>CM053786.1:637294368-637894368 GCA_028749045.1 Cupressus sempervirens | reverse complement strand
TTCTTTGTAATCTACACAAGTTCTCCATTTTCCTCCCTTTTTAGGCACTATGACCAAGGGTGACACCCATCTACTATCAGATATAGGATAAATAAAACTAGCATCAAGAAATTTTTGCAATTCAGTTTTAGCTATCTCTTTAAGGCTTAGATTTATCCTTCTCTAGGTTTGATGGAGTGGTAGACACCCTTCATTGATATATATCCTATGGTGTACAATGTAGGACTCAACCCTTTCATACCACTATAGTCCCATGCAAAGGCCTTTTCATGCCTTTGAAGCAATTCTTTTAACTATTCCATTTTTGTGGGTGTTAATTTGGGATTAACATGGAGATTATGACCTTTAGATAGTTCAATAGTAGTGGTAGACTCTATCATAGTAGCTTTAGAGACTGTACTTGCTTCTAATTCACACGGTAAGAGTGGATGAAGAATGTCAAGTTCTTTGAGCAAAGTACAACTCTTAGTATATTCTTCATATGTGGTTAATTCCAACATAGAACTTTCATATACATCTTTTTCTACCACACAACTATTAGTAAGGATACTATGAAGTATTGAATCTTCCTCTTGTAGCTTTAGAAAGGATTGTTTATGCAACATCATGAGCTATACTATATAATTCAACTCTTCTTCTTCATCTCCTAAATATGGCCAAACAAATTTGCTAAAAAGCTAGTAATGGTTGTGCTGGAGGATATAAATCAAAATTCTTTGTTGCTTGGCCATTGGATATGGTCATATTTCCTGATCTACAACTTATATTTGCATTAGCTATGGCTAACCATGGTCAACCTAGGATGATAGGATAACTAGATAGATTAACTTTGGGGGATAAAATCATGAAGACTGCAAGATATTCTAGAGAATCTAACGTTACAACTATGTTTTCTATCATCTCATCAGGGGTGATGGTAGAACTATCTACAAGTTGTAGAAATGTTAGAGTAGCCCTTAATCCTTCTATTTTCAACTTCTTCATAGTGTCCTTGGTCATGACATTTATAGCAACACCAAGATCTATTAAAGCATTTTTAACATACTGACCATTTATACTAACATTCACTATTGGACTTCCTAGATTAGAATATTTTAGTTTGATCAATTTTCCTAACATAATGTTAGCCAATTGTCCCACAACATAGATTGTGCTGGAGTCCTTTTTCTTCTTTCTAAGATTCTTAAGGAAATCATCTCTAATGGCTTGGAATAGGGGTATTTGGACATGTATGTTCTTCAACTAATCAATAATATCAGAAGTTTGTTCCTCTACTTGAATAGGTTTTCTTTGTATAAACTTTTTTGAAAAGGGAGGTTCCACCACTATTTTAACTTGGGTTGATATGGTGACATTGGTTGGGTCAACCATTTTACTAACTAAGGGTTCTGATGCTACAAGAGGATCTGGTATTTCAATTATAAGAGGTGGTGTAGGTGTTGGTAAAGTTGTACCAGATCTCAGATGTATATTTGCAACACTCAAAGTGTAAGAAAGATATTGCTAAGCATTAGCACTATATATGGGCTATTTTGGCTATTGGTTATTTGGATTTGGCTAAGGTTGTGCAAGTAATTGTGTCTACTTTTGAGGTCCAGGATTTGTAGGTGGTGGCACTAGAGTAGGATGTTGAATTGGAGGTGTTAATTATGGACTACTAGTATTTTGGTTAGGCCACTGTTGAGATCCCCTCCATTGGTTCATAGACTACCAATTCCCTTGGGTTGGTTTCCATTGGTTCTACTAGTTTTGCCAGTAGTTCTATTGGTTTTTCCATTGGTTACTCTATTGGTTAGGCTATGGGGGTTGGGAATTCTAAGGCCATTGGTATTGTTGCAATTTGTTTTCCCCAACATTATTCCAATTAAGTTGATATTGTGGAGGACCTTGGGGATTATGGTTTTTCCATTGATTACCATATGAATTTGAATTTTACAAAGGGTCCTAAGGCATACCTTGACATTGGGCCCATGGATGGCATTGAGCAACAAAAAATGCATACTCATCATCTCCATCTATCTTGAGGTACTTAGTTGGAAAATGTTGATTCTTCATGCTTGCAACCAATTTATATTGACAATCCTTCTTTTTCTTTCAGCAATGAGGGTAGTATTTAGCTAGTTATAACTTAGCTTCTACATACTTCTTCTTTTCTATCATTGTATCAAGATGTGTAGTGACATCATCGATGATGTCCTATTTGAAGTCTAACAATAGGTTAGATATCTCAAGCTTTGAAATACCTTGGCTGATTCCTTTAGTGATAGTGGAATGAGGTCCTCGACCTTTCTTCATGGTTGATCTTGAATAGTTCTAATAGATCTTCTTGAGGCCATCCTAGGAAGCTTGATATACATCACCACTAGCCATCAGGTCTAGTGCCTCTAGACAGTTTTCATTCACACCTCTTATAAAGACTAGATTTTGTGAATCATCGGACAACACATGTTGAGGGTTCTTCTGCAGTGTATATAAGAAATGTGAACCATAGTCTTCCAATATTTCTTCCTCCTTCTATGATATCCTGAAGAGATCATCTCCTCTTGAACTAGATGCTTTGCAATATTCTTTGAACCTATCTAGAAACAAAGTTTTCATTTCATCCCAAGTTCATGTTGTATTGGCTCCTAAGCCCATGAACCATCGTAGAGCTGATTCTTTCAATGTTACTGGAAACAATTTGAGCTTATGGGTATCAATGTTGTAGTCAAAACTATGTCAAAGTATGTCAAAGTATGTCAAATTCAAACAAGAAAGTTTGTCAATGTTGTAGTCAAAACTATGTCAAAGTATGTCAAATTCAAACAAGAAAGTATCAGAGTCTTTGTTTGCAAGGCCATAGAACTTTGGAAGGGAAATTTTAGATATATTCTTGAGATTATTAGTATTTATAAGGCTTGGGAGAGGAAATAGAAAAGTAGATTGTGCCATTACTAGAGGAATTAGATTATGAGGTTGCTACTAAAAAGGGACATTGGGTACTGGATGATTAAAAACTAGTGGATTCAAAGCAATATTATAAGAAAACTAGCCAAAAATTTAGTAAAAGGTTGAAGACCACTTGTATCTATTGGTTCTACTCTTGAAGATGATGTTGTAGGAAAAATAGGGCTTGCATCTTCAAAAGGAAACTCAACTTATTCTTCTTCAATTTCTTCATTCAAATTAATAGAGTCCCATGGAAGAAATCTTCCATATTCATCTCATCATCTTCCTCTTTGATGCATGCAATTAAACTCTTCACACTGGTGAAGGAAGCTTCAAAAATAGAAATTTCTATAAAAAAAATATTATCTAAGAACTATGACTCAAAAATGCTCCTAGCTTGACACCATCCCCGACAACGATGCCAAAAATGGTTCACCTCAAAATAGGTGTATCATAGTCATGCTCTAGGCCATGCTTAGGAATAATGTATTCAATCTAAGGACTATTTTTCCCACTATGAGGTGCATTTAATCTTGTCAACTTAGGGACGTATACTTGAAATGGTTGGCACAGTATGTGCACTAGGTCTCTTAATGAGTCACTATGCTTATGCTATAGGAAACTAATACACTTAACTCTATGAATACTAGAAATACAATGAAATCATAACAAATGTTCCAACTTAGTTCATCCACTTTAACTATTCTCATAGATGCTATAGGAACATTCACGAAGTGTGATGCTACAAGAAGGAACTTACAACTTCTATTTACAATACTAAAAATGCTTGGAAAGAAATCTATACTATCCTAATAATCCACCTTCCAAGTGGGCCCCCTTGGTTGGCTTCAACTAAAATACTAGCACAAGATAGAAGCCAAAAACTATTTCATTACATTTCAAAAATTCATTACATGGAAACAACACATAGAACTATAAAAACACAACTCAATGCAAAAGTTAACAGTCTGTTCCCATAAAAAATTTCCTTCTAACTAAGCTAACACACTTGGTCTAATTCCTATATATAGGCAATCAATGCTTATTCTAAAATAGAAAAGTAAAAAACCTAGCTATAAATTTGCAAGAGAGAAAGAAGGAAAATAACAACTCAAGGTGGGAAGAAGAGATAGTGGCTTAAGGTAGGAATAATAAAGTATAAACATCCACTTGCCATAAGAATAAATGTAGAAAAAGTAGAAAGTCTTCATAGTTCCTCCATACTCGCTTCCATGTCCTTTGGTACCATTATGACTTTCCTCCACCATGGCTACACTTCAGTGCTCTTTTCTCCTTGAATGCTACTGGTTGTCTTCATGCTCATTTTTGAATTCTTCCAATCATCTTCAGCTTGATTGCTAATAGGCTAGATATAATGTAGAGATAATTACAAATAATCATTTTCAAATTAAATTCAAATATAAGAACACACATTTTGATAATTATATGAAATACTGCATCATATATATGATATTGGCAAAAGATGACATACTATCTACCCATAGGTTAGTCATTGGTTTAGGTAAACATAGGTCCAAAAATGTCGTGATGAAAATGAAATAGAGTATTAACAAAGTGTTAAAAAACTATCATGAAATAGAGGCAATAATTAGCCTCATTAGTTGCCTTGCTTTTCCTATTATTTGTTAAGAAATGGTTATTTTCTCTACCTATTTTGCTTCTTGTTCTTCTGGATTTCACAATTGTCAACAATGTCTTTTGTCTTTTATGTGGTCTAGTAGCCTATTGCTTGACTCTTTTTTTCTTGGTAGTCATAGCTTCCACTAATCTTTCTAGTTTCCTCTTTGGCTCACTTGGTTGCTCAGCTGACACTGTAGCATATGGAATGATCTGTTATGAAGATGTCTCTGCAATAGACATTGATAAAGGTTGCACATAAATTAATCCTTATTTCATGGTTTGCTTATCTACCTATGACTCACTTTCTATTATACCAGCCTCAGTTAGAGCTTTCTTCATTATTGTCTCAATCTTCTTGTGAGATGCTTTCTCTATGGATGCTTGATGGGCTGATTGAGTAATTTCTTCATAAGTCTCAAATCTATACTCAACATAGTTCTTCTCAGAGTTCAACAATAGATCAATATATCTAATTTTGACATCATCACTTAACTCATAACCTAAGGGATCAAGGAATGTTTCATGAGGTTTTATTACTTCAATATGAGTTAAATCTATATCAACCATAATGCATATATCATCTTTGAATCTTTCTACAATTGCAGGTGCAATTTTGAATCTTTGTCTCATCTCACTCTAAAATGTTTTCATTATCAAATTCCTACCATCCAAGATTATATCTACTAGATGTCTTCTACATACATTTGTAATTTTCTCCATGGTACACTTCTCACTACTCATAATCTTAGTAATTCATAAGTGTGGAAATATTTTTAATATATGAAAGAATATATAATTGATCAATGATTGAAATCTAAACGCACCATTCTTGGTCCTTGTTGTCACTTAGGTTTGCACCCTTGTCCAAGGCCTATGCGCGAGGACAACCTAGTGAAACATGGAAACAACCTCCAAGCTATGGGACTTGAACTGTGAGGTTGAATCTCTGGAGAAGGCTGGCTTCCTCTTACTATCAGGGCGCACCTAACTACTCTCAGAAGGAAAAGGGGAAGAAGGAGATGCAGAAAACAACTCTACCCTACCTAAACTATGGAGCTGATGCACCAAAATAGAGTGTTCAGACCCATTTCTGCCCATATATGCACTATTGAACCAAAATGAAACTAAGGATATATACATAAAGGCTTTTTTTGATCTAATAACCTCATGTAGATCAAGAAACCAAATTGAATAACACAAGGAAAGAGGAATCTCACTTATATATTATCCAGTAGGCAAAAATAGATATAGTATGCAGGCTACAGATCTCAACAATACACCAATGAGAGGCAAAAGGGATGCACATACACATTAATGGCTGAGGGAGATAAAACAAAGAATCATTCAGTTCAAAGGCACAGGGAATGTTACACTGAGAGTTGTAGCGCAATATCAGAGAAATCAGAAAGAGTCGACCCTTGGAAAAGATTACAAAATTGCCTTTATAGTTCAGGCATAACTGAGGGAAATGATTCTGCATTAACTTCTCAACTACTACCATTGAACCCCAAAATATCTAATCAAAGATCACACTCGAGCATGGTTCTGAAGTCCAAAATTAGATATTTGACTAAAGGAATGCCTCGAGTAGATAGATGCGGTGCCAATGAATGATCCTGACATAGTAGATGGATTGACTGAGATGGTGGAGTGTTTCCCTATGCCTTGCATTCATTTCTGGTAGGTCAGAATTGATCATGAAGACCAGATCGCAAGATAACATTGATCATCTTTGCTTCCTGGTTCATCAATCAACAGGGTTGAAGCAAGTCAAACAAGCTATACGAGCTAGTTGGGTCATGCAGGCCAATCACCTTTCTTCATTCTGCCACCTGGGGAAGTCTTTCATGGTTGACCTTCCATCATCGGACTAACCGTGCCACCCTTGCAAATATTAATATTAACTATGACAATTACATTAACCGCCAACCACTAACTGTCCTTTCTGACCAGGCCAGTGAGACACATGTCAACAAGGCATTGTGTTGCCAACATAAACCTCGAGTGACTTACCCATAGCGAGGTGGTGATGACCATCGATCGGCCTAGATCCGATGATCATGAAGACTCGTCATACTCCACGCTGTCCTTACCCTAGGCCCATCATATTTGGTGCCACCTCTGCAACTATTGTCATATCCAACCGACACCTGGCAACACCTTAGCGACCGCACCCTGGCGAGACCTGGCCCTACTGACACGTGGTGACCTGTCGCTAAGTCGCTATGGTAAAGATCACACATCTTCACCATGGCAACATGGCGACAGTTGTTGATCTTCTCTAATCTAATAGTCACGAAGACCCACCTTCCTGCGACCTTCCTCCCTTGTAATTCGCTGGGCCCCCGGTACATGTGGCACTTCCCTGTTGGTCCATCAGTCATTTAATCCCTACTACACTGGCGGCATGAAATACGGTCCCACTAGGACACATGATGCCCTGTCGCTACGTCACCATGTTATCTCCTGAGCAGTTTCTGATGGCAAGATAGCGCCAGCCATAGATCTTTGTAGATCTGATGATCGTGAAGACTCGTCTCTTGACTATGCTGTCTAAACTAAAGATCTAGCGCACATGGCTCCCTCTAATTTGCCATCGTGACACTAAAATCTAACAAATGGGCAGATGAAGTACCTGACATAACCCAACCGCTTGCCTGAAACCTCATCGTTTATCTTCTCCGGCCCGCCAAACCTTGCTACCGAACATGCTGACTCACCGTCGTTGGCACACCTTTTTCGATGGGCGCTATGTCGCCACAGAACATTTTTGACTCGCGATAAAACTTTTTCGACCTACACCATCCTCTGCCCTGCAAGCTGGACCCACCAGACATGCATCGACCAGACGCTATGTCGCCATCGTAACCCTCGCACAACTTCATCATAGCGAGATGGCGACGACCATTGATCGGCCTTGATCTTACGGCGGAGAACTTGCGAAGCGCAAAAATATCATAAGGTTCAGAACTTAGGTAATTTTGATATCTTCGTGGGTATTAAAATATTATTAATCGGGGAGGTGACCGTTGGGCGGTGTAACATTCAAATTTTTGAAATTTGGCAGGGCAAACAAAATGTGGTAACATTCTGGTGACTCACAGGGGGCATGAGCCTGCTTGATGCATAAGACCATTGCCTGTAAACAATCCATTGGGCTATGGAGTCAAAAATGGGTCTGAAAGGTACAATTCTGAGAACTGCAAAACCCTAACCCCTCTGCAAGGAATTAAAACATAAAAAACCCTAGATCTGCCCTTGTAACTGAAACAAAAAAAAACTTCCTCTGCAACTTGAGACTGTCAAAACTTTAGAAGCTGGCAACTCAAAAGGAGAACCCTGTGCACGCGCACTTCTTGAAAGGCAGGAAATAACAGAAAAGGAACCAGACTAACTATGTACATGGATTCACAATCTTCATCAGAAGCAAGCTTTAAGATAAATCCCATTGACTGGGATGGGCAAAACTTCACTGTTGGGTCTACTCAATTGGAATGCATTAGCCTATTTGCAACTAGAAATTAGGTAAGGGCCACTCCACAATGCATCAAACTTAGAATGTCTTCCTGGTTTTTCCCTATCAGCATCCCATTTCAGAACTAGATCCCCCTCTTTGAAAGTCCTGTCCCTAGAACTCCTATCAAAATTCCTTTTCACCTGTTGCTGATGCAACTCCAAGGTCTTCATAGCTTTATCTCTTTTTTCCTCTAGCTCCATCAGCTCTGCCATTCTTACTAACATGGCACTATCTTCAATCAATTCCATCTGATGAGCCAACTCCAAGGAAGGGAATTCCAGTGAAATTGGGAGTCTAGCCTCCCTACCATATACCAGCACAAAAGGTGAAATTCCAAATAGATCTCTTGGGTGTTATCCTATCAACCCACAGAGCAATTCTTAATTTCTTATGCTAGACCCTCTGATTGTCTTATATTGTCCTCTTCATGATTTTGGTCAGATTCTTATTGGAAGACTCAGCCAAACCATTGCCCTGGGGATAATAATTTGATGATGTGCTTAGTTAGATATTGTGATTCATTTTCCATGCACAAATCTAGGTTCCAACAAAAGATTTAGCATTATCTGAGATGATAGTAGAAGGAGCACCAAACCTAGACACAATCCCATCAAGGAATTCAACAACTGATGGTTCTACGACATCCTTCAAGGAAACTGCTTCTGTCCACCTAATGAAATAATCAGTAGTAGCCAAAATCCATTTATGACCTGCACTAGATGGAGGATTAATAGGGCCTATAAAATCCAACCCCCATTGGGTAAAGGGCTGATCCACCTAAATAGGATGAAGGGGGAGAGCTGCAAGCCTTCATTTGCCTGAAAAGAAAGAACATTTCTCACATTTTCTCACATACCTATAACAATCATGGAACAAAGATGGCCAATAATAACCAGCCCTCATGATCTTCATGGTAGTTGTTCTTGTAGAGAAATGGCCGCCATTAGGGCCATCATGAAGTTCTTTAATCATCCTTTCAGCCTGGTTCTCTTCAATGCATCTCAATAGGGTCCCATTAAAATCCTTCCTAAATAAGATACTATCAATCACAACGCAGGGAATGGTCTGCAATCTATATTGTCTTCTTTTAGCTCTATCCAATCCCTGAGGGTACCCATTCCCTAATAAGAAGCTCTTCATATTATTTATCCAGCTCTTTGGGCTATTAACATTTCCTTCCTCCTGCTACTCTGTTAATACCATAGCAGCCTCTTCATCAAAATCCTGACCTGACAACATTTCTTTGCACAATCCTCTCCCTCTTACTAGCTTGGTAATCTAAATATCAACATCATATTCCATTACCCTAGTGATCCATCCAGCTCTCTTTTCACTGATATCCTTGCTTAACAGAAAATATTTTACACTGGCATGGGGCACCAACAAATGGATCCTATTGTGGGATAAGAGGTGCTTGAATTTCTTCAAGGCTCTGATGACTGTAAGGGCTTGCTTCTCAACAAAGCTATACTTATCTTCATATTCTTTGAGCCCTTCACTAAAGAAAGCTATGGGCTGCTCCTCATCCTTGTCATTTGTCTGAGCCAAGATAGCAGAGATACTTGACTCACCACCTAAAGTGTAGAGGATGAAATATTTCTCAAAATTTGGATTCATGAGAGTAGGGGCTAAGGCTATGGCTATCTTGATCTTTTAAAAACTCTCCTTCCCCTCCTTGGTCCATGAGAAGACCATGTCTTTCTTAAGCATTTCTGTAAGAGGTTTCACCATGGTAGCAAGATTAGGGATAAACCTTCTCACAAAGTTTATTCTACCAAGGAAACTTTGCAGCCCCTTCTTGTGTTTAGGAAGAGGAAGGGCAAGTATTGTCTTTTTTCTTTCTGGATCAATGGCCAGACCATCCTCAGATACAATGTGTCCCAATAATTTTCCTTGGCTTGTAGCAAAGACACACTTTGCTGGGTTGAGGGAAACCCCAAACTCTCTACATCTTAGAAATACCTGCCTTAGATGAACAAAATGATTTTCTACATCTTTTGAATATACATTATATCATCAAGGTATACTAAGAAAAACTTATCAATTAATTTTTTGAAGGCCATCTCCATTGCCTTCTTAAATGTGGCACCTGCATTTGTTAGTCCAAATGGCATCTTGTAGTAAGCATAGGTGCCCCATTTAGTAGTAAATGATGTTTTATGTCTATCAGATTCTTTAACCAGCACTTGGTTGTAACCAAAGAATCCATCAAGAAAAGAGAATCTCCTTGACCCACTGACCTTGGATAGAATTTTCTCCATGGAAGGGAGAGGATGGTGATCTTTAAGAGAAAAATGATTAAGATCCCTAAAGTCCACACACAACCTGATTTCCCCATTCTTCTTCCTTACAGGGACAAGGTTAGCTACCCATGATGAGTGTTTGACAAGAAATATTATATTGGCCTCTATCAACTTGGATAATTCTTTTCTCATTAGGGGCTCAATCTTAGGATTCACTAGTCTCTATTTTTGCCTTACTGGTTTGGCCTTATCAACTAGATCTATGGTATGCTGAAACAAACTAGGGTCAAACCCTTTTAAGTCATAATATGTCCAAGTAAATATATCATTAAATTCTTGACATAAATGAATGAAGTTTTCTTGCTCTATTTCAGAACATACCTTCCCCATATTCAGAGATTTTCCATTAGCGATTGTAACTGGGGCATAATCATCCTTTTCTGCAGCTAGATTTATTCCTTTGCCTCTTGTTTGATCATCAGGACTAAAAAAACTCTCCAAAGTAATGAGACCCTTGGGCAACTTGTTAGAACTAAGGTGAATGATCTGATCACCATACTAATCTTGCAGCCTTGACTGGTTTCTATCTGAGAATTCTGCCTCATTCTGCAAGAAACTCACAATTTGCTCATCAAAGTCAAACACTTGCCAATGAGTGTTGTTGTCAGGGATGGAAGGCCTCACTACCACCCTAATTTGTTGCTTCTTCTCCTCCTCAAGATTCCCTAGTACATCATAAGCTACACCCACCACTGCAAGTCTATCAACATGTTTATTTTCTTTCCTAGGAATGCTCTAAATATTAAATGCATTGAACCCCTCAAGCAAATCCCAGACTCTGTGTTTGTAAGACTTGAGCAGGCCATTTTTGGTGATATTCTGGCCTCTCACCTGATTCACTACCAAGTCACTGTCTCCATACACTTTCAAGGCTTGGATTCCCCTCTTTTGGGCAAGTAAGAGACCTTGAATCAAGGATTCATACTCGGCCACATTATTGGTGCAACTGAATTGGAGCCTAAAGGAGAAGTAGTATCTTATTTGTGTAGGAGAGACCAACATAACACCAGCCCCTGATCCACTTCTATTCCTTGAGCCATCAAAGTACATACTCCATATTCCGTTTATATCATCATTACTCCCAACAAGATTAGGAACTTGAGCCTCTTTCTCTATTATGCAATATGTACTAAGGCCTGTCTCAAGAATTTTTGACATAGGCTCAAACTGATATGCATTTTCCCACTCATCCAAGAAGAAGTCAGGAATCTCTGCTATGGAAGTGATAGGCTCATTTACTATGTCATTTTCATCCATCTATAGAATAGGGTAATTCATATTGATGAAGTTGGGGGTGTAAGATTCAGTGTGATGAAGGGCTTGAGGTTCTACTCTAATTGAGGCATTGGCTCCATATCTGGTCTTAAATGAAATATATGACCAATCAACAGATATGAATCCACCAATCTGAGCAGTGAAGTCTCTTGAAAGACAGATGGCAAAATAGGGCTTGACTTCAGCAACAGATATATCTTGAATCACAGTGCAATCGGGGCATGCATGTAGGGCCATCTCCATATTCCTAAGGATACCTATGGTTTTGATAGTAATACCATCTAGTTGTAACACATCCCTAACAATGGGCTCATATTTCATCCCTAAAGCATCAACAACACACCTAGGCATTACTGAGCTACTAGTCCCTGAATCTATCATTCAATTATGGACTAATTTGCCTCCTATAATCAGGGAAACATAGAATGGGGGAGGTCTAACCCTTTTATTTGTCTCCACATCCCCTGCTGGTTGTACTAGACTTGTGGCATTCTCCATGATAGATGGCTGATCCTTGAGTTTAATCTTCTCTAATTCTTGCTGCAGCATCCTCTTCTGCATTGGTATGGCAGCAACAACACCCCACATAGAGATATTCACATTGGTTTTCTTCATTTTCTCTACCATACTGAAAGGTGCATTAGGAACTTTGGTAGAAACTTTGGGAGCTGCACCTATAAGAGGTTGAGGTGGGGCAACATAAGGATCACCTGCATCTTTCTTTCTTGGATCTTGCTTTTGCTATTGTAAAGTACTTGCTTGTTCATTTGCTGCTTGTATATGAGCTGTAGCACTTGAAGTTGAGGCCTGCTTAGGAGAAGGAGGGGCAGCATGTTCCATAGCTCTCTTCCTACTTCTTGTGTTATGAGCAATAGAATCCTGGTTTACATTACAATGGTCCCCATCCTGATGATTCATGAAAGAGAAATCATCACGTCCTTGAATATGTGATGCCTCCTTGGGATGATCCTCCTTGTATGATTGCTTTGCTGCAGGTTCTTGGACAGTTAGGGCCATATAAGATTCTGCCTTCTGGCACATGCAATAGGTATAAGAATAGTTGCAAGAAGGACAGAAATCTTGATATTGGGCCAAGTTATTTTGAGGGACTATAGCTCTATTCTGATTTGAGCTTGAAGCAGAAGCATGACTATTTTGCCTACCCTGATCAAAGGAGCTATTCCACTTATTAGGAAGCCTACCACCACTTGGAGCTTGATATTGCAGTTGGGAAGGCTTGCCACTTTGAGCTTGCTGCCTTTCTAAGGTCACCACCTTGTTACTCATTTTTTGTATCATAGAGAGACTATCCTCTAATCTCTTCCCCTGGTCCTTCAACTCCCTCCCCTGCTCTTGCAATTTTTTATCCAGGGTCTTCTCTCTTTTATCTGTATTCAGCACTAGACCTTGGAACATTTCTTTGAGCTCATCTATCCCATTTGAGGATGTAGAAGCTCGAGGGACTGGAGTAAGGGTTTGTGATGTAGACGTTGTAGGAAGAGGGGTCATTACTGGTTGGTGATTAGGAACATTAGGAAAGAAAGGCATAGGAGGCCTTGGAGCCAATTTTCCTCCTTGTATTAGGATGTTCTCAACTTTTATGGCTATCTCATAAGCATTAGGCAAGGTATCCCCTCCCATAGTTTGGATTGTAGTGGCAATATCATTGTTAAAAGCTCTAAGGTAATGCAAGAAGGCATTACCAGGGGTAGGTTTCACTGCAGTAGGTATTCTATCCCATGTCTTTTGGAATCTATAATTAAAATCAGTCATACATTCATGGGGGGCTCTTTTTATTGTAGCCAGTTGCTCTAATAGTGACAAATGGTCACTCTCATCTTCAAAATGTTTGCATAATCCTGCTCCTAATCCATCCCAATCAGTTATAGAACTATGAGCTAAGCTCCTATACCACTGTAATGCTTTTCCTTTTAAAGATGAGGCTAGAAGTCTGACAACAACATCATCCTCTGTAATAACATGAATATTACAGACATTTGCTACTTCTTGGATATGTTCTAAAGGGGAGATGGAAGTTTCACCAGTAAAATCAGGTATACTTTTTAGTGCAGATACTGGTATATCATGTCTTTGGGCTAACAATAGAGGACTCCCACCATTAAAGGTGGAAAGAGCATAAACTCTTGGCTGTGCCATGTAAACAAGTGTTCTATTGATGAGCATTGATGGCAATCTAGGCTAAGTTCGAGCAGTAGGAGGAGTAGAGACGGACCTTACAGGTATATTAACTATTTTTTCACCCCTAACTAGTGATAATGAAATTCTAGTCCTCCTTCTTCTAGGATTTGAAAGGGAAAGCTCTTGATATTGAAATTCACCTCTAGAAGATGCCCTTGTTTCAGCTCTGGGCATGAATCATTGCAACTTTGGCCTGGAACTAGGTTTGTTGATGTTTAGAGTCACCAAGTACTTTGAAGGACCAGCCTCTTGAAGGCTTGAATACTGAAGCCAACACTACCTCTTCAGCATTAATCTCTGAAATTCTTCCTTCTTTGACACCAGTAGACTTTAAATCTTCAATAGGATTGTCCCACCGGGCATGCCAAAAACTGTTGTCACTTAGGTTTGCACCCTTGTCCAAGGCGTATGCGTGAGGATAACCTAGTGAAACATGGAAACAACCTCCAAGCTCTGGGACTTGAACTGCAAGGTTGAGTCTCCGGAGAAGGCCGGCTTCCTCTTACTATCAGGGTACACCTAACTACTCTCGAAAGGAAAAGGGGAAGAAGGAGATGCAGAAAACAACTCTACCCTAACTAAACTACAAAGCTGATGCACCAAAATAGAGTGTTCAGACCCATTTTTGCCCATATATGCACTATTGAACTAGAATGAAACTAAGGATATATACATACAGGCTTGTTTTGATCTAATAACCTCATGTAGATCAAGAAACCAAACTTAATAACACAAGGAAACAGGAATCTCACTTATATATTATCCAATAGGCAAAAATAGATACAGTATGCAGGCTACAGATCTCGACAATACACCAATGAGAGGCAAAGGGGATGCACATACACATTAATGGTTGAGGGAGATAAAATAGAGAATCATTCAGTTCAAAAGCACAGGGAATGTTACACTGAGAGTTGTAGAGCAATATCAGAGAAATTAGAAAGAGTCGACCCTTGGAAAAGATTACAAAATTGCCTTTATAGTTCAGGCATAACTGAGGGAAATGATTCTGCATTAACTGCTCAACTACTACCACTGAACCCCAAAATATTTGATCAAAGATCACACTCGAACATGGTTCTGAAGTACAAAATTAGATATTTGACTGAAGGAACACCTCGAGTAGACAGAAGCGGCGCCAATGAATGATCTTGACACAGTAGATGGATCAACTAAGATGGTGGAGTGTTTCCCTATGCCTTGCATTCATTTCTGGTCGGTTGGAATTGATCACGAAGATCAAACCACAAGATAACATTGATCATCTTTGCTTCCTGGTTCATGAATCAACAGGGTTGAAGCAAGTCAAATAGGCTATATGAGCCAGCTGGGTCATCCGGGCCAATCACCTTTCTTCATTCTGCCACCTGGGGAAGTCTTTCATGGTTGACCTTCTGTCATCATACTAACCACGCCACCCTTGCAAATATTAATATTAACAGTGATGATTACATTAACTGCCAACCACCGACTATCCTTTCTAATCAAGCCAACAAGACACGTGTCAACAAGGCACTGTGTCACCAACATAAACCTCGAGCGACTTACCCATAGTGAGGTGGCAACGACCATCGATCATCCTAGATCTGACAATCGTGAAGACTCGTCATACTCCACGCTATCCTTACCTCGAGCCCATCATATTTGGTGCCACCTCTGCAACTGCTGTCGTATCCAACTGACACCTGGCAACACCTCAGCGACCGCACCCTGGCGAGACCTGGCCCTACTGACACATGGCGACCTATCGCTACATCACTATGGTAAAGATCACACATCTTCACCATGGTGACATGTCAATAGTCATTGATCTTCTCTAATCTAATGGTCTTGAAGACCCACCTTCCTGTGACCTTCCTCCCTTGTAATTCACTGGGCCCGCAGTACATGTGGCACTTCCCTGTTGGTCTGTTAGTCGTTTAATCCCTACTACGCTGGCGGCATGAAATAAGGTCCCACTAGGACACGTGGCACCCTGTCGCTATGTCGCCATGTTATCTCCCGAGCAGTTTCTGATGGCGAGATAGCGCCAACCGTAGATCTCTGTAGATCCGACGATTGTGAAGACTCGTCTCTTGACTGTGCTAGCTGAACTGAAGATCTGGTGCACGTGGTTCCCTCTGATTTTCTGTCATGACACTAGACTCTACCAACTGGGCAGATGAAGTACTTAACGTAACCCAACCGCTTGCCTAAAACCTCGTCATTTATCTTCTTCGGCCCGCCAAACCTTGCCGTCGAACATGCTGACTCACCGTCGTCATCACACCTTTTTCGATGGGCACTATGTCACCACAGAACATTTTTGACCCGCGATAAAACCTTTTTGACCCGCACCATCCTCTGCTCTACAAGCTGGACCCACCAGACACGCGTCGACTAGACGCTATGTCGCCATTGTAACCCTCGCACAACTTCATCATAGCGAAATGGAGACAACCATTGATCGGCCTTGATCTGACTGTAGAGAACTTGCGAGGCACAAAAATATCATAAGGTTTGGAACTTAGGTAATTTTGATATCTTCTTGGGTATTAAAATATTAGTAATCGGGGAGGTGACCATTGGGCGGGGTAACATTCAAATTTTTAAAATTTGGCGGGGCAAACAAAATGTGGTAACAGTCCTCTTTATTTTTTCTAAGTTTTCAAGAAGTTGCATTCTTAGAATTTCACTTAGGTTAACTTGTTCCTTCTCAACACAAATCTTATAGGCTACATAGATGAATCATGCTAACAATTCATCAAAATTATAACTTGTACAAATAGAGTAGGTAATGGTTCTACTCAGTAATCTTACATCATCTTGTATTGGGCACCATGGCCTTCCTATTATAAAATGCTTTTGTGGAGCTCTCAACCTTCTTCTTAACAAGTTTCTCACCTATAGGTACATTGCCTTTTTTGCTAAGACCAGTTACATCATGAATAAGGTCAGCTGAAATGTCAACTTCATTTTCTTTCATCCACCATTTTCCATCATGAATTCTACTGAGTATAATTTGTGTCCACACATCAATGTCCAATTCTTGGTAGAAGTGATATTTGAAAAGGTCCAGTTCTTTCAAATGTTCAATCCAGGCTTCATAGTCATATCATGGTTAAAGACTAATTCCAAATCTTTGTTCATATACTCTCTCCCAATAGTTTCAAACTTGTTGTTAAGTTAACTTCCTACATCTTCCAAATACACTACATTGTTCAGAGTAATGGATAATGTTGAATTAGGGTTTACTTCTATGAGTTTCATGGAAACAACCTTCAATTTTAGTCTCTCCTCATACTCAACATTATGAACTATTGACATATCCATGATTCTATCAAATATAAACTTTATCAAAAAAAATTTGCAGATAAATGATAAAATACCTCTTTCCAAAAATAGGGTTTACTTCAAAATCGCCTTTCCAAGTCACTTTTGAGTGCTCTATGCTTCTGACATAATCATAATGAAGTGGTAATCAAGTCTGTATTCTATTTTATTAATTCAATTTGAACTTGCATTAATTGTGTACTTTGCATACATGAAAAATCTTTCAATTACATTTTGAAATTAAATATCTACTCCGTAATCTTTTCTTAGTCTCCAAATGCTACCTAGAGTTTACCATAGTTTTCTTGCATCATGACAATTCTCCAAGGATCTTCACTTCACAAAATTCTTTGTAAAAACATATTTTTCCTCTTTTCCTACAAAATTAACTTTCTCTATAATAACAATAACTCTTAATTCCTTTGTAACAAGTTTTGATAAGCTCCAAATTTCAAGAAATCTTAGATACCCTCTAAATTTATCTCGATAGACCTTTTCCAAACTTCGCTACCTATAGTTTGATCTCTAAATAAAGTTTCAAATTTTGGTGATGTGAACAAGCTTAACTCAACTTAGTTAAATCAAACTCGATTACTAACTTTGATCTTCCTATCTCACCATCTTCTAACTTTTCTTCTGTGATTTCTAATCCTTATACAAATGCCTCATTGAGTTCTTGTTGAAGTTCACTAACTACATTTCTTTGTTCCTAATTGTATTTCTTATTTTTAGAGTTCCTTTTATGGTTCCTTCTACCATTTCCAATGTTCCTTCTATTTTCAAAGTTTCTTTCATTGTTCCTTCTATCTCTAAAGTTTTTGTCCATTCTACAATACTTTTTTGTATGTCCAAAGTTGTTGCATAATTAACATACTATAGTTTTGCCTCTAGGATTCTGTTAATCAATAGGTGTATGACAATGTCGAGCTTTGTGTCCAAAGTTGTTACCCTTATAACACACAATATGTCTTTTTTCTTCGTAAGGTCTTCCTTCTCTCGATATCCTCCCATTAGATCTTCTTCTATCTATAGGGTTAGTATTTCCATACATTCTACTATTCCTTCTATTATTATCATATTTTGGTTTCCTACAATCTATTTCTTTATGACCCATACCATGACAATTATGAAAATAAAATCCTTAACATGATTAAATGACTTGTTTGTACAATCTCTTTTCATATGACCTATTTGATTGCATGAAAAACACTTACCTCTAAATTCACACTTGGTTTCTTTAGAAGATTCCACTTGCTTTGGTTCATCCAATATCTCAACTTCCTTGTCTTTTCTAACCTCTTTAGGTTTATCATAAGATTGGATGGATTTAATCTTATCATCAACTTTGTCTTTTTCTTTTAGATCTAATCTATTTTTAGGTTTCTTTGCAGACATGTTAAATAGATAATCAAGACTCGCCTTATCATAGGTGGGTATCTATATTGACATTGGATCATCAAGATTTTCTCTACTAGAATAAAGCATATCAAGTTGTTTCTTGCACTTGGTTAGTTCACCTTTTATAATAGTGTTGTACTTATGAAGTTCTTCATGATCTTCCTTCAATGTTTCAAATTTAGATGTCTTCTACACCAGGCTCACTCTAAGCTCTATATTCTTAGTCTTCAAATCAGATTCAACTTTGCTAGGATCATTATTTAAAGTCAACTTTAGATTGGTAATATTCAATTAATGTTTGAAGATCTTGTACTTTGTCTTTAGCTTTGAATAATCATCATCACTAGTTTTAGATTTAGTAGATTTAGGCTTTGATTTGAGATGTTCAATCTTGTCCTTCAATTTTCCAATATATAATTTGGAGTCTTCCTATATATCCTTCAACTTATATCTTTCTTTAGTAAGGAGATCAATTTTTTCAAGTGCCTCTCCAAGGTTCTTCATCAACTATTCCATATCCATAGGGATCTTACTCAAGTTGTTAAGCCTCTTCTGAGTAATTGTGCTCTGGTACCAAATGTTAGAAATAATAATTACTAAGAGGGAGGGGGGTGAATTAGTAATTTACAAACTTTAGTCACCAACTGAATATTATTTATTACTTTGAACCATACATAAGAAAGAAAACAAGTAATTTTGAATAGTAACAATAACCATGCACAAAGATAACTCATAAGACCATATTTTGTTAATTAGGGAAACCTTGACCAAGGGAAAACTCGATGGGATGATACCCACTAGATAAGATATTGATATATTTGTTTCATTTTAGAGGATGGACCTTGTTAGGAGTCAATGACAAAATTTAGTATAAAGAGTTCCTATTAGGAGACTTTGATTCCCTATTAGGAGTTGTAGTACAATAGATGCAAGATGAGCCCACTGCCCAAACATGCACTTCCAATTACAAGAAGAGCTCACTATCCAAAGAAGTAATTAGTCCTCTAGTATAAGTGTTGTAACTTCTTTCTTGGCTGATCTCTAACCTTAGCTAGATCTCATATCACAAAATTAGGTTCTCAAAACTTTGCATGGATCACTTCACAAAAGTTGGCATATCACAATAGAATTACTCAACACAACACATCACTTGCACATTTTAAGTTGCAAGATGTCCCTTGCATAAATACCATGCATTTTTACAAATTGCTCCTAGGTTGGCTAAGATCCTAATATAATTTTCCAACTTAGAGTAAACATCTAGGATGTTGGCCCTAATTGGTTAAGTAATTATTTTGTAAATAAAATAATTCCTTTCCTTTAATTTGTTGTCTTGTTTCATTGGTAAAACACAAATATCTCTTTTTTGTATAGTCCATACTAATGTTCGAGGTTATACAAATCATCATAAATAGGTATCCTATATCCATCTAACTTTTCTAATCATAATATGACATCGGTAACAAGTTACATACTTCTACTCTAGGGATTCGACAAGTGGACCCTTTATCTCTAGTTCTATTTATTGTTATGGCTGAATCTTTCAGTAGGACCATCTCACATCAACACTTGCTTAATAAATGGAAAGGAGTTCTTATTTCCAGTACAAACATATCCATTACACATTCTCTTTTTTCAAATGATACTCTTTTGTTTGGCTTGTCAAATGTATAGGAAGCTTGGTAGATTTTGTATACACTTGACTTGTATTCACCAATGTCTGGTCAGATGGTTAATGCTCATAAATCCAAGATTTACTTTTTCAATACTATCAAATTGGTTTCTGACAAAGCTAAACAGGTCTTGGGTTTTTCAGAAGATTCCTTACCTTGTATATATTTGGGCATTCCTTTTTTCATGGGCTCAAACAAATCTTTGTATTGGTCTTTAGTTATTCAGCGTATCCAAAGTCAAATTGCATCTTGGAAAGTTAGATGGTTGTCACTAGTGGGAAGAATCTTATTGATTAAATAAGTTTTAGCTACTATCCCTAACGATTTTATTGTTTTCCTTAAGATTCCATCCAAAGTACTAGTTACAATTCAAACATTGATCAAAGGTTTCCTTTGGTTGGGTAACCTAGATGATTCTCAAAAGATTTCACTTGTTTCTTTGCAAGATATGTTACACACTCCTAATGTCAGAGGGGTAGGAATCCATGATATTTCATTCAAAAATGAGTTATTTGGTGGGAAATTCATTTGGCACATGTATTCTAAGTCTTAGTCCACGTGGTGTAAAATTATGCAGCAAAAATATCTAGATAACAATGATACTTCTAGAGTCTTAACGATCTCTAATCCTCCAAAAGGTTCGTTTGTTTGGGACTTTATGATAGCTTCGCACAAAATCATAGTTGACTATATTTCTTGGGAAGTCAACAACTGACTTAGTATTAATTTTTGGAATGATTCCTGGAATGGTTTGATTCCCTTATCTAAAAGTGGGATTTCTTTGAATATTATTCATGTTGCGAAAACCCATTGGGGGACCCAGTTGAATCAATATGTGGAATATGTTTCTAAATTCTCAAATAAAATAGTTTGGAAAGACCCAAATAAGTTGCCTCTTTCTTTTTAGGAAATTAACCAATTTCAAAATGTTCTAAATTCAAGATTAGTCTACTTCTCTAATGTCCAAGATCAGATTTTTTGGGCTCCAGCTAAGGATGGTAAGTATTCAGTGAAAGAGGGATACAAAATTATACAACAAAATGATTTGAATAAACCTATGTCTAGAGCTTTTTCATTTTTTTGGAATTTGGCAGTTCTACCTAAAGTAGGTTGTTTCACATGGCAAGCATTAAAACACAAGATTTTAACTAGTAACAGACTGAATAGATTACAAATTGCTAAGCCTTTTAAATGTGTTCTTTGTAAGGAATAGGACAAAACTATGGATCATTTGTTTGTTTCTTGTTCATTTGCTTATCAATGTCGGTGCTTTATTTTGGGCAAGCTTAAGTACTCTACTCCCTTTCCTAACAATCTTTGGGATCTATTTCAAGCCTGGCCAATTCTTTATCAAAAATCATTATTTGCAAACCTATGGAAATGTGTTCCAGCTTTGGTAGTTTGGGCTATTTGGCGGGAAAGAAAGAAGCGTATTTTTAGAAAAGAATCCCTTCCATTAGAAATTGTCTTAAATGGTATTGAAAGATCTATCTCGAAAGTGACTAATTCCAGTTTGAAAAGGATTAAATTTAATCCTATTGTGACTCATTGGGATTCACAGCTTGTTCAGGAATGGAAATTATTATTTATTCCTAATGGGTGGAAAATTAGTACATCACCAGCTTAGATCTTATTCAAGAATATCAATTGGAGACCTCCATCTTATGGTTTTTGGAAGTTTAATTTTGATGGTGCTTCTAGAGGTAATCCTAGTCCTTCAGGTGTTGGGGTTTGTATTCGAGATTCTTTTGGTAAGGTTGTAGCAATCAGAGTATCTCCTCTACCTATTAACACAAACAATATTATTGAGGCTTATGATTTGTTGGCTAGGCTTTTATTAGCTAAACAAGGCTATCTTAATAGGTTACATATTGAAGGGGATTCTTTAGTTATCATTGATGCTTGTATTCATAGATGCATTATTTCTTGGAAACTAAAGTATATTCTCAATCAAATCTAGAGACTCCTTGATAAATGTTGGGAAGTTTGTCTTTCACATACTTATCATGAAGGAAATAAAGTTGCAGATTTTTTATCAAATTTGGGATGTGATGGGGTTAATGTCTCTACTTTTCATTCTCTACCTTTTATTGAGCAACATAAGGTTTTAAAAAATCTTATTCATGATGACATGGCAGCAGCTAATAGTAGTAATGTTTGAGATAAGCAAGTTATCTTAAGATGCCATTTTTTTTTGTTTCATGTGCCAAGCTACGCATCATCCTTTAGGAGCCGAGCTCCTTAGCATTTTTCATTGTGAGTCAAGCTCAGTCAAATTTTTAGATGCCGAGCTCTTTAGGCTATAGGTGCTGAGTTATTTTGTAGTGTCGAGAGTATAGGATCCTTTCAAGTGCTGAGTATGGATTCTGATAATTGGTGTCGAGTTCTTCATGCTTCAGTTGCTAATTTCTTCATTAGTGCTGAGTATACAGGATCTTTTTAGGTGTTGAGTTCTTTAGTTATGTTGAGTTCTTCAGGCTTCAAGTGTCAATTTCTTTAGTAGTGTCGAGTATACAAGATCCTTTCAGGGGCTGAGTAGGCATAAAAGTAATTAGTGTCGAGTTACTAAGTGCCGAGAAACTGAGTCTTTAATTTAGATGCCAAGTTCTTCAAGCTTCAGGTGTTGAGTTCTTCAATAGTGCCAAGCATATAGGATCCTTTCAGGTGCTGAGTTGGCAATCTAATAACTGGTACTGAGTTCTTTAGCTGTGCTGAGTTCTTCAGGCTTCAGGTGTTGAGTTCTTCAATAGTGTCGAGTATACAAGATCCTTTCAAGTGCCGAGTAGGCATAAAAGTAATTAGTGCCAAGTTACTAAGTGCTGAGAAACTAAGTCTTTAATTTAGATGCCGAGTTTTTTTGAGTGTCTCTGATGCTGAGTTACTCTATTTATAAGTTGGTGTCATATGCAAATGAATTTAATGTCGTATGCTTATATTCAAAGCATTTACACTGACATGACCTCCAAAGTACAATTTGTAGGATCCAAATCTTTTATTATCTAATGATATTCAATTTTGATGTCATGTTGGTCGATTGCTTCATGTGAACAAATCTAAATATTTAAGGAGTAATATTTGTAGTACTATTTATAGGCAGGATTAGGACATCACTGGAGAGATTAAATGACAACTTGCAATTTGATTATTTAATAAGACTCATCGCATCATCTTAAAAAAATTTGCAAATGCTAAATTAGGAAAATTCAATCTGTTAGCTGAGATTGTGTTGAAATATGAATTCTGGGTGGGATATTGATTTCACCTGTACAACATGTCATATGCAACATCATTTAGTCATGCCAAAAAAAATTGAATTTGGCTACAGCCAGCCTTAGATGAAGTTGTGCTTCCTAGGCATATAACGGATGAGGTGCTGAATCAAATGTTCACTATGAACTCACACTCGGTTAGTTCAGCCATTTGGTGCATCATTGGTGAGGAGCTTCTCTATCCCTCGAAACTTGTGTTTTTATATCCCTACTAGGTCATATCTATTTTCCTCTCCAATGCCATGGATCTTCTACAATCTTTGGAGTTTCTTCAAGGATTGGCTCGTAAGGTAATTCTACCACATTTCTTACTAGATTATAAATTGGAGATGGCCATGCAAAAATATGATTTATGGAATGGTATGGCTTTAGTAGGTGGTCTTTTTTAACATTTTCAAATCTTGCAAAAGCATGAATATTATATTGTTCTTGAGGCGATGAAGAATTCCATAGACAACTGCAATATCAATTATTTGAAATAATCTTTGCCTTCTGATCTACGGTTTTTGGGTGAGCAGGCAGTGGAAATAATCTTGTCAGTTGGAATGGCAATGATTAATTTGCAGTCGGATCCTAATGTTTCAACCCCCACTCAGTTGAATGCATTGGCAGTAACTCCACAACCATCGAAACAGAATCCTTGGGATTCAATCAATGTGCCTAACTCTGATTTAGATTGGCTCATACAGAATTCAGTTTCATGATTTGGCTATAGAATTCTCTTTTTTGGTCTCTGGCTCTTCTATTCGTGTTCTTTCAGTTTGGGCAGAATTGCAAAGCAATGGTTTATCTCGACAATTATCTCTTTTCAATTGGAGGTATCTCTTATGTTGTAGCTCTAAGTTTATTTGCTACCAGACTTATTGTATATGTATTATGCAGAAGCTTAGAGTGGGTTATCTCAAGATGGGTGATAACCTTTTGTAATTATTTGCTATTAGTATATACATACATGTAAACTTTAGGGATGATGCTCGGTTTTCTTCACTAATTCTTTCCCAGTTGACCTCATTGAATCAGATTAATAAATATTATAATGGCTTGCGATGTTTGCTTAAAAAAAAAACAAGTTACATACAAAATAATACACTATTGTAAACCATTTTCATACTTAGATAATTTTTTGAGTACCAAAAGCAAAGTATCTTTATTTATAAGGTTTTTTACAAGCATGTACATCATGTGTTGCAATAAATGACAATAATTACATATCTACATTAGCTAATTGTCAATAATATCTTGAATGAAAAAGTCATATTTACTTTACTTCTAGGCTCTACTTAAGAAATCAAACATAGTTCTTCTCGTGTACCTTATTTCTTATCACCACACCTTTTTCCTTTCTACCAATACTTTGATTAGTAGGATGGTTCTTTATCAGGTTCTTATTAAGGTGCCACTCTCTCAACTCTTTCTTTAGCTCTAGATTCACTCCTTTCTTCTTTTCTCCATTATATCATTCTAAAAATCTATGTTAGTTTCATAAAAAAACTTAACATTTTCTTGGTTAGCCTTTGGATTTGATGCAGGAGTATTTTGGGTTGCACTGCTATCCTACATGTTTTTAGTTCTTATCTTTCTACTGAAACTGTGTTCTGTTGAAATTGTGTTTTCTAGTTTCTAGGTACATAATGCAAACCATGTAACTAATTTTCCATAATGAATTAGAGGCTTCACACTTAAAATATTGAATAGGGCCTAGATTAATATCTATGATCCAAGGCACAACTTCTAATTCCTTATAAGTTGGGAGATATGGAAAGTCTCTCGAAGTATCAATTTTTGGTAGTTCTACACAATAGTTTTTTGTGCTTGACTTTTAGAGTGGATACACACTTTTCCTTGATGAATCAGCCTTTGTGCACTAGATGTTTTGTAGAGGACCTAAAATAATAACTATAGTTCAAAGCATGAGTTCTAACTCAATCAAAGCTAGGAGATGTCACAATTTTTCTCAGACATCAATTTCTGCATATTTAATTGCTTATATAGGTCCACTTGTGTCTCTTAAAGAATTTAATATTAGGTTTATTTTCATTTAATATTATTTGAAAGCTGAATTGTAGCTTTTGTATGTTCTAGAATGATTTGCAAGCCATTTTGGCTAGTATAAATAGAGTGTTTAGGCCTAAAGCTAGGACAATTTTTGGAGTTTTGAAGAGAAGATTTGAGAGCAGGATTGGAAAGAGAAAATTTGCTACTAGATCTTTATGTATGAATGTATTTTATATCTGGCTCTAACCTAGAAGGCCTTATAGATGGGCATGCATGTTGAATATTTGAAGAATAATTGAAAGTTTTTTCTCTTCCTCCTTTGGTTGTTGATTCTATTTTTTAGATTTCCACTATGTTAACTCTTGCAAGGTGCTTCAGAGAGTTGGGTGTGCCATTGGACCTAGTTTTCCCTATCCTTCCTTACCTCAAGTGATATCAAAGATTTTTGGTCATCCTTGTGGTGCTTGGATCATGTAGAACTCTATTTTAGATATTGGTTGTAGGGTTGTAGATCTATAGATTTGACCTATAACTTGCAGATGATTATGATCTTCCATGAACCTAATTTGTAAAGATGGTCTGTGGTAGAGGAAATGTTGATAATGCTATATTGGATCAATTAAGACAAATTGTAGCTAGATTAGATACTATGGAGATAGCCCAAAGGAGAGGAGCTCATCTTGATGATGTAAGTGATGATAAAGTAACAACACCAAACCATAATCCAAAACTTGAAGAAGATCAAGATGAGGTAAGATTGTTGAGAGCGTTGTCTAGGGAAAATTCAAAGCCTGCTATAGAAGTTGTTCCTTATGATGGAAAATTGGATACCAATGTTGTGTTAGATTAGATCTCAGATATGGATAAGTTCTTTGAGTATGAAAAAACTCTTGATAATAAGAAGATAATGATTGCAATTACTAAGTTGAAAGGTCATGCATCACTATGGTGGGAGAATGTGCAAACTAATAAAAAAATGAGAGGAAAGGAGAAGATTAGAACTTGGCCAAAGATGGTGAAAAAGGTAAAGAAAAAATTCCTTCCTACTAATTAGCAAGTTAGCTTGTTGAGAAAGATGCAAAATTTGAAACAAAAGGAGATGACTATGAAAGAGTACATTGAGGAATTCTATAGATTGGCCATTAGATCTGGACATGTGGATGATGATGTTGAGAAAATTATGATGTATATAAATGGATTGTGATATGGAATTCAAGATGAAATAAGTTTTGTGAAGTTGGAAAGTGTGGAAGAAGCATATCAATATGCCTTGAAAGCTGAGGAAATATTGAAAAAGAAGCATGAAAAAAGACAAAGTGGTAGAGGTAATAGATTCCAAAGAGGCAGAGGTAGATCTTATGATGAAGGTGGTAGATCTAATAATTTTTTGTAGGATAAAAGAAAATCTAAATGGAAGAATGATGAAAAAGAAAAGACCAAGTGGAAAGGTGGTAGGTCTTACCAAGGAGGTACTAGATCTTACCAAGGAAGAGTTAATTCTTACCCTAGAGGTGGTTTCTGTGGTAATTATTTTAGATGTGGCAAATATGGGCATAGATCTTTTGAATGTAGATCTTTTGAAAATGGGGAGAATAATAGAAATGCCATGATTCAAGAAGACATTGAGAGTTCACCAAGTGGACCTGAGGTTGGATAAAATTTGATGGTGAGAAGAACCTTGTGTAATAAGGGAAGTGATGAGGAACCTATCCTTAGAAGAATTTTTTTCAAGACCAAATGTAAGATGAGTAGAAAATGTTACAAGGTAATCATTGATAGTGGAAGTTCAAAAAATTTGGCATTTGAAGAGCTAGTTAGAAAGTTGCAATTGTAGAGGCCAAAACATCCCAATCCTTGCCATGTTTCATGGATCAAGGATGAGATAAGATATTGGTAAGTGAGCAATGTATTATGAAGTTCAAAATTGGACATTTGATGGAGACATAGCCAAAGACCAGACTGAACACACAGGAAAAGGAAAATATTATTATCAATGAAAAATGCCCTATGGGCTTACAACAGTATGCTTCTAGAGAAAGAAATCCTCCACACAGTACCTTCTCTCTAACTCCACTAAGAATTGTCTTTACAATGCCAGAAATGTTCTTAAATAGACCCCAATTTGTTTAAGGTTAGGAATAAATTCTAGAATACACTAGTTGGCATCCATTTCCAAAACAGAAGGTTCCAAAAGTCACGTTAGAAGTCAGTGTAAAATTAAAAGAATCCAAAAATGGTAGTCCAGCTTCTGAGAGGCATAACTTTTGATTTGGGACTCCGATTGATGAACTGCTTACATTTCTAGAAAGCTCTTGAAGTGCTCTATAGCCCTATGGCCTAGCTTTTCTTGTCCCCCATTTTTTCCCCATACAAGGCTGTTTAGTGCCCCATATTTGACTTTGAAGTTCTCTTAGGAGGTCTCCAAGAAAATTAAAACTGCAATAACTTTCTAACTGTAAAGCCTTTTGACCTAATTCTTTTTCTGGAGTGTTTTAAATTACAATTATAATCATCCCTCCAAATTACACACTCTAACTCATCATAATTTTGGCTCTATTACAAAATGACCCATTTTTTGCATTTACACATATCCCAAGGTGCTTAAAAACTCTAACCCAAAAAACTAGTAGTGGAACTATGAGAGTTGGAACCTTTATTTGACCCAAATGGGTATCTAGAAATAAAAACACATTAAACAGAAATTATCTTTAAGCATATTTTTGGGTGATACAGGTTTACCCTTACACCATTGGATGCTCTTGCATCAAACACCTAGGGTAGATTAAAAAGTGACCCTATCACTTTATGGTAGAGGAAAACCCAAATGGGCAACCTCTACTACTGATATCCAAGTTGAGTCCTCTGTTGGTTGTCCTTTCCACTTCACCAGGTATTCTTTATACTATCTATTTTCGGTACTCCTACCCACATGACTATCCAAAATATTTTCTATCTCCTCCTTCTTAGAAGTAGGAATTGGTCATGGCTCCATCACCAACCCCTCATCTACACCATCATCTTGATATTATGTTAAGTCTGCAATGTTGAAGATAGGAAAAATGTGAATCTCATCTAGCAACTCCACCTCATATGCATTTCCCCAGTCATCTTTCTTCAAAATTTTGCAGGGGCCAAATTTCTTCATCTTTGGCTTGTTGTAAGTACCCACTAAAAAATGTTCCTTCCATAAGTGTACCATAACTAGATCCTCTACTTGGAACTCCTTATGTCTCCTCCTTTGATTTTCCCTAGCTTTATACTATTGATTCATCTTGCTGATGTGTGCATGGACCTCCTCATGTAGGCTCTTGATATGTTCAACAAATTCTTCTACCTCAGGACTTGTCCTCTCCTCTTGCTCCACCTTCCTCAATTCTGGTGTAGTCCTTAGACTCCTTCCATACACAATTTGGAATGGTGATCTACCAGTACTCTTATTTACAAAATTATTGTAAGAAAATTCTACTTGTGACAAAATCAAATCCCATACCTCGGGCTTGTCTCCCACTAAAAACCTCAGCAAATTGCCCAACCTTCTATTTACCACTTTGATCTATCTATCAAACTATGGATAATGTGTAGAACTGAACCTCAATTCTATCCTCAACTTCTTCCATAAATTCCTCCAAAAATACCCCACAAATTTAGTATCTCTATCAAAAACAATGCTCTTTGGGAGACCATGTAGTCTCACCACCTCTCTAAAAAACAAATCTACAATATGTACATCATCATGAGTCTTGTGGCATGGGATGAAATGTGCCATCTTGGAGAACCTATCAACCACTAAAAATACTAATTCATTACCCCATTATGACCATGGTAATCCAAGAAAAAAATCCATACTTATGTCCTCCCAAGCCTTTGATGGAACAGGCAATGGCCGATAAAGTCTAGTATTGTGACTAAATCCTTTGGCTACTTGACATACTTGACAACTCTGCACAAATTTCTTCACATCCTATGACATTTGAGGCCAAAAATAATGTTCTCTAAGAATGGCAATGGTCTTATCTTGACAAAAGTGTCCTACCATTCCCCCACTGTGTTTCTCTTTGATCAAGTTTTCCCTCATGGAACTCCTTGGAATGCATAATTGATTGCCCTTGAACAACATACCATATTGAATCAAATAATCTAGCCATCTAGTTCTGTCTATAGTAACAAGTTCTTTACAAGCCTTCCATGCATCAGCAAAATTAGGATCCTCTGACTACAAATTCTTGAGTTCATCAAACCCAACCACTTCAACCTGCATTACTATAAGCAATAGTTGTCTCCTACTCAATGCATCTGGAACCCTATTAGACCTTCCACTTCCATGTTTCAACACAAATGTATAGCTCTACATGAACTCTACCCACTTCATATGTCTTTGGTTCAATTCACCTTGGCTATTTAGGTATTGCAATGCCTAGTGATCAGTATACAAGCCAAATTCTTTTGGAAATAAATAATGCTTCCATTTCTTTAAGGCCTAAATGATTTCATAGAACTCCTAATCATAAACATAATACATATTCTCTGCATCATTCAGTTTTTCACTAAAATATGCAATAGGCTTACCTTCTTGGCTCAATATAGCCCCAATAGCACTGCCACTAGCATCACAATCTACCTGGAACACTTTATTAAAATTAAGAAGTGCCAATACAGGTTGTTCTATCACCTTCTTCTTCAATAATTCAAAACTCCTTGCAGCTGTTGTAGTCCACTTGAACTCTTTCCTATCCTCTCTTATTGTTTCATTCAGGGGTTCACATATGCCATTGAAATTCTTAATGAACTTCTTGTAAAAACTAACTAGACCGTGAAATGATCTAACGTTGGAGTAGGTCATTCCAAGATGGTCTTTACCTTCTTTGGATCCATTTTGAGACCTTTAGATGATACAACAAACCCCAAGTAGACTAACTCTTTTTTGACAAAGCTACATTTCTTCAAATTAATCAACATTTTCTCTTCCCTCAACCTTTCAAAGACACTACAAATGTGCAATAAATTTTAATCCAAAGTCTTGCTGAAAATTAAAATATCATCCAAATAGATAATAACAAATTTTCCTAAGAATTTCTTTAGTACCTCATTCATAAGCTGCATGAAGGTGCTTGGCATGTTGGTCAGTCCAAAGGGCATGACTAACCACTCATATAGACCCTCCTTGGTCTTGAATGTAGTCTTCCACTCATCTCCCTCTCGTATCTATATCTGGTGATAGCCACTCTTGAGATCTATCTTTGTGAAGTATTGAGCTCCACTCAAGTAGTCTATAAGATCATCCATTCTTGGCAAAGGAAACTGATACTTGATGGTTATTCTATTTATAGCTAGAGATTTTGTGCACATTCTCCACTCTCCATCCTTCCTTGGTGCCATTACTATAGGTACTACACATGGACTCGGGCTCTCTCAAATCAAACCTTTCCTCAATAGCTCCTGAGCTTGTCTATTTAGCTCCTCAATTTTAGTAGGATTCATCCTATGAGTAGCCTTGTTAGGAAAACTAGCTCTAGGGATTAAATCTATCTGATGATTGATCTGCCTTACTGGTGGAAACCCTTTTGGAACATTATCAGAGATAACATCTCCATACTCACTTAATAGGCCTGAAACTTCAGGTGGAATTTCACTACTACCTTCCTTATCTCTTCTAGGAATCAAAGCATAAAACATATGCTGATATTTCATATCATCCAAAAAATTTCTTCCATCAACAAGGCATATCCTAGCACTAATGCATACCTTAGCACTACTGCATACTTTTTCACCTTCCTTTATTAAGGGCTTTAGTTTGTGGAAAACTCCATCCTTTGTTAGAGAGTATGTATTTGCATGACCATCATGCATAGCATGTCTATCAAATTGTGATGGTCTTCCCAATAGTAAATGGAAAACATCCATTAGAATAATGTCATAGAGAACTTCACCAAACACTGTTCACTAACTAGGACCTTATGATCATCCTTCACCCAAGCAATTCGATAGGGTTGGGGGTGTTTCTCCCTCTTGAGCTTTAGCTTAGAGACCATCTCCTTAGACACCAAGTTATCAGTGTTGCCACCATCAACAATCACATCACAACACTTACCCTCACACTTGCACCTGGTACAAAACAAACTCCTTTGTCCAGGTTCAATCTCACTATTTAGTAAGACACTTTCATTTACAAGAACCTCTCCTCTTTCTACATCCTTGGAATGTGATGGTTGTGCATCCTCATCCACATGAGCAACTCTTGCTTGACCATTAGCTCTCCTATCTGTCCTTCCTTGTCATTGAGGGCATTCAAATGCATAATGACCTTCTTCATTGCAATGAAAATAGGTACCACCAAAGCATCTTCTTCCTAAACCTTGTCCATGTCCTCTACCTCTTCCTCTTTGATCTCCAAAGTTTTGATCATAGGAGTGGTTGAAACCCTCATTCCTCTTGTTCTTGCTAGTACCCACATCTTCATTTTTCTTCTAGGTCTCATTTTGGCCTCCAAATGACCTACCACCACCCCTTCCTCCTTGACCGCACCCTCTTTTCCTTTTGTCAAACTTTTTGTTTGGCTTCTCTTCAACTTGTAGGGCAAACTAGTATGTCTCTTCAATACTAGTCATTCTGACTAGACTTAACTCCTCCTAAATGCTAGGTCATAACCCACTGAGATAACAAGAAACCTTCTCCTTATTAGCTTCTGCATGCCCTGCCCTAATAAGAAGTTGATAAAATTCCTTTGTATATTCCTGGAAATATTTTCCTGCTTGCTTTAACCCTTGCATTTTCTTGAACAAATCAACCTTGTAATCAATAGGAATGAACTGCTTCTTTAGTTTATCCACCATGCAATCCCACTTTATGATTTTCTCCTTTCCTCTTCTATTCCTTTCCAACTAAAACTCTTGCCACCATATTTTGGCATGGCCTTTCATTTGGCCTTCTCAAATTTAACCCTCTCAGGGTCTCTGATATCCTCATACACAAAATATTCCTCTAGTTTATTGATCCAATCGATTAACTCATCCAAATTTAGAGTTCTCAAAAACATACCCACATCAATTTTAGGTATTTTTCCAAGCTTAGAAATGACCCTAAAAAGCCTCTCCTCTACCCAATTTAGGATTTCCTCTTCACCTTCCTCTTCCTATTGAATATTATCTTCTTATTCATTTTCTTCCTCACTTTCATTGTCTGTGGAAATATTCAGTCCTTTGTGGATCTCCTCTTGCAATGCTTGAACTTGTCTTTAGAGGCCTCTAACATTAGGAGTAACAACTCCAGCCCTTCCACCATGTTCCCTTCATGGAGGCATCTTCTTGTCTCAAACCAGCAACCACATAGTCCTGGTGCAAACTACCTCACAATTAGTGCTTTGTCTATACACTCAAGAAAACCTTGCCCTGATACCACTTGATGGAGACACAACCAGAGACCAAAATGAACACAAAAGAAAAGAAAAATATTATTATCAATGAAAAATGTGCTATGGGATTACAACAATATGATTCTAGAGAAATAAATCCTCCACACATTACCTTCTCTCTAACTCCACTAAGAACTGTATTTACAATGCCAAAAATGTTCTTAAATAGACCCCAATTTGTTTAGGGTTAGGAATAAATTCTAGAATACACTAGTTGGCACCTGCTACCAAAACATAAGGTTCCAGAAGTCACGTTAGAAGTCAATGTAAAATTAGAAGAATCCAAAAATAGTAGTCCAACTTTTGGGAGGCTTAACTTTTGAACTGGGACTCTGATTGATGAACCGTTTACATTTTTGGAAAGCTCTCAAAGCATTCTATAGCCCTATGGACTAACTTCATTTATCCCCCATTTTTCAACCCTTTATGAGGCCATTTAGTGCCCCATATCTAACTTTTAAGTGATCTTAGGAGGTCTCTAGAAAAATTAAAATTGTAATAACTTTCTAACCGTAAAGCCTTTTGACCTAATTCTTTTTCTAGATTGTTTTAAATTACAAGTATAATCATCCCTCTAAATTACACCCTTTAATTCTTCATTATTTTGGTTCTATTACAAAATAACCCATTTTTTGCATTTACATGTATCCCAAGGTGCTTAAAAACTCTAACCTAGAAAACTAATAGTGGAACTATGAGAGTTGGAACCTTTATTTGACCCAAATGAGTATCTAGAAATAAAAACACATTAAATAGAAACTACATCTAACCATTTTTTGGGTGATACAGGATTGCCCTTACACCACTGAATGCTCCTACATCAACATTACTTTGATGAAGTTTAGTCTGATATTATGCCCATGGATTGTGATGCAAGAGCATCTTGAGTGCAAGGGAATCTTGCATCACCAAAAAAAAATTTATTTTCGTCTTTTCTATTTTAATAAGAACTAGTAGATAGGGTGGTTACTATTTATGGGAACTTACTATTTTAGTAAGTCTTTTATTTTAGAGTTGTATGCCTACCATAAAAATCTCATTTCTCAAGCATTAGTATCAGAGAAGTTATTGTAGATTTTTAGTGGAAAAATTGGAGAAAATTTTTTACGATCATTGTTGAAGGTCTTAAAGTGCTCAGATGAGGTCCGAAAACTTGACAGAAGGGTGCTAGTGCCATTCTCAACCTGTAGCTCAAGACCTGGCATTTCCAAAAAGTGGCTATAATAGCCAATTAGAGCAATGGTTCATGAGTTATGGCCTTTGGAAGTTGGGTTACTAAAATTTCTAATATAATTTTTCAAAGATGCATTTGGCTGACTCTATGTGTATTGTTAGGGTCTGTCAGCCCTAAGTATTAAGTTTGAGTATCTAGAACCTTCTTGAGTGGCATAAAACTACCTATTTAAGAAAGGCTTGAATATTGTCTAGGACAACTTGGGGTGATAGTTCATAGCTTGTCCTACAAATTATTGTATTGAAGGTGCCCATGTGGGTTAGCATATTGTACTTATGAATTCTGTAATTTCACATTTGTGGTGAAAAATAAGAAATCCATTTTTTTTTCTCACATTTTATACTGTTCTATGTTTTTTTTATGAGTTATGGTATTAAAGGGAGCTCCCTACGTTGAGTGGTATTATAGCTAGAGTTCTTGAGTGTGTGGATAGATTGCCAATTATGAGGTAGTTCACACTAGGACCATGGTTTGGGCTAGGCATGTAGACAAATCACTGATTGTGAGGCAGTTTGCACTAGGGTTTTAGTAGAAGAACAAAAATGTCTCTATAGAGAGAGCATGGTGGAGGAGCTATAGGTGTCACACCTGAGGGTTTTTGAGCCTTTTTAGGGTCATCTCCAAGATTGGAAAAAGACCCAAGTTTGAGGTTCCCACATTTTTGAGAAATCTTAGCCTAGAGGAGTTGGTCAATTGAATCAATGAACTAGAGGAGTACTTTGAGTATGAAGATATTTATGATTCTAATAGGGTCAAGTTTGCGAAGGCAAAATTAAAGGGACATGCAAAGATTTGGTGGCAGGAAGTTCAGTTGGAGCAAAATAGAAAGGGAAAGGACAAAATCACTAGATGGGATTGGATGAAAGATAAACTAAAGTGAAAATTTATTCTTTTGGATTATGAGATTGATTTATTGAAGAAGATGCATGGGTTGAAGCAAGTGGGAAAATCTATTCAAGAGTATACCAAAGAGTTCTATTGAGTTCTCATTAGAACTAGCCATACAGAAGTTGGTAAGAAGAAAGTCGCTCGTTATCTTAATGGGTTAACACCAAATATTTAGGATGAGATGATTTTGGTTTGAATGAGTAGTATTAAGGAGAAATACTAGCTTGCCCTAAGAGTTGAGAAGAAACTGAGCAAGAATTTTGACAATAAGAATAGTGGAAGAGGTTGCAATGGAAGATCTGATGGTGGTCATAATGATGATCAAAAGAACAAGGATGAGGTTGGAAGTAGTAGTCAAAACCAAAAGGAAAACAATTTTAATCATTTCCATGATCAGAATAATAGAGACTAGAGACGAAGATCTAGAGGATAAGGATCTGGAAGAGGGGGCTTCTGTGGAAAAAAAATTCACTACAAAAAAGAAGGGTATAGTGCATTTGAATGTACCCAATGCCAAGGAAGGACAATATAAAAGAACATAAGTTTAAGTGAGAGTTGCACATGTTGATGAAGATGCCAGATCCTCACATTCTAAAGATGTTGAAAGAGGAGAAGTCCTAGTTAACCAAAGAGTCCTATTGAGTGGTGAGAATGAACCTGAGCAAAGAAGGAGCTTATTTTGCACAAGGTGCAGATGTGAAGATAAGTATTGTGATGTGATCATTGATGGTAGAAGTACTGACAATTTGGTGTCAAAAATGATGGCCACCAAGTTGGAGCTGAAAAGGTAGAAACACCCACATCCATATCATATTGCTTGGGTGCAAGATGACCATAAGGTCATGGTTAATGAGTAGTGCTCAGTGAAGTTCAAGATTGGAAGCTACGAGGATGAGGTACTATGTGATATCATACCTATGGACATATGTCATATGTTGTTGGGTAGGTCATGGCAGTTTGATAGGCATGTTGTACATGATGGGTGAAAAAATACCTACACTTTAACTAAGGTTGGAGTGAAACATAAGTTGAAGCCATTGAAAGATAAAGAAGAAAAGGTATGTGATGTTGCTAGAATATGTTTTATTGATGGAAAAGAGTTTCTTAAAGGTATGAAGCATGAGCATATGTGTTTTTCTATAATTCCTAAAGATAGTAAGGAAGAAGTAGAGGAGCTACCTGTAGAAGTTGCAAATATGTTGAGAGAGTTTTTTGATATTGTATCAAATAATGTACCTAATGGATTTTCCATAGTGAGGAAAATCGGTCACCAGATGGATTTGGTTCCAAAAGCTAGTTTGCTAAAAAAGGTAGTGCACAAAATGACACCAATAGAAAGTGAAGAGTTGAATAGGTAAGTTCATGAGTTTTTGTAGAAGGGGTTAATTTGAGAGAGTCTGAGTCCATGTGTTGTACTAGTAGTATTGACACTAAAGAATAATGGAGAATGGAGGATGTGCATAGATTCTTGTGCTATCAACAAGATAACAATAAAGTATAAATTTATATTTCCAAGGATGGATGATATTATGAACTATTTGAGTGGAGCTAAGTATTTCACAAAGATAGATCTCAAGAGTGGGTACCATCAAATTCATATTAGAGAAGGTGATGAGTGGAAGACTACTTTCAAGACAATGGAAGGACTATATGAGTGGTTAGTCCTACTTTTTGGGCTAACCAATGCACCAAGCACTTTCATGAGGCTCATGAATGAGGTACTAAAGAAGTTTCTAGGTAAGTTTGTTAGTGTTTATCTAGATGATATATTGATCATTAGTAAGACATTAGAGGAGCATTTTATTCATATTTACAAGGTGTTTGATAAGTTGAGGGAAGAAAAGTTGCTAATAAACATGAAGAAGTGTAGTTTTGTAAAGAAGGAGTTGGTGTACCTGGGATTTGCAGTATCAAGAGAAGATCTAAAAATAGACCCAAAGAAAGTGAAGGGTATCCTTGAATGGACTACTCCAAGGTGTGTAATAGAGGTAAGATCTTTTCATGGACTGGTTACATTTTACAGAAAGTTCATAAGAAGTTTTACTAGTATTTGTGGACCCTTGACTAAAACAATGAGAGGATATAGGAAAGAGTTTATGTGGACTATAGGAGTAGATAAGAGTTTTAATTTTTTGAAACATAAAGTTACTAAGAAACCTATTTTAGAACTTCCTAATTTTAAGAAGATGTTTCAAGTAGACTATGATGCTAGTGATACTATAATAAGAGCTATTTTGAGTCAAGAAGGTAGACTTGTTGCATATTTTAGTGAGAAGTTGAATGATGCAAAAAGAAAATATTATGTTTATGATCAGGAATTTTATGCTATAGTTCAAGCATTGAAGAAGTGGAGACACTATCTTCTTCCCAAGGAGGTTTTTTTGTATACTGATCACCAAGCTTTGTAGTATTTGAATAGTCAAGGAAAATTGAACCAAAGGCATTGAAAGTGGGTTGAGTTTTGCAGGGTTATACATTTGTTTTGAAACACAGGAGTGGATAGCCTAATGAATTTGTAGATGTTCTTAGTAGAAGACAATTTTTTCTTACAAAAATGTAGATAGAGGTGGTTGGGTTCAGGGAACTCAGTACTTTGTACCTAGATGATCCTGATTTTGGTGAAGCATAAAAGGCTTGTATAGAACTTGTTACACTTGACAAAACAAACTAGTCAAATTTCATGATCTAGGATAATATGTTGTTCAAAGGAAGCCAAGTGTGCATTCCCAAAAGTTCAATGAGAGAGAATCTCATCGAGGAGAAGCATAGTGGAGGATTGGCTAGACATTTTGGTAGAGATAAAACTATAGCCTTGGTTGCTGAAAATTATTACTAGCCACAGTTACAACATGATGTGATGAATTTTGTAAAAAAATTTCAATTATGTTAGATGGTGAAAAGAGTTAAGCAAAATATAGGGTTGTATTAGCCATTACTTGTACCAAAGAAGCCATGGGAGGATGTCATCAGGGATTTTGTTCTTGAATTACCAAGGACAGAACATTGGCATGATTTTATTTTTATGGTAGTTGACAGGTTTTCAAAGATAATACATTTTATTCCTTGCAAGAAGACTAGTGATGTTGTTCATATAGTAGAGTTATTTTTTAGAGAAGTGGTGAGACTATATGGTCTACCGAAGAGTATATTTTAGATCAAGATACCAAATTTTTTGGGTATTTATGGCATATATTATGGAAGAACTTGAAGATAGATTTGAAGTTTAGTTCATCACATCATCTACAAACTAATGGGAAAATAGAGGCTATGAATCATAGTTTGGAAAACTTGCTAAGATGATTGGTTGGAGATAAACCAAAAGGATGGGATTTGATTTTACCACAAGCGAGATTTGCATATAATAATTCAGTCAATAGGAGTACTAGTAAATCACAATTCCAGATTGTATATGGGAGTAGTCCTAAAAATGTTTATGAATTGAGGAAGTTTGTTGGTATAAATATGTATTTACTATTTACACTTACTTAAGTTTACTTAGGTTAATTCATTATTTTATTATTTTGCATTATGTTATTATTTTCTTTTATGAGACAATTAGGAGTTTGTGCACCTTTTTGAGTTGTCATGTTGACAACATAGAAGTACGCAACTCTATTTCAGCACATGGTGTCTACAACACTAGAGTTTGCATCATTCACTGAGTTGTCATGTAGACAACACAATTATTTGAACTCTCTTTTTAGGACATGTTGTCTACAACATTGATTTATGTGTTACACCCTTGTAGGCTTATCCTGTCATCATCACACTTACTTTCATGCTTAATGGAGGATAACCCATATCTAGTGGACATGTTCTTGGTTGTATGACTTATCATGTAGCTGATTTAAAGGCATTCTAGATGTATCTTAGAGGCTGTTATATATAGACACTCCTAGTGTACTCTCAAGGCATATTGAATGAATATATCATCATTTTGATCATACTCTCTCTTTTTAGTCTATAGTTGTGCTTGTGTTTGAGTTCTTAATTCCCAGGTGAATTTTTCCCTTAGGAAAATTCTTACATGGTATCAGAGCTTGAATCTCTAGAGTACTGCAGAAATTGGGAGTGTCTAGAGCTAAATCTGACCTTGCCATTGCATCCAAAATGCTAATTTAGTGAAGATTGACTATAAACTCAGCTACCCTAGGCCAAAGTTGACTGTGAGGTAAATTTTTTTTGCAAATCAGCACCTAGAACCCCCGATTTGGAATACAAGTATAATCTTTAGATCTACAATTTTTTTAATTTAGATCTGGTATTTTTATTTAATCTTTGCAATCATTTCAAATTTTTATTTTTAGAAAAGAAATTTCCTCCGAGTAGGTAGCAAAGAAATTTTTTTGCAAGTATCGAGCTGTCAGATCCTGGCCTTGCATAGAGCATATTCTATTTTGTCACAAAGAATATTCATATGAGTACAAACCATGGCCAAGTACCACTAGTCTACATGCCTTATAAATCTGGTGGCATCTACAAAGCATCACAGGTGAATATTCCCAATCAACAACAAGTAGGAATCTAGCGCCTGACCTAGCCCTTCCATCGTAGGTGGACTTTGTTATTTTATGCCTGTGGCCATGGTCTTTAAAACATTCTTTAGAGTATTAACCCCACGCATGTGGGATTTTTCACAATAACTTTTGGTGCTCCAAAAAATAATTTTGACCCTGCCAAATAGCTCCTCTAATGATTGTATTTTGAATAGTCTGCCTCCCCTCAGTGCATGCACATTCGACATGATACAGAGCCTCCATGTGGACTACAACCCTACCTACTCTATGCCACATAACATCCTTGTGTAGCAACATGTGGATAGATAGCCCAACGAAGCACCATGTGGTGATAGCTTAGCTAGATCATACCTCCGATTAACATGCCAGCATCTGTACGATGCCGCATTAGCTGCCACACAAACTTCCCTACTGATATATCATCGACCATCTATTCAATTTTTTACTACCACATGTATAGTCTATACTGTATAGATAGCCTACACTAGTACATTTGACCTCATTTTTTGACCAAAATTTTTGACCATCTATTAAAATCATTTAGATTGGTCAAAATATGAAAGGAAAAATATCTCTTTTTTTTAATCCATGCCCGTATTGGTCAAAATTTTGACCAACACAAGCTTAACATGTCAAATTGAAAAAAAGTTTCTTATGTTAATGCGCATGGGAGCTCACAAGCATTCATTTTGGTTTTCACAAAGTGCAGGAGCTGTAGGAGCGAAGGAGCAAAGGTATGGAGCTTGATTACACCCACAAGAAATTTGGGGTTTAATCCTTTTATTAAGGTGCTTTCTTCAAACATCTATCGAATCCCCAGCCTATCTTTGCTGCAAAAAGACAGACAAATGCATACTTGAGAAGTTGTAATGGAAGCTAAGCACGCTTCTTGAATTCCTACGACTAAGTATTTTCTATCATTAATTTAATCTTAGGGAGCTTGCATGTTTTATCTCTACACTGAAATAGATTTTTTTTTAAGCTTCATTGTGCTTAAGAATAGATCTGGATATGATGATTGATTGGTTTTTCTTTTTAATTTAATTAAAACTTTGATTCATGCATGGGCACACCTCTTTCTTGATTTTCATGTTTGAACAAGGTTTTGAAAATCAAGAAACATACTCTGTCTACTTATCATGTTTCTAGGCAAAGGTCCAAACACTCTCTCCATCATTGCAAGGTGTTCCAAGTCTTCATATGTCTGAAACAATGTCTCTCCCTAAAAATTCACAAAAGTGGGTGCCATAGATATCAATAAATGTGACAAATTTATAATTATCATGCATATAGAATCTTCTTAATGTATTATATTACCAAGCAAAGTTCCACAAGTATGAATCCCACACTCCAAATATCACAAGGGTAGTTCCATTCAAGACCTATTAAGAACTATCCATGATCAACATAAGGGGTGTGATCTTAACATCATAGATGTTGATAATGGTACTATGGGTTTGTAATACTATTCATTTATACATATTCAATGTCTAATTTTTTATTTCCAGCCATGCTTACCCAAAATTACTTCAGGAGCTTGATAATACCTTGTTGAGATAACATCTATGTGCTTTTCTAATTCAAATGCAGCACTTCTGAAATATATTAACTTTATTTCCCTTGACTTTAGCAAATGCATGAAATTTTTTTGTGTTGAACTCTTTAAACACTTCTACAGAGAGAAGAGAAGTCAACATATTTTCAATTAGAATATGTTTCTTTGTAGATGTTAGTAATAGTGGAATTTAAAGGCAGCCATTCAAATATTCATTTGTAGATTTACTTAGATGTTGTAGGAATTTATGAATCCCCACATGTAATCATTATAGGTATTGACAATTTTAAGAAATAGCCATATGAGCAAGAGCAATCAAAAGAGCTATATTCAATGATCAACCACCTTGTAGTCATGAATCTTCACAAAGTTTGAAGAGACCAAAATCATATTTCCAAGCTTTCTTGCCAATGGTTAAAGTGAGTTGTTATTGATATTTGCACAAAAGGAATGAGAATGTACCATAATCGTATTCAAATAATAATAATAATAGTGAACGAGTACCCAGATTTTCTTGTAGTTGGGCCTATTTGATGTTTTTGCATCTATTGAGCTGTGCAATAGATTGATGTGTTCAAGTTAAATTGAGATACATATAGAAAAAGGAAATGCAATATTCTTTAATCAAACTAGAAATGGCTATCGAGTTGTATTTGAAAATAAATTTTAAATAGATTATGGTATAGACATGGTAGAGTGTGAGAGAAGAAACTTTAAATTCTACCTATGAATTTCAATAAGCAGACCCTTGAAATTTTATGAGTATACCTTTCACTGGGGACCTTTCTACTTGGCATCTACTACTTCTCTTGTTGTAGTCTAGAAGACATGGACTTTTTTGTGGATTGTTTATTAGTCTGAAGTTGCTAGTTGGAGCGTAATGGAAGTGATGAATACTTTAATCAAGGACTGGATCATTATGTTGGCACTAATTATATTCATGAACATAAGTAATACCTTGCAAGTATAAAGACATTAGTTTTCATACTTATTGGAAATCCAATAAAATTCATATCATTTTCATGCAATTACATAAGTCTCAATGCTTCCTTGCAAATTAGCATCATAATTATATAACAATTCTGGCTATGAATTTGTTGTACAATAGCTTGAATATAATAAAAAACATTGTATAAATTAAGCACATTTGTTGTCCAAAGCATTAATAGTATATATGTTGAAGATAACATTGATGTTATATGTTTTTGACAGAACTGAGCAGTTAACACAATAATCTTGAAAATTGATATTCTTTAAAGGATGTGGAAGATATTGCAAGCAGATAAATTGAATTGTTTTTCATAGGCATCATATGTAAGATGTTCAAAATAGCATATAGGTAGTATATTTTTTCAAAAGAGCATTAACAGTATGTGTAATATATTTATTCATGAAGATGAATAATTTAGCATAGAACAACTCTTTGTAGCATATTGAGCATATTGGTCAATGATATATGTAATCATTGAGTGCTATTTGACCCAAAAATTTTAGAGGCGATTTCTAGAAAATAGATGGTTGGTGTGTATCCTTCTTGTTTTGGTAGCTTTGACTATTATGGCCTGCACAACAACATGGTTTAGGTAAGAGCATTAATAGCATATTAAAACATGATGCAAAATTTTGTGAGATAAAAGAGTACTTGTATATGTACCTTTATGAGAAGATTGTGGTAGCTAATTTTCAAGTGCTATGAGATGTGTTATCATGGTGTTTTGATTGATGGTAAACTTGCCTTTGATTGTGAAATCTTGTAGCATAAATATGACTGCCAATTTTTCATTGATTTAGTCTTTGTATTATCAAGTGAAGAGAACAGTGGCTTTGGTTATCAAACTTCAGAGAAGGAGAGACAAGTTAACCAAAACTTTGCAACTAGATTAGTTCTACTCCTACCTTGGGAGGGTGATCACGTGGGTCCCATAGGCTACTTTAGTCTCATGGACATCATTAAAATCTATCATATCATATCATATCAAAAGTCTCTCATTCTAAACTAATTTCCTTTCAGACAAACCCATGGCCATTTGGTGGGTGATTGATCTAAATGAATCTCACGATTTCTCTTTTCTTTTTCTAGGTATTACCAATCTCATATTTTGCAGGCTCAGCTAAACTTTGAATTCGAAGCATAGAGCTCTTGAGACAAATCAAAGAGGTCATAAAACATTGTAAGTTTGTGATTCTTATTCATTTCATATCGATTTCCAAAGCACTATTGAGAGCTTAAATCATAATCAATCATCTCATGGAACAATTGTATGATTATGTGATTATAAATCACACAATCTAGGGAGTTTTATAGGAATGTTTTTATCTTTTTTATTGGGTTTTTATAGTTTCTATGTCATTGATAGACCAGGTTTGGAGCAATACAATCAATTTGAACCTGAGTAGGATATTTCTGTTAGACTGGAATATCAAACAAGTGACAACTTATTGAACTTATTGATTTTCTCTATCCCATTGCTCTCTAAGTGCATATACTTTTTGTCAATGTGCAACATGTTTTTTTTTGGATGATGGGAATCACTTGTAGAGACTACATATGTACAACTCACATGTGCATGAATGAAATGGATGTGATTATATGGGGGTTTGTGGTTTTTCTATGTGTACAGTCTAGGGTGTTTTGTATTTGTCTACCCATGCATTTTGTGTGTATCATTTATAAATTAGCAGATTTTTCACCATATGGATAGCAATTAATGAAAAATTATATGGGCTTGTCTTGCTTGGAAAATAGTATTTGATAAGGGAGAAATGTACTCATTATTTTTTAGTAGTATGTCTGTTACAAAAATTGTCCACATCAAGGATACAATTCAAGTACAAATCAAATCTATACCTATGATTTGATGTTCCATTCCTTCTTTTGGATAATAGAATTTCACATGAAAGCTGAGGGATTCAATAGAATGTCTACTTAAATAAATTAGAAGTTTGTGCTTTTATATGTTCAGTGCAAATTGGGTGGTATTTCTTTGCTTTGATAAAAAAATCTGAGGAATTTTAGATGTGTTTTAATCATATAGTATCAATTTTTGAAAATGGGATTGGTATCTTTGTCAAGGTTAAAGATTAAGCTTTTTGATTGTTTCAATATTATTTCTTTAGTATTTACAAATGAGATAGGCAGGTATTGTTTTATGTAAAGTCTCATTAAAATCAACCAAGTTTAATTATATTCATTTGCACATGTGGCACAAGATTATGGGTTTACTTTTTTTGATGTATTTTGAAATGTGGCTGAAAATATCAGGAGGCTTACACAATTTGTTTTTCCTAAATAGTTATCTTTTGATCTGATTGAGGATTGGCTTGGATTTTATCCTCAAGCATCATCATGGGGATGGTCCAATTATAGGCCATTACGATTAGGAGAAATTGCAGGATATCAAGAGTTTGACCTTGAGAGTTGTATGTATCTTCCTTTACTATTGTCACTTACCATGAGGTGATTCCTTTATATTTAATTTCATTAGACTGCAATCTCTTTGGAGAAATTACTCATACAATGGATAAGCCCTTTTTTTTATTTATTCAAATATATTTATAGTAACATATTGACATTTACCAACAAGCTACAGACCAGACAAGTCGGGTTAAAAAGTAGAGCATAGAGAAAACAACAAGGACTTGATGCACACCATTAAAGTGGTTTACTTAGCTTATAATAGTTCAGATTTATATGTTGAAAAAGTATGACAAAGACAATCCAATCAATACATCCAGGGGAGAATTAATTCTATTGCAAGATGAAGACAAAGACAGAGTTGAGGTGGAAGGTGGTGATGAACAAGAACAAGTTCAACACTAGGGAAATGACACTAGGAAAAGACATGGCAAAAAACCAAATCACTTTCTTCATCCCCATCAACAACTAAGAAAGTTGAAGAAGAAGAAGATATTTGCTTTGCTTGTTACAATGGTTATATGATAACCCAAGTACCAATAGTTGAATAATGGTCTTTTATTATTACTTTTTCCTAATAACCCTTGTCATTTTGAATGCTAGCTTTTAATGAGTTCTCTCTTTTTTGGGCTCGTGCATGACCTACATTTTTCTCTTCTCTTGCTCTCATTTTTTTTGCATTTTTCTACGTGTTGAAAACTAAATTGATTATACCCTAGTTTGACATTTTTTATTTTTCAATCCAAATATTATTCAAAATTGTCATAGATAGTTATGGAGTTGTAGTCAGTTCTTGGGAGTTAGACAGTTTGGAAAGGGGAAAAGGAGTTTATAAAAACATGGCAATCAATCATTTTAAAAGAGAGGGGAGTTGGTGGTAGTTTTGAGTTGAAAGGAAGACATGTAACAAAGTTTCAAGCAATAAAATTTTAATTCTCTGAAAACTACCAGGTTGCTTCTCTGAGTGGATAGTCCTCTTTTTGGGTTGTTAAAACTCTTTTTTTCAATGAAAATGTGATCAGGAATGCATTAAATTGATGGAGGATTAGATTAATTTTAATTCTATGCAATATTGTGTTGTTTTGTGAGGTATAAAAGTAAGAATCTAAGTCTTTTTCTGACTATCCCTATACAATACTGTGTGCAATCAGCAAATTGGTTTGAAGTTTTCATGATGCCCTAGGATCTCCCACTTTATGTGGTGACTATGTCTTGTGGGAGAGACCTAATTCATATTTTATATGTTCCATTAAATGTTTTCATGTAGGGATGTCAAGATAATGGTGAAAAAGATCTCTGAATGAAGAGGAAATGCTGACTAAGGGTATTTGATGAGATTGGTGAACAAGATTTCTTAGATGAATCCAATGGATGGACTGATTCTAAGATGTAGAGCCTATGGTGGCACAAGAGAATGATACGTGCATTCTAATATGGTTGAAGTTGACTGGACCAAGGAGAATGATCCTATAAAGAAGCTTGATTGTGTTGTGAGAACTAAAGGAAGTCCCTCTAATTATGAATAAATAAAAAATTCCACCTAGGTCTCTACATCAGGTACCATATCCATGCATTTAGATATGGGGGAAATATGGGCTCGTATGTGGATTAGTTTGGCTAAGATTTCCATGTTGTGTTCAAGAGCTCTGTAATTATACTTGGTGTCTCATACAAGGGTACATGTATCTAGGCAAGTTAGAAGGAGAAATATATGTGAACTTTGTAGTTCAACCTTATAATCTTTCTTAGCTCATCAACTTCTCAAGGTTTGTGTGTTGGATAGTAATGTTGAATTATCAATTTATCTTGAATATACTTGTTTATTTGTAATTTGTGACTGGAGAAAACTTGTGTAGTTATTGTTTTTCAGATACTTATAGCATGGATGACATCCTAGCAATTAGGAGGATATCATTACATTTTTTCTTCATCTTTATTCTCTTTTTATGCCTTGTAGAGAGTTAGGCCATATGAACTGGCTAGCTTCATTTCAGATGGTTGGATGACATCTAGATATCCCCTAGTTTTTTCTTTCACCATCTCAGAAATGTTTCTAATTTTTCTTGACCTAGGGGACAACTCCTGTGACAACTCCTAGCCATCCCTACATCTGGAAAACATCTTGATGATGCAAAATGGTAGGGTCTCCTAGCAATTGCAACCCCTTGTAGCTTGGGTTTTGATATTATGTATAGCTATATTTGTAATTTTTTCATATATAGTTTAATTTCTTTAGAACACAGGTTCAATTACATACCCAACCTTACAACAATAGTCTTTGCAATGGTTATTGCAAAAGCAAAAACATTTTAAAACAAATTCTAAGCATATTTGCTGAGGTAACCAACACATGGCTCTCTACATATGCTTATTTAACCTACTTATATCTTGATAGAATGATGATGGTGTTACTGTTACTTATATTCTTCATTATTGCATTTGTAGATTTGTAGGTAGATCCAAACATCGTAACTTTGACCAATTTTTTGTCAGAACAGATGATTTTCATTAGTTTCTGGACATGGGGCTAAAGCTCTAGCATAGGCCAATTTTATTACCAAGTGGCTGCCTATATTATAAAAGTAATCAACTCGTTAAAAAGTGTTTTTGTTAATTTTTGATGGGTTCTATGATGCCATTGTATCAATGGGTCCATTTCTTTGCAACAAGCTGCTTGATATTGGCATTTTTGGATCAAAACCCTGAGGTACTATTTGCCTCTGACAGTTGCATGGTGATAATTCAATTTTCTTTTCAAGAATCCCAATCTCCAAAGTAGAATATGAAATTGGTCATCTTCGAATGTCCAATGGTTATGAACAATATAATTTGCACTACCATTTAAACCAAAAGCATGTTGGCTACCTAAACCTACATAGGGAATTAATTTAAGTAGCCTCCACTCAAATACATTAAGATCAACCAATTAGAATGTCAATTTTTGTTCATACATAATAAATATAGATAACATGATTAATCATGACATCAACCTTTTTTTTTTCTTTGTAAAGTCTATATTCCTTTTTGTCTATATGTTGTCTAGTTTCTATTCTCTCATTATCCCACATATAAATTATTTTCTAAACAATGTTTAAACTACATCTAGTATTTAATTCAATATAAGGATTTAAACTGTACAATTGTGTCAAAATTCTATATGGAAACATGTTATAATGAGTACAAATGGTTCACTCAGTGCTTCTTATATTTAGGTGATACTCATATGTTCTAGGATGGCTACCCATATGAGTACCACTCCAAATACAACTCCTAGCATGTAATGACAAAGACCCACAAGCTCCTAGTGATAGAAGTACAACATCTTCCTCAACATCTTATATGGAAGCTTGCTTTAGCTCTAACTGGCTTGTTACATAGCTTCCACCTGGTCGGAGATAGATCTGTAAAACTTTGAGGTAAACTTTCTAATCAATTTAGATTGGAATAATATAAAATCCTTGACATTTATTTATATGGAACCTATTGGTAGAATAGAAACTATTCTCCAGATTACATTTTTTCCACATAGAATAGTTAAAAAAAAACTTGATAGTGCAAAGAAAAATGGGAAAAATAGTGAAGATTTTTTCTTGCTGAACAGATGATTTTAGCTAGAAGATGGTCAATTTTAACATTAATCTTATGCAATTTTAATGTGATCACTAGCTTTGAGTGAATGTGTTGCACCATATAACACTTGAGTAGTAGACTTGGTGAACTGACCAAGTGAGCTGACATGGTGAGTGGGCTTAGAGAAGCGACTCGGTGGGGAAACTTGGCAACCACACATAGTGAGCCCACTTATTGAGGCAAGGTAGTAAAATGATTGGGTGAGCTGACTTAGTGAGCTACCTTAAAGAGTCAACTTGTTGAGGTGACTGGGTGGGGGTGACTTGGCAAGATGACCTAGAGAGTTGACCTAGGGGGCAAACTTAGTGAGCAAACTTAAAGATTTGACTTGGTGAGCGTACTTGAATTTTTAGCTTGGCGAGTTCACTTGGGGAACCGGCCTGGCAATCTAACATGGTGAGTGGGGTTAAAGTGGTGACTTGGTGGGGCAAGTTAGCAAGCCAACTTAGTGAGGCCACTTGGAGAGGTGACTTGGCGAGCTGACTTGGTGAGTGGACTCAAAGACTAACCTTGATGAGGCACTTTGGTGGGGTGACTTGATGAGCAAACTTAGAGTCAACTTGGTGAGCATACTTGAATAGTCGACTTGGTGACATGACTTGGTGGGGTGACTTGGCGAGCCCACCTAGTGAGTGTACTTGAACAGTTGACTTGGTGAGCTGACCAAGTGAGCTGACATGGTGAGTGGGCTTAGAGAAGCAACTCAATGGGGCAACTTGGCAAGCACACATAATGAGCCAACTTGCCGAGCCAAGGTGGTAAAACTACTGGGTGAGCTGACTTGGTGAGTTGACTTAAAGAGTGAACTCATTGAGGTGACTGGGTGGGGGTGACTTGGTGAGCTCACCTAGGGGGTAGACTTGGTGAGAGAACATAAAGATTCAACTTGGTGAGCATGCTTGAATTGTTGACTTGGTGAGTTGACTAGGGGAGTTAGCCTAGCGAGCTAACATGACGAGCTGACTTAAAGTGGAAAGTTGGTGGGGCAAGTGGGAGTGACTTGGTGAGCTGACCTAGAGAGTTGGCCTAGGGGGCAAACTTGGTGAGAAAACTTAGAGAGTCAATTTGGTGAGTGTACTTCAATTGTCAACTTGGCGAGTTGACTTGGGGAGCTAGCCTAGTGATCTAACATGGTGAGTGGGATTAAAGTGGCAACTTGGTGGGGCAACTTGGTGAGCTAACTTAGTGAGGCCACTTAGAGATGTGACATGGTGAGCTGACTTGGTGAGCAAGCTCGATGAGTGGACCTAAAGACTGACCTTGATGAGTCACTTTGGTGGGATGACTTGATGATTAAACTCAAAGAGTCAACTTGGAAAGCATACTTGAACAATCAACTTGCTGGGGCAAGTTAGTGAGCCAACTTAGCAAGTCCACTTGGTGAAGTGAGATGGTGAGTCAACTTAGTGTGGTGACATGGTGAGCTAACTTGGTGAGAAGACTTAAAGATTGAACTTGATGAGGTGCTTTGGTGGGGTGACTTGATGAGAAAACTTAAAGAGTCAACTTTTTGAGTGTACTCAAATAGTCGACTTGGTGGGCTAACTTGGTGAGTTGACCTGGCGTGTGTACTTGAATAGTAGACTTGGTGAGCTAACTAAAAGAGTTAACTCATTGAGGTGACTGGGTGGGAGTGACTTCATGAGCTAACCTAGAGAGTTAACCTAGGGGATGGGCTTGGTGAGAAAACTTAAAGAGTTTACTAGATGAGTGCACTTGAATTGTTCACTTGGTGAGCGGACTTGGGGACTTGGTGGGACATGTGGGCAAGTCGACTTGGTGAGGAAACTTGGTGAGCTGACTTGGTGAGCAGATTTAAGGACTAACCTTAATGAGGCACTTTGGTGGGGTGATTTGATGAATGAACTTAGAGTCAACTTGGTGAGTGCACTTGAACAATCAACTTGGTGAGGTGACTTGGCCAGCCCACCTGGCGAGCGTACTTCAATAGTCAACTTGGTGAGCTAACATGGTGAGTGGGCTTAGAGAAGCAACTTATTGGGTCAACTTGGCAAGCACACATAGCAAGCCAACTTGCTGAGGCAAGGTGGTAAAACCACTGGGTAATTCCACATGGTGAGTTGACTTAAAGAGTTAATTTGTTGAGGTGACTCAGTAGGGGTGACTTTGTGGGCTGACCTGGAGAGTTGACCTAAGGGGCGAACTTGGTGAGAAAACTTAAAGACTTGACTTGGTGAGCGTTCTTGAATTGTCAGCTTGGAAAGCTGACTATGGGAGTTGGCTTGGTGAGCTGATATGGTGAGTTGACTTAAAGTGGGCACTTGGTGGTGCAAGTTGGCGAGTTGACTTATCGAGGCCACTTGGTGAGGTGACTTTGTGAAGTGACTTGGTGAGCTAACCTGTTAAGTTTACTTAAAGACTAACCTTGATGAGGTGCTTTGGTTGGGTGACTTGATGAGAAAACTTAAAGTGTCAACTTGATGAGTGTACTTGAACAAATGACTTGGTAACATGACTTGGTGGGGTGACTTCATTAGCTGATTTGGCGAGCCGACCTAGTGAGCGTATTGGAAAAGTCAACTTGGCATGTCAACCAAGTGTGTTTACATGGTGAGTGGGCTTAGAGAAGCAACTCTATGGGGCAACTTTGCAAGAAAACTAAGCAAGCCCACTTGTTGGGACAAGGTGGTAAAACCATTGGGTGAGTCAACTTTGTGAGCTAACTTAACGAGTCAACTCATTGAGGTGACTGGGTGGGGGTGACTTGGTGAGCTAACCTGGAGGCACTACTACATTTAACCTCATTTTTTGACCAAAATTTTTGACCATCAACTAAATAAGTTTAGGTTGGTTGAGGTGTTAAGGTAAAAAATTTGTTTTTTGTACATGTAAGCCCCATGTTGACCAACATGGCGCTTAAAAAAAAACACACGCACATTTCTTTGTCTTTCGCGCACTTGCAAGTTTTTGATATTTTCACAAGAGTTTTGAAGACAATAATCAGATACTATTAGTGTTTGGATACATTTCTTGCAAACCAAAATGCCATAATCTTGCATACTGATGTGCAAAGCATATGCCTTTCACACCCTACAAACCTTTCTACTTGGTAGAGAACTACAAAAATGCCACATGGAGACATTAAAATGAGAACACCCCAGAGAACCCAAGAGAAAGCAGTTTTCTCATTATCCAACACGATAAATATTGCAGCCAGAAAGAAATAGGAAGCGAAGCCAAAGCTCAAAGAAACTACTCCTCCATTGATGCTCATGAAGAACAACTTGTCTCCTATGATCAGCTCTGAGGTTAGCTCCCACAGGATACACATGAATAGAGATAGAAAGAAATATATACAATTGAAAAGAAGGAATAATTTGGATGAGGTGAAGGATATGAGCACAAGGATCCCCAGCTCAAATGAGTGTTTGTCTGTTTGGAAGGCACCCGAGGACATTTTTAGAATTGGGAAGAAAAAGGATCAGATAGTAAAACTGGAGATTGAAATCAAAGAGACTAGCACACTGCATCTTTAATATCGTAAGTAAAATAGACCATCATTCATTAAGGAATAGGTTTTTCTAAGCTGATTTTGGTAGATTAAAATCAGTTAAGCTGACATTGTATTGAGTTTTGGCTTTATCATGAATTTCATAACTAAGCAATTTTAATTTGGGTGTTTTGGATTCGGAATTAAGAAAGCAATTCTAAGAGTGTAATGGGTAAGCATTATTCATTTGGATTTTCAGGTTTTGGAAGTAAGGAAATAGCACTAAAACTGTAATGGGTTTTATTTATTAGAGTATTTTAAGTCCATTAAAAATTAGATTTCCACAGTGCATTCTGGAAGTGAATAGTGTTTTTGGATTAAACTATGTTTTGAAGTTTTTAGTATAAAATCTAGAAGCATTATGGATACCAAAAATTTGGAACACACCTATCTCTAGAAGAATTATTCAATATGCTATGTCCATTTGGATGCCTTGACGTGAGAGCCCAGATTCTTGTATAATTGGGTACTAGTTTTGAATTTTGTATCATAGACTATCATGAGATTTTCTTTTCTTGGTTGGAAATTTTGAGGTTAAAGTCGGCTTATAGTTTTTTTTTTTTGTGACGTGTGATCAATTTTGTTTTTAAACAATTGTAGGCCTATCATTCACTGTGTAGGTAGGAATAAAATTTATACTATTATGAAAGCCCAGGTTCTTGTTATAGCTAAGTACACATACAAATTTTTCAATTATAGACTATCTTTTATGTGAGATTTGCTTCTTGGTGGAAAAATTCCTAGATAGAGTATATGGTGCTTTGTTATTGTTTTCTGATCCAATCCATTTTTCTTAATTGTAGGCCTATCGATCACTGTTTTGGTAGGATTGGAAATTATAAATGCCTATTATTTGAGGATGCTCTGATGGGTTAGGAATTCAAGCCAGATCAACATTCACGAATTGCCCTCCAACCAAGCTTAAGGTAATAAAATTTTTGTTAATACAACAATACATATATTGTAAAATAAATAGGTGGTTGCAAAAGCATAACATGAGTCAAAATTTGTGATCCATATCACTCATTCTGATATGAGTGCTCTGGAAATTTTAAAGTAATAGGTGGCTTCTATCCTCAAATTTTTGTTTAGATTGTTTTAGAAACTTGTTTTTATAATATAGCTCTTTATGTATTTCAATATTGATCTAGATATGGTAATTTCTGTTATTGCCCTTAAGTTTACCTACAGAGAACAAATAGAAAAAAAATACCAATAGATTGATTAGCTATCAAAATTACGTAGCAAAAGCAAAGTGTGAAGTATACTAATAGATACGATCAGTCTTGTATCCAAGATCTTCACAGTGCATATATCTCTTGACAAATTGATTGAGTCAATTTTTGATCAGTTAATGTTATTGAACCCTCTGAAAAATTATCAGGCATCCCACTTAATAATTCTTTTGCTGAAGCTAGAGTAGAGTTTTCTTAAAACTTATGTATTCAATTTCTTTGCTAAAGTTTATTTTGAAATTAGAATCATTGCATGAGTGCAACTCAGACTGTTGTGCTACATAGAAAATTCTGTAGATTCTAGTGGTTCTATTGCTAGAAAGAAAACTTGGACTTGGATGAGGTAGCATCAATAGCATTGATTTATGGTACAGAAGTGAATACTATAAAGTGTTTAGGAAGAATTCATTAAGTTTTACTTTCAACTCTAGGAGAATTAATTTCTAAGCCCTTTGATATTTGAAGATGAGGAAAATGCTTTTGACAATTGGATATGTAATCAAAGCTTTAGTTCTTTTAGGTTCTCTTAGAAATAATTTGCAATTTAAGAGAGTGGTAATGAGGGAAGGTCAAGTATGAAGCATGTTTATGTCAAAAAATTTGATTGTGGATTTCTTCAACTTTTATATTTTGATTTGCTATAACTTCTGGAGCATGCTATTTATTCTTATGCTTGAATTTGCAATTCTTTTGTGGAGGAATTGTGTATCTCCAAGCATTTTTTGCCAAATATCAAGTTACATGTAACTGGAAGAGGAATCAATCCATCCTTGTGACACCTAAATGTCACAACTCTAAGTAAACAACAATAGGATTTGCGACACCTAATTAGGAAGCATTTTGATGTAAAACTTAACCTGAACCATATCATACTCTTTAGTGTCTTTTTAATTAATTTTTCTCTATCTTGGGCAAGAATGATGTCACCAATAAATTACACTTATAGACAACTACTAGGAGATGTTAGTACACCCTGAACCCAATTGTCTTGGTGGCTGTTTGATAACAAATTCTTTAGCAATGAGTAATTATTATTGTTGCCCTAATTTTATCCATTATTGTATACTAGGTGTGTTTTTTTGGTAGAAGAGTGCTACTGCAACTGTGTTTCTTTTTCTCTTCTTCATTTTACTAAACATTCCCTATCAACAAAATATTGATTGTGTTTCAATATTAAAATGTATGAGGGTATGTGAAGACTTTTCTTGTTATCCACAAAAACTGTTTGAGAAGCACATGAAGTTTTGACAACTCATGCACCCTTGCCTCCTCAACTAGTTTTATTTTCAAGTATGTGCCAACATTTTATTGTATTTGAGAGCACATGCTTTTCCCTCTTGTTTTATGGTCTATGGCAATCCAAATGACTATTAGAAAAACCAATCTCAAAGTTCAGAATGGTAGAATGATAATATCTTCATGAGTTGATTTATAATTTTGTGTTATTTACATTGAAATATAAGTATAATAGGTTAAATTTTAGGTTTAGTTCGGGGAGGGGTTAGGGTACATCCTGTTTGTGAATTTCTGTGGTTGAATTCATAAAACATTTTTTTAAATAAATTTATAAAGTTCATGTGTTTATATATAAAAAGAAAAGAGAGAAATATATATAATTGTAAAATAAAACTATTTCACATGAATTTATGATGTTTGATCAATATCAAGATAAAAATAATAGTATAAAATTATAAATATAAGATCCAATACAGACTTTGTCCAGATCCATCAGAACTAGTTGGCAAATAGATTTAAGTATCGCTGAGAATCTTTGTAGTTGTATCTTCTACTATGTATTCTTCTTTCAAACTTTTGTATGAAAACTAGGGTTCTTTTGTCCATGGTTACAAGAAAAGAGAGAATAAGTGCACATGATATAAAAGTAGCAACTCATGTTGAAGTAAACCATTAAAGATAATTCTTAGAATAGATAGAAAAGCATAAATAGGAGTAATAGTAGTAGATACCTTATAATGGAGTACCAATTGGACAAAGAACTTCCATGGAAGGCAAATACAGATCCTTCAGTTTTCCTACACTCTGCAAGCTTGAGTTCACTCTCTGAGTTATATAAAACTATGAATTGATAGAGCGATCCAAGCAACTGAAACTTGTGATCCTTCTAGATTAGACAAAGGGACAATCTATTTGTAAACAACACATATCTCAGGATTTTATATGGAAGTCATATTTTTTCTGCATAATCTTCTTGAGATAAGTCATTTTGATTGACACTATCAGTGATATAATCCTTTTCCAGGACCAAAATTCCAAGCTTTACAACTAATTCAATTTCACTGGAATATTGCTGCATTTTTGAAAGTGGGGGAATGGAATCTATTAGCTTTTGTAAAAGGCAAAAATCTTTATTGTTCATGGCATTCACTGAAAAACTTAGTATCTACTAGAATGGAATCTATTAGCTTTTGTAAAAGACACAAATCTTTATCCTCTGCTTCTTTTGATAGTCTTCTTAGTGAGTTTCCTTGCAATAACCTCACCTTACACATGGAAAATACATCGTTAGTGATTTTTAAATCACCAATGTTGTGGAGGTGCAATTGAGGGTAGCAGTCATAAACCATGAGTTCTCCTTTCTAGTTCCCTATTGTCCCAAGATACTACAAGCCAGGATACTTAGGCATCCATGCCATCATGTATACTGGGTAAGGGGTCATGTAGAATGCCTAGTGTGTGTTATAGTCCTCATTTTCTCATCAATATTCTCACTGATTATAACTGCCCAATCAAACATCTCATTCCCACTATGTATCATCTCTATGTATTAACACATCCAAGACTTGAAAAGTGCTTCCTGTGGACTGCCTATTACTCTTTTCAGCATCAAAATGAGATATCATTCATCTTTACTAAAATCAATCTTTGTTAACTTGGGGAGCTAGGAGAAAGTTCATATAGGTGTTGCCAACCACTCCTTGTTGACAAGGCTAATGTAATTAGTTGGTTTTTTTTCATACCCTTTCATGGCCTCTATCTTTGTCTTACTAACATCTACCTTATGTTCTAGGATGTTGGAGGCTTCTCTTATGGCATCCACTATGAGTGGAGCTGCAACATTTCCCTTCGGTGTGAGAACTTGTTTTTTGGTTAGAGTGTAGTTTTTTTCCATCTCTAAAACTAACTCTATCCACTGATGTATAGGAGGGAAGACCGCTACTTGTGCAATGCCACTCATAATGATCATCTTGATTACATTGGATTGGTTGACTCCATACATTCTTTCCCTTATAAAATTTCATGTCAAATGGCCCAAGATTGGTGTCTCCAATTTTCTCCCATGTAGAGGTGAAGTTGGATTGATGTTTCATTTCTTGTGTATCAGCTTTCAACTATGCCAACCTTCGTGCCTCAACACTTTCAGCATTTCTAACTCCCTTTCCTATAGTTGCTTTCTCATTTCTTTCTTTCTCTCTTGTAGGTGGATCTTTCTTCTCCTTAGCTTTGGCTATGGATTTGGATTTGGATTTTGGGTTCTCACCTCCTTTCTCCATGAATAATCCTGCCACAACAACCTCTAATCAGATTTCAACTCATTTTCATCAAACTTTGACTAAATTTTAAAGCTAATATTTGCTGAAGTACCTAAAAATAGATCCTAGACATTTACATCAGATTTTTAAAATTAGTGAATTAGAGGTCTAAATGGCTTAAACACTTAGGAATGTAGTCATTTTCTAGAATCATGGTTTCAAATCACTCTATGTAATCCATCATCAGTCGGATGAGAGAGTGCAGGATGCATGCAAATGTCATATCATACGCAAGGCATGTGAATTGTTTTATAGAATGCTTGAAAAAAATTTACACCTAGCTGTTGGTCAAAATTTCTGCCTTCATTGGTCCAAATTTTTGCACCAATGCCTAATTTTTTTTCTACCTTTGTTGGTGGAAATTTCCACCTTCATTGGTTGAAATTTCCACCAACGCCTAAATTTTTTTCTACCTTTGTTGGTTGAAATTTCCACCTTCATCTGTTGAAATTTCCACCAACACCTAAATTTTTTTCTACCTTTTTTGGTCAAAATTTCCACCAACATGCAAATTTTTTTCTACCTTTGTTGGTCAAAATTTTGACCTACATTGGTCAAAATTTTGACTTTTTCCTGTTTGAACCTACACAATGGCTTTGGTAAGTTTTTGACCAATAGATTAGTCAAAATTTCAACCAACTAGTGAGTTGGTCAAAATTTTGACCAAAAAATATCGACGAATGGGTTGGTCAAAGTTGGTCAAAATTTGGTCGACAATTGGGTCAAAAATTTGACCAATAAAGGTCAAAAAATGAACCCAAATGTACTAGTGCTAGTCACCCTACCATGTCAGCCTAGCCACTAATTTTTTCACTGACATTAGCATTTCATAGGATAAAAATTGACAATCATCTAACCATTATTCCCAGGAAATTTTGACCTGCTGCAATGGCCATTTCTATAATGCCCTGCCCGAAGATCCTTGGAAACAAGGATGAAATACAAGCCATAAATTTTTTTTACAAGTATGAATGCACATGAAAACATCATACAAGGATCACAAAGATCACAACGGAAGACTTCACCACAATCTGGGCAACCAAAAGATCTTCGAATGCCATGACCAAACTGACACACGCGAACGAAAGCCAACAACCACCACACCAAGATGAGGGCTCAAGGAAAGACCACTCATCAACAAAGCATCAAGCTGGGCTAAAATGTAGAATCTTAAAATTTGGCTAAGCCTAAAATATTGAAGCCCTGAAAATTGGCTAAGTCTAGATTTCTGAAGCCCTGAAATTTCCTAGAATCCTTAACTTGTCTCCGAGAGGTCATAAACCTATCTCAAAAGATTCGTCGCATATATTAAAATATATCTTAATTATAAGGAATTAAATATATGTCATACATCAACTTATTCTTAAACGATATATTTTAAACCCCTCGAAAATCTATTTTGAACTAGGAAGGTGTAAAAACCAAAAGCGTATCCAAAACCAACATCTGAACTTTCATCTGACAAGCCTAGATAGCCCCTATTTCTCATGCGAGAGAGAAAATTGGTCTCGAGTTTTGTGTGAGATCTTTCACCACTTCGTGTGAGAAAGTGCACACTTCACACAAGGCGTACTGAGCTTCGTGTGAGGATTCACATTCTCACACGAGGATTCAATATGCACTGTGCGAAGATTTACATTCTTACGTGGGAAGTGTATTCTCTCGCATGAGGAAGATACATTCTTGCATGAGGAAAATATAGTCTCATGTGAGGAAATAAATCAGCATGACACAAAATGCAAACAAAAAGCTAAAAAAATAAGGAAACCTCCACACCGGGGAGTACCGGATCCACATAAATCGAGGAATGAACACTCGAGAGCAACAATAGAAAGGAAAGAGGAACATCTATCCATCTAAACCATAATAGCAAGGAGCATACTGAAATAAACATCATAATGAACAGAAATATAGATCAGAACTAAACAACCAAATAAGTATGTGGTTCCTCCTAACCATCAATAGCATCATAAGACCATCGTGGATCCTAGCCATCCCCTATGCGTAACATCCCAAGCCATCGACCAGATCGTCGATACTGTCGTAATAGGGATGTCACTACTAAAACATGCAACAATATAAGCATAAGGAAATCTAACATGCTAGTAGTAAAGCATAAGATAATCCTATAGTAGATAACATCACCTATCACATGCTAAATTGCAGTAAGCAACAGATATACTACTAAATCAAATAACATCATCTCATCATATGCTAAACATCATGATAAGAGAATGCATCAAATAAACTAACATCATCTAAACATGATATCCAAGCATTCCAATGAAAGCATAAATCACAAGAAAGCACTCTCCAGAACCCGAAGTACCAAGTGAAAATATCCAGCAATGGTCACACTAGGATAAGAGACCGTCTCTGTACACTAGTCCCTAGTAGTGGTGAAGGTAGCTATGCCTCCCAACCAGATGGAACCCATAGGTCCATACTTGCCATGCTAATGGAGATAATGATCCAACCACAAACACACATAAAGCACAACATCCAAGGCTAACACTCACGCCAGATAGTATGATGGATGCAACCAAGAACCTAAGACAATGCAAGGAGTAAAGGTCCTAGTTAGATACTCAAAAGGCTACTAAGTAGGGGCTGACATCATGGAGAGTTGCTTGGCATCCAATAGCCCAAGCTAGTATAGGCAGCTACTCTTCTCAACAGAAGGTGCACAACCTAGGGCAGCAACTCTTCATGACAGAAGGTGCACAACCCAGGGTAGCTACTCTTCTCAACAGAAGGTGCACAACCTAGGGCAGCAACTCTTCACAACAAAAGGTGCACAACCTAGGGTAGTTACTCTTCTCAATAGAAGGCACACAACCTAGGGCAGCAACTCTTCACAACAGAAGGCGCATAGCCCACACATTTTATTATCTTGTATTAATTACCACCTAATGTTTTAATTTAATTTTCACTTATATAAAAATTCCTCTACCAACCGGGGAATAGTCACCAGGTTGCAGGGTAGAAGCCCCTCCATATGCTACCCTACCCTACCCAAGCTCATCCTATGACAAGTGCCCGTGGGCATGCATACTCCCATCCCAACCCTAATGATCAAAACTTCTAGAAAAGACATGGAAGGTCGAGACTCGCAAGTCCTTCAACAAAGTATGTGCACGTACTTGTGTGTGGTGCACCACCATCATGAAGATCATAACACAAGGACAAGAATGAGAACACAATGAAAAACAAAACACCCAACCGAAAGCAACTCAAGAGGATGGATTCTACACGAATCCCAAAGCCAATAAAACCATATATCATAAAATCACTCAATCGGCCTCAATTCGAGAGTCTAGATTCTACACAAATCCCAATGATGCAACAAGATCAAAAGTCATGAACTCACTCCACTAGCCTTAATTTGAGAGTATGGATTCTACCCAAATCCTAGTGTTCATGAAACAAAAGCAAAGGTCCAAAAGAAACCATAATAGGTATAAAATCACTCAACCGAACACAGCATCGGGAGTACAGATGCAACATGCATCCCAATGCAACATATAAGTGCAATATTGGTCTGACTGATATCCAAACGGATCATCCAAGTCCAAGACCCACATTGTGCTAAGAAAACTCGAGAAAATAGGGTAGCATGCAAAACGAGGTAAAAACCCCAAAATTTGGAAAATTGCAAAATTAAAACCCATTTGACCTTTGGGCATAAAAACTCCAAAAATTCAAAAATAAATGGAATCAGACACCGTATGCAAAAATAGCCAGCATAATGGCATAAAATCCCAAACCCTCATCCCAAAAAATAGGGAAATGTTCATACTCGCCTAATCGGGTAGAACTAACATACAGAAATGGAGGGGAACACTAGTTATTAGCCTCCAAACAAATGGCTACCAAAAATAAAAGCAGAAATGGAGCAGAAACAATAAAACAGGAAAGCCCTACCTCACGGCCAAAAGGGCAAAACGGGAATCTGAACCATAAAATAAATAACTCACAGCAGTAGTTGAAAATCGTGGCAATCCAAGGTTTCCTCGAGCTGGATCCAACGAGCCCAACCTCATGACGATCCCACACCCGTAGCTCCCACAATGAACAAAACAGTAAATCCTCATGAAGAGGATTTTGGGTTTTACTCTCCAACTTTCTAATTCAAAAGTGAGAAGTGAGGAATTAAATTCCTCTTTGGATATTTATTCACTTTTCGAATGAATAATCAATTAGGGCAAATAACCAGCGAACCTAGTTAAACCCCGAATCGACCCAAATGAAAAAAGGCTATTTCTATAAATAGGAATTCATCTATGGCAAAGCTGCCAGAAATTAAAATAAATCAATTAAAAAGCTCGAAAGCCCAAAAACACATAAATAAGCTTAACAACTTTCATGATAATGTGAACCTCTAAATGCATAGACACGCTTACTGGTCTAATCACATAATGCAATGAGTTCAGATTTAATAATCACCGTAAGGTTTAAATTAAACATTTAATTAAAGATATGTCGACCATATAAGGATGACATTGGTAAAATATGAAAGACTGAGTCACTAACTCCATGTGCCACTGCCAGGGATATAAATCCTGCACACTAAACAACACGATCAAGTGCAATTTCATATAATAACATAGCCAAAGCAATAAATGCATTAAATCACCTAATTTAACCATTTATTTAATTATATTAAAATAATATATTTACATCAGTCATGTTCGCATTAATCATAACAATGCAAGAATAAAGTAAATAACCATAGCATTAAATCCATCACATAACATACTCAGAGGTATGTCCAAAAACCAAATAACCAGATATCATCATAAAAACACACTGTCATCTCAAAATGGCATCATCATGCAATATGATTAACTGAACATCATAGTAGTCTAAAATCTATGATACTAAAATCAAGGTGTAACATCTGACCTTCAGGTCCTCTCAAATGTAAACATAACATGAGTAAAAATTATCTCTCTAATCAGAAATATAACAAGGTAAATGTTTGCAATACCTAACCAAAGAATCCAACATGAACAATCCATTTAATTACTTACGCATCTAATAATGATTGATTACTCTACATTAAAAAGGCATTTAAAACACATAAGCAAACATAGTCATAGACATGACTAACCACTACTACAGGAACCTAGTCGAGTGTAGCATGGTAAAAAGTACATAGTGCAATCTCTGCACACATCTCAAGGTAATCATGAAACAACCTCATGATACCACATCGATCTTGGTAACCACTGGCACAAACCTCAGTGAACCAAAAATCACATCATAATATCATAGATCAGTCAAAAGCATAATCAAAGCAACTGATAAAGAAACATAAATCCAAACACCTCGACGATGTAGACCACTCAGGGTCACAATCATGATCCCATCACAACAAAAGATCATCAATCTTGCATCCATCAGGACGACTTACAAAAGTCAAATGGGAGAGGCACTACATCATCCCCCCCAAAGACTAGGCTTACTTCTAGAAGCCTGCAATCCAAGAATAGAAACCAAAACACACAAGAACCAAAATCAAAAGCGAGCAATAGGAATGACTCAAAAAATCTCCACAAGTCAAACCAAATCACTCCCACATTCTCAAGCCATCACATTAACCCCCAAATAGGTTAACCATAAGAGAATGGGTGTCACACAGACACAATGTCCTCCAACAAGGAACCTTCTATGTGCTAGGAAAAACCCATCTAGCCATAAAGTCAACAATAAAAGGGTAAGGAACAAGCCCCTCTACCTCGTCTATAGGTGCCCAACAAAACATGCACCTACCAAGTGACCACAAAAAAAGGTCAAAACACAACACACTTCCAACAAGAGTTGGAAACATGGGGAATAACCATCCCAAATTCTCAAGAATACTATCATGTCACACATGATCATTCTAGAATCCACGTAAACTCACCCTTAGAACAAAGCAGATGACAGTTTATCGACAAAAGGACACACTCCAAAAGACTACTCACCACCAAGCGTAGGAGCACGATGCCTCACCATGGCACAAAAGCTCAACTATCACTGAGAACTAGGGTAACATAACCCAACGAGACAAGATATCACCTTCCCACAAGGTTCAAAGACTTTTTTCAGTGGACACAATCATGTAAAGTCTACATACCAACTCATGAGATGGTAACATGTGTCCAATGATATCATGTCCCTCCAGCACCATGCTAGGAAAACTACACCCAAACTACTGCTAAACTCAGTCTCTAGCCTCAAGTCAACGATTAAAGAGAAAACTTGACTGAGACAATCCACATGAAGATATAAGCTTAGGGAGAAGGATACTATAGAGTATAGGATTGAGAGGGAGCTGCTCTCAACCTCTGTACAAAATCAGCCCAAGATGCATTAGGGAACTCACTATTCCCCCAACCATCAACATACTCACAAGAGAACACTAACTGAGCTAGTGGCATAACCACACTAGCCTACTGTCATAAGAGAGAAAAGGATAAAGAGGTGCACCCAAGACAAAATCCAAAAAGGAGAATCTAAACTCATCAAAGAACTGAGTCACTCCCAAACGACTAGGCAACATCCTCCACAACAAGGAACGCTCACAAACCACACTACACCTCACAAGGGTGGGTCAGTGCAATAGGAAACACAAAAACCCAAGCATGAACTCCAACCAGTACCTAGTAGATTATGAAGACAATATAACTCTTCCATTATGAATAACATGAAGAGTTAAAATTCTCCAATGGCCATAAATATGATATGTCATGATTGAATTGGCCTCCACTTGAAAAGGTACTCGAAACAATGATCGGAAACTCTAGAAGCCATAGCTTCACATCCAGACTTGGAGTGGCTCCATTCAAGAAGCATCAAAAAGAAATCAACAATGACTACAACAAGATGGAGCTAAGAGAGACCTAAGACCTACGATTTGAGTCACCACTCAAGACAAAACCACAAAGGCAAAACAACAGTCTTGACCACCAAGACAAATGACGGACAAAATGCCCAAATCCACACAAGAGCACACATGCCCAGAACAACATAAGACATGGAATGAAAGGTAATTCACACATTGAAACCATCATTACTCCTCTTTCATAATTTCATTAATTATACATAACATAAGTACTAATGCATAATGAAACTGAAAGATTTTCAAGCAAGGGTCCAAGAGTCACTTACCATAAAACAAATACATATCTTTCAATTTCTTTCAAAAATAACATTAAGTTTAATCACCATTTAAGCCATCCAATTACAATAACAACTTTAAATCTAACAAAGACACACTAGCATGTTCTCCATGATATTATCCCTTGTACGTACTACCAAAGGTTCGAGATGAACATGATAGAGTCACAACACACAACTGGGTAGCAGTGAAACACATCTAGAATAGTCATCATGAAACAAAATCAAAGAGCCCAAATGGGGGAATTATCAATTCCAACAATAAGTACCAAAAAGAGCTCATTTCAACAATAAGTCAAATGTGACAACTGTCACAAAGAGAGTGATAGATAAAAAATTTATGACTACTCCAAGAGAGGAAAATACTAAAAACTAATGCTAGCCCAAAAATATGAGGAAAGTATCTCTAGCCAAATAAAATAAGGCATCAAACAAATCACATTATAGGTGATGACTAAGTACAGTCACACAAGAGGGATAAATCACCACACAATGCTAAGGAATACATCATCCTAGCATCATTAGAGAACACACTCACACACATCGAACAATATCCCATCAGTAATCTCATGCATATGCAGAAAGCCATAATTTCCATGCAATGCAACATTTAAATATCCATCAAATTAATACAGTTTTACATAAGCTTAAGAAGCAATCAGATTAGGGACTTAAGTCATTAACCCAAAGATATAATGTAAAACTACTACATGCAATGATTCACAATAAACACTCATATTCAATGAAAGGAACCATTTCATTATTATAACAACAAAATAAAGAATCACAATAAGATTCATCTATTAAATTATAATTAGGAGAAAAATAGGAAATCAAAGCACCTAACTCCACAAGGAGAAACAAGAAGAGGCATACAAGCCAACACATGGAAACCAATTAGTGGCTCAATCCAAAAAGGGTCACACAAGCAACCAACCAACAAGGCACATTGATTTCGCAAATGAAACCAGGAAGAATCACTTCCTTCTCCATATACTACTCTAGTCATATCTACTAGACAAGAAAATCCATCCCAAGTAGATACCAAAGCAACAATAATCACGAGTTCTCACCAAGACACTCGCACTCAACCAACGTAGCAACAACTACATGGGCAACATAAACACAGAGAACCCAATGTTTGAAACTATGATCTGATACCAGATGTAATGCCCCACTTGGAGATCCTTGGAAACAAGGATGAAATACAAGCCATAATTTTTTTTTTACAAGTATGATAAGGGAATGCATCAAGTAAACTAACATCATCTAAACATGATATCTAAGCATTCCAATGAAAGCATAAATCACAAGAAAGCATACTCTGGAACCTAAAGTACCAACTAAGTAGGGGCTGACATCATGGAGAGTCGCTTGGCATCCAAAAGCCCAAGCTAGTATAGGTAGCTACTCTTCTCAACAAAAGGCGCACAACCTAGGGCAACAACTCTTCATGACGGAAGGCGCACAACCCAGGGCAGCTACTCTTCTCAACAGAAGGCGCATAACCTAGGGCAAAAACTCTTCACAATGGAAGGCACACAACCCAGGGTAGCTACTCTTCTCAATAGAAGACACACAACCTAGGGCAGCAACTCTTCACAAAAAAAGGCGCACAACCCACACATTTTATTATCTTGTATTAATTACCACCCAATGTTTTAATTTAATTTTCACTTATATAAAAATTCCTCTACCAACCAAGGAATAGTCACTAGGTTATAGGATAGAAGCCCCTCCATATGTTACCCTACCCTACCCAAGCTCATCCTACGACAAGTGCCCATGGGCATACATACTCCCATCCCAACCTCAATGATCAAAACTTCCAGAAAAGACATTGAAGGTCGAGACTCGCAAGTCCTTTGACAAAGTATGTGCACATACTTGTGAGTGGTGCACCACAATCACAAAGATCATAATACAAGGATAGGAATGAGAACACAATGCAAAAAAAAACACCCAACCAAAAGCAACTCAAGAGGATGGATTCTACATGAATCCCAAAGCCAATAAAACCATACGTAAAATCACTCAATTGGCATCAATCCGAGAGTCTAGATTCTACATGAATCCCAATGATACAATAAGACCAAAAGTCATGAAATCACTCCACCAACCTTAATCTGAGAGTATGGATTCTACACAAATCCTAGCATTCATGAAACAAAAGCAAAGGTCCAAAAGAAACCATAACAGGTATAAAATCACTCAACCAAACACAACATCGGGAGTACGGATGCAACATGCATCCCAATGCAACATAAAAGTACAATAGTGGTCTGACTAATATCCAAAATGATTATCCAATTCCATGACCCACATTGTGCCAAGAAAACTTGAGAAAATAGGGTAGCACGTAAAATGAGGTAAAAATCCAAAAATTTGGAAAAATTGCAAAATTAAAACCCATTTTACCTTTGGGCACAAAAACTCCAAAAATCCAAAAATAAATGGAATTGGACACCGTATGCAAAAATAGCCAGCATAACGGTGTAAAATCCCAAACCTCATCCCAAAAAATAGGGAAATGTTCATACCAACCCAACCGGGTAGAAGTAACATATAGAAACGGAGGGGAACACTAATTCTCAGCCTCCAAACAAATGGCTAACAAAAATAGAAACAGAAACAATAAAATAGGAAAGCCCTACCTCACAACCAAAAGGGCAAAATAGGAATCTGAACCATAAAATAAATAGCCCGCAAAAGTAGACAAAAATTATGGCAACCAAGGTTTTCATGAGCTGGATCCAACGAGCCCAACCTCGCGACGATCCCATGCCCGTAGCTCCCACAATGAGCAAAACAGTAAATCCTCATGAAGAGGATTTTGGGTTTTACTCTCCAACATTCTAATTCAAAAGTGAGAAGTGAGGAATTAAATTCCTCTTTGGATATTTATTCACTTTTCGAATGAATAATCAATTAGGGCAAATAACCAGCCAACCTAGTTAAACTCCAAATCGACCCAAACAAAAATAGGTTATTCCTATAAATAGGAATTCATCTATGGAAAAGCTGCCAAAAATTAAAATAAATCAATTAAAAATTTTGAAAGCCCAAAAACATAGAAATCACCTTAACAACTTTCATGATAATGCAAACCTCTAAATGCATAGACATGCTTACTAGTCTAATCACATAATGCAATGAGTTCAGATTTAATAATCACCGTAAGGTTTAAATTAAACATTTAATTAAAGATATGTCGACCGTGTAAGGATGACATTGGTAAAATATGAAAGGTTGAATCACTAACTCCATGTGCCACTGCCAGGGATATAAATCATGCACACTAAACAACATGATCAAGTGCATTTGCATATAATAACATAGCCAAAGCAATAAATGCATTAAATCACCTAATTTAACCATTCATTTAATTATATTAAAATAATCTATTTACATCACTCATGTTCGCATAAAGCATAACAATGCAGGAATGAAGTAAATAATCATAGCATTAAATCCATCACATAACATACTCAGAGGTATGTCCAAAAACCAGATAACCAGATATCATCATAAAAACACACTGTCATCTCAAAATGGCATCATCATGCAATATGATTAACTGAACAACATAGTAGTCTAAAATCTATGATACTAAAATCAAGGTGTAACATCTAACCTTTGGGTCCTCTAAAATGTAAAGATAACATGAGTAACAATTATCTTTCTAATCAGAAATATAACAAGGTAAATGTCCGCAATACCTAACCAAAGAATCCAACATGAACAATCCATTTAATTAATTATGCATTTAATAATGATTGATTACTCTACATTAAAAAGGAATTTAAAACACATAAGCAAACACAGTCATAAACATGACTAACCACTACTACAAGAACCTAGTCAAGTGTAGCATGGTAAAAAGTATACAGTGCAATCTCTACACACATCTCAAGGTAATCATGGAACAACCTCATGATACCACATCGATCTTGGTAACCATTGGCACAAACCTCAGTGAACCAAAAATCACATCATAATCTCATAGATCAGTCAAAAGCATAATCAAAGCAACTGATAAAGAAACATAAATCCAAAGACCTCGACGGTGTAGACTACTCAGGGTCACAATCATGATCCCATCACAACAAAAGATCATCAAGCTTGCATCCATCAGGATGACTTACAAAAGTCAAATGGGAGAGGCACTACAATTTCACTATCAATTTTAAGATAGCAGTTTTCCTACCAGACCCCTCTCCAGATTACCTTTTGATTTGGTAGCTTGACTTTGCAAGCCCATAACTTGGTCATCCAGACTCAATTTAGGTGAGTTTTTTTTGAAATTACGTAGAATTTCCTAAACTTTCCAGTGGTGGTATTCTTTTCTAGTTTTGGTGCAAGATTTTTTTAGAAATTGCATTTTTTGGTGACTATACCTGCTTAATCTTGCATTTTGCAACTTCAAATGCTTTGTACAGGCTCAGCTAGTCACCCTTTTAGGTTCCATTTTATTTGAAAGTACATTATTTTTAGCCTACTTTCTAGGTCTACAGTCAAATTCTAGGGTTGTATGGACAAAATTCTCAATTTCAGAATTAGAGCTTTTTCTATGTTGTAAAGCTTTGATTACTTTTTAGAATTGTTGTACATCTAAGCTATAGTGGTTAGTGATAGATTTGAGCCTCAAAAGGTAGTTGTAAAAACCAAAATTAGAAAGTCCACTCTATCCATTTTGACAAGTGGCCCATTGTAGACACACTACTTATAAAGTGCAAAAAAAATCTTTTTTGGGGGGGTCTTTTGATTGAGTGAAAAGGGGGGGGGTGTATTGTGTTCTTGTGTCTGTCTTTGTGTGATCTTTATATTTTCTACATCATGGGTTCACTTAAATTTCCACCTCTAACTTCATGCAATTATTCTACATGGAAATATATTGCATGGAGTAGATTAATGGAAAAAGGTTATAGTTTTTATGTTGATGGTACAATTACCAAACCTACTAATGCTAAAGAACTCATTAAATGGAAAAAATAAGACCAACAGGCTTTAGGAATTATCAAGAGTTGTGTACATAGAGATCTCTTCTTTTACATTATCAGTTTCATAGAATCCAAACCAGCTTGGGACAAACTTGAATCATTGCATGGTAAGGTGGATGAGGAAAAGGGATTTTAGATTGAGGATGATCTACTTCTCTTGGATCCGAAGAACTTTGACATAATTCAGGATTACATCAACAAAGCCAATGAGTATAGGGTACTTCTGAAAGAGGCTACCTTCAGAGTATGCTTCCTTTGTTTTGAGTTTTAATACTCACAGGTTGACCATGGGAACTACTTACCAAAAGCCTACATTTGATGCATTTGCATAGATGTTAATTGTTGTACAATCTCACTAGATAGATTGGGGACTTCTCGTGACATCAAAGACCAAAGCCTTGGTGGCTAGTGTTGAGCACCAATCAAGTCAAGGAGGAAAAAGTTCTAGCAACAAGAAGAAGTAGTGGAAGTAGAAATCACAATCTAAGACACAAAAATTCTCCTCATAGTAGGGAAATTCTTCTTCCAACAAGAAGGGAGGTAATGAAAAGAAGGAAAAAATTTTTGTGTATATTGCAAAAAGTCAAATCATGATGAGCATCATTGTAAGACTAAAAGAATCAATGAGTTAGAAAACCTACATAGGAAGAACAAGATTCAAGTGCTAGGTACTTCCAAGGATTCAAATCCAACCTCTTCAAAGGGTAAAGGGCAAGCACTTATGGCAAATTCAATTTCTTCTTCAGAATGGATACTTGACTCAAGTGCCTCCTACCATATAGGTTCTTCAAATGGAGACTTTTCTTCATTGAAGCACTCAAAGGTACCACACATCTTCATGGGAGATGATACTAAAATTGAAGTTGAAGGAAAAGGACACGTGGAAATGGAAAATTGGGAATTCAAAGATTTTCTCTACATTCCAAAATTTAGCTCCAATCTACTCTCATTTTACCAAATCACTCACCTTGGAGATGGTCACAAAGTTGAGTTCCTTCCAGATTTAGTGATGGTGCACAGTCTCAGAGATGATTCATTGGTTATAGTGGAGAAAGTAAATTATGACAAGAGACTTTATTCCTTCTCCCACTTTGTGCCTAAGTCTCCTTCTCAATCCTTGTTGACTCACTCTACTTTACAAACCACATTATGGCATGAGCAATCTGGTCATCTTGCCTTCCACTATCTTTAGCAACTTTTCTCAAAACATATGGTCAAAGGTCTACCTAACATCAACTTTTCTAAGGGAGAGTGTTCATCATGTTCTATGGATATACATCTCAAGGAGAAGTATAATAAAGGCAAGTCTTCTAGAGCACCAGTTGTTCTTCATTTGGTTCACATGATTTTAGCAAGTCCTTTTGCAGTGACTTCAGTCAGCCAAGGTTGCTACATCCTTACTTTTGTTGATGATTTTTCATGATTCACATGGGTCCACTTCCTTCATCACAAGATTGAAGTGGTTCATAAGCTTCAAGCCTTTAAGACTCATGTTGAACAAAAATCAAGGAAAGCCATCAAGGTTTTACGAGTGGACAATGAGAGTAGACATGTGAATAGAAGACTCAAAGACTTTTGTAAACTTGAGGGAATTGATCTTCAGAATCCACTAGCATTCAATTTGCAAAAGATAGATGTTATAGCTATGAAGATTAGAACTCTCAAGACCATGGAAGGTTGCATGATAAAAGCCAACTCTCTTGATCCTATACTTGAATTTGAAGCTATTAGTAGTGCCACTCACATACATAATAGGTCTCCTCATAATGCCTTAGATGGGAATCTTGGAATATTCAAATGGGAAGAGTACTTCTAAGAGGTAGGAGTGAATCAGAAGTACCAATTGTTATCCTTTCAAACCCTTAATTACATATAACTAAAATTAACATGTATCAAGGTAAATAAGCATAAAATGATAGCATGCATCAACACATAACACAAGAGATTTTGGTGACCCAGAAACCCTGCAGGAATAAGAAGACAAAACTGGGGTGAGGATGACACCCACAAAAATTACTGCAACAATGAATTCAACCACTTCTGATGGTTTTCCCTGTTAAAGGCTACAACACACTGTTAAATGTGACCTGTTGAAAGGATTTACAAACACTTTACACAAAGTTTCACCCTATTAAAGGATTTACATGAAGGCTATTAAACCTACCTAATACATAGGATTTTCTTGTCCTTCTCCAAAGGATCTCCTTCTTAGCTATTAAGTTAACCTATAACCATAGGATTTCAACTTCTAATACAATTGTGAGAGAGTATTAGAACGTTTGACCTAAATTAATGCAATCTCAAATTGTTGGCACTTGATCTACTCTTTCTCTTCTGATCCTTGCTTGATCTGATCTTTTGAATGTCTTTTTGTTTTTTGTTTTGATCAACTAGATAAATGTTATCCCTTCCACTAAGTCTTTTCCTATTCACACTGAAGTTTCACTATAATCTCCCCTTTTTCTTTTTTCTTTTTCCATAAAATGGTGCATTCATCCTCCTTACAAAGAATGTGAAGACTTAGGGTTAGGTATGGATCTATGATCCAAATTGAATCTCAAATTCCCCCTCATACTTTGCAATTTTTTTCTTATTGGTTGCATGCAAATTTCATAGGTAATGCAAGTGACTTGTCCTTATCCTTTTTCTCCTTTTAAATTTCTCTAAGTCAGCTCCAAAAATGGTTTACATCTTAGTTTGTGCAAGTAAAAATTCTTATGTTGATCTTGCATTACTCGGCACATGAAGTATTATTGATGCTTGGCACATATTTTTTATGGATTGCTCAGCATCAACTACATTTCCTAGTTTTCTTGGCAACTGTTAATACCTATATCACTCAACATATGTTGTTCTGACTTGCTTGGCATATGAATGATTTTGTTACTTAGCACATGAATAATTCTTGGATCACTTGGCATCTATTATATTGTAATCTGCTCGGTACTAACTATGACTTGGCACCTATTAAAATTCTAGCTCGACATCTATTGTGTACTCGGCATACATAGTGAAAATGGTTAACTGTGTTGATACTCATTTGTCAATACTATTTATTTGACCAAAAATCTCCCCCTTTGACATGAGTGTCAAAAACACTTAACTAAGCATTGATGATCCTAACCTTATTGAGTACACTCTTTACTCACTCAACTTACATGCAAAATTTCAAAAAAATAAATTTGTGAGTAGCAATATTTATGACTCACCCTAAGTTGATTGTGCCTTTGAATTTGAAATTTTGTGCCAATATGCCTGATCCTTTTTGTCCTTTGACCTATTTCTACATTCTAAACCTGAATGTTGTATTTGATCTATGTGATGTCCTTGTATTCCATATGAATACCAAAATTTTACATCTCTCCTTCACTTCTTTATTCTTTGTCTCCCCCTTTTTGGCTATATACAATCATTCCACTTTATTTTCAAAATGAATGATCAAAATGTATCAAAATTTGGTAATTACCCATGATTTCTTCCCCTACAATATATACCTCCCCCTTTTTGACACTGATTGTAAAGGGTTCTATGGAGTAATTCCATGTTTAGCCAAAAATGAGCTATTAACCTTAAGGAGTATCTTCAGAGTTGTATGCCAATTGTTTAATGTAGTATCCAATGACTTGTGTTGGATTCCAAGCTCTACTACTAGGTCTACAAGTCCTTCATGTGTAGAAAGATTTGGATCTTTCTTTAGGATTGTCTCTCCATACATTTTCTCCTTGTGAAGTATCTCCAAGTGAGGGGTAATGGAGGATTGAATTTGAAATTAACTTAGCTTTTATATTAGCCTCCTCTATTGATAATATAGCTAGTTCTCTTTGAGTGTAAAGCTTCTAAGAAAAATGCTTCTCACTTTGAGCTAGATTGGTTGGGAGTTGTGTACTAGAAATCTTTAGATTTCTCTCCAAGCTCATTATTTTCTGATTAGTCTCATGTGTGAAGTTTGAAAAATCACATAGTTTATTGTAAAGTGAGAATATATTCCCTAGTAAAATTTTGACTCTATCTATTTTTATAGCTAGGTCAACTTGTCCCAAAATGATAGTATTTGCTATCTTCTCATTGACCTTACCTTGGAATTTCTTCTCTAACCATTCCATTAGTTAGGCATTGGTGTCATGGTCCTCATTTGTTATCTAATCAACTATATCTGATAGTTGCTCTACAATTGGTCTTGATTCATCTGGAGATTGTAGGCTGAAGGCATCCATAAATATGTCCTTGATTTCATTCAATGCTTGCTTGTATTTGTAGTCCTTTCTAAGTGCCTCTTGTCTCCTTCTTCTATCCAATGCACTCTGAATTTCATTCATCTTCTCCTTAGTGAGAGTACTGGATTCATAATAGGGTATCTTTATTTCTTCATCAAGCTCTAGAATTCCACAATGAATTGTCCTAGCTACCCTAGTGGAGCTTGAGACTAGTGTTCTAATTTGAAATTCTAATGTTCTAGTGCTAGGCTACTAAAGAGTTTTTGTAGGAGTACCTATTTTGGGTAGTTCAACCAAAGTTTGTATTGCAGATTCCTCCTTATCTTTTGTCTCCTCTTTCTCTTTAGTTTGTTTCTCTTTTTCTATCATTCTGGTTGGGGGTGTACCTAATGACTGTACTAATTTGACTTTATCATTCCCTTCTATTGCACTCAGCTCCTAAAGTGAAACTATGACTACTTTTGGTGGAGATGGTGGTGGAAGAAGTAGAAGTCCAGTAGATTGTGTGATCATAGGTGGTTCTTGTGTTTGCACCTTGATTTCCTTTAATTTTGCTACTACCTTCTGGAGTTCATCAACACTGACCAATATTGGGCTTGAACATAGCCTAGCTGCTTGTGTTGATTGGTCACGGATCTTTTCTAGATCCTCTACAGTTAATGGATTGATGTTTTGACCAGAAGTGTCAATGACATCCTTTATCTTGATTTTCTTTGCAAGTGCGATGGTAGAATGAGGAGGGCTAGGAGGTGGTAGTTGTGTGTCCTATACACTTTGTTCTTGTTGTTCACCTATCCCCTTTTCTTCTTCTTTACTAATTTCCTCCTCCTTTTCTTCTTCATCCTTCTTTTCTTCCTCCACTTTCTTCTCTTCTACTTTCTTCCTTCTTGCTTCTTTTATTTCCTATGCTTTGGCACTTGTTTCTATCTTGTATTCTTCATCAAATACATCATCAATTTTCTTGTAAATAATTTTCCATACTTTTTTGGTTTTTCTCACAACCTCTTCAATTTTATTTTGTAGAATAATAAATGCCCTGTATTTGGGATTAAATCTATTATTATGCCTTTTGACTACATTTATTATTTGACTTTTAGTGAAATCAAGCAACATCCTTGCTAAGGTAGACTCCCTTATTTTTTTCTTAGTTTGCAAACAAAAATGCCATTTCTCCTCTACAATCTTAAATAATTCCTTTTCCAATAAACTATCTAGTTCAAGAGGTGTATGTTTATATTTTGCCATCATATTATAGATAGATACCTCTATTTTATTTTTCTCATCTTTTGTGAGCTTATTAAAATTTACATTCTTCAAATCATTTAAGTCTCCATTCCTAATCTTAGCACATAATTTATCAATAGAAGACTTTGGTGGATGACTTACCACTTTAAACTGACTGTGGTCTTTTGATTCCATCCTTTCTTCATCTGAATCAGGTTGAGCCACACATTTTCTTCTTTTCTTTGGCTCTTCTTTAGTCTTCTTAGTGAATTCCTTCCTCTTACCTACCTCTTCCTTTGTCATTTGTGTAGTAGCCCTTGGAGTAGCTCTAGTAGTAGGCTTCTTAGGTGTAGGCTTTGCCACTTTCTTTGTCTTGGACTAAGGAGTAGGTGGTGCTTTTTCCTTTTCTCTTAGTGACCTTGGTTTGAGTGGATGATTCCTTGGCTTAACCTTCCTTATCACTTTCATCCTCATCTTCACCTAGTCTTTATGTTAACTAAAGTGGCCCTTGCTCTGGCTCATCCTCATTGTCATCTTCTTCTTTATCATCACTTATTTATTTTGCTTCTCTTGCAGTACTTGTCTCTTCAACAACCAATTTCCTTTTAATCTTCTTTACAAGCTTATCCTTTTTCTTGACTGTTGTTTTTGTCTTGAGGTCTGTAACCACTCTTGATTTGACAATGTCATATGTTCCAAAGTGCTTTGTGATTTTATGACTTTCCCCTACAAGCAATGTTTGATATTGTGATTCCAATGCTTCCTTTTCTTTTATAGATTTAGAACCAGATGCCATCTTTAACTAAACTAGGGTTTATTGTTTACAAAATTTTCAAACTGCATAACTCGGCACTTGAATGAAATACATAATAGATTGATGAAATGGAGTTGGGTAGTTTTTGAATTGCTATAAATTTCCTTTTGATCACTAGGAAATTGCTTAATCACTCTGCTTTTCTTTGCTCTTTGTTTGAATGAACAAAAAATGAATGATTTTCACTTTTATTAGGCTTGAAACCTAGCATTTATTGCATTCATACTTTATAGTTGTACACTCAACTTCCAAAGGATTTTCCAACTTGGCATCAACTATATTTCACTCACTCGGCAGTTACTATTATCTCTTCACTCAACATCCACTAGACTTTTCAACTCGGCATGTGCTGGAGTTTTACTCGGTAACCAAAGGTAGCTCGGCATCATCTTCTAACTTTTATCCTAGCATCTTAACTTATGCTGATTTCTTCTTTGTAGTGTTCCTGTGTTCTTTTTGGGCTGATGTATGATACATCTTTATATGTATCAGCTCCATGTGCCTTTCTAGTGCTTAATTTGATGAGCTGTGATCACTTGACCTCTTGGGTGAAGTGATCTCTCCATTCAATGTGTTGCATTCACCTTTCTTCTACCATGTCTTCTTCATATCTTTCTTGATGTGTTCCACATTAACTTTTTCTTTTCCCTTATTAACTTTGGTCTTGGGTGCCTTAACCTTTGTTGGACAGTTCCTGCTAATATGACTAGTCTTCAAGCAACTAAAACAAGTAGTTTGATTTAACCATCTACTATAATTTCCCTTAAAATGTGTCCTTATGCAATTTTTAGGAGTGTGTCCATACTCTTGGCAATAGTGATAGCTATACTTGGTGTTGCAATCCTAATTGTAGTGATGTACATGATTAATTCCCCTTGAAGGTTGATTAGGTGTCCACATAGGCTTTGATCTGCATTCAAATGCTCTATGTCCATATTTTTTGTAGTTGTAGTAGTGGCCCTCAAATCTTGGTGTCCTCATGGTCTTGGTTCTGTAGTCTTGTGCTAAATGTCCTTGTTTTTTGCATTTATGATAGAAGTTTTCATTTTTAGGCTTATCATGCTGATGACTATTCTTACTCCTACATACATTAGAGGTATGTCCCTTTTAACAATATAAATGACAAGTAGGTTTAATGTTCTTACCTTTTTTGCTTCTTTGTTTTGTAGTTTTGGATGATTCTCCTTGTTCAGTGCTGATATATCCAATTCCTATAGTGTCATTACTTGCCCTTGGTGATTTCAAAAATTGCTCAAAATACTTGATGGCCTCATTGGGTTTATTGTAACTTTTTGCTATTTCCTTTTCTCTCTTCAATTCATTCTGCAATTTCTCATTCTGTATCTTCAAGGTGGAGATCTCAATATCCATCATATTTAGCTCATGATGAGCATTCATCATTTGGCTCAAGGTGTCTAATTACATGTTTGAAATATTTTCAAATTCAATTGTTTTATCTTCCAGTCTATTGGTGATATTTCTCTTGTCGTCTTCTATCATGGTCTTGTCTTCAATAACTCTTTTCTTTTGTTTAGTTACTTCACAAAACAATATAGCTTGTGTTTCTTGTTCAAACTTGAGTAATCTGATTTCTTTAGCTTCTGCTCTATTTTTCTCCATTAATTATGCTATTGCTACATCAAATTCCTTGGATTCTTCATTGGAAAATATGTGTGTGGTGTCAATCTCTTTGTGATGTATGTCTTTTTCAGCTATGGCTATCTCCTTTCTTCTTTTCAAAGATTTTATCAATTCCTCCCTGGCTTCCTCTTCTTTATGTAGAGCTACTTGCACATCAATCACCTAATTGTCAATGGTCTTCCCAAGTTTGAAGACTTTCGTATTCTAACCTTTTTTCTCCAAGCTATTACGCTTCTCCTTATGAGAACCAAAGCTCTGATACTAATTGTTGGAATATTCAAATGAGAAGAGTACTTCTAAGAGGGGGGGTGAATCAGAAGTACCAATTGTTATCCTTTCAAACCCTTAATTACATATAATTGAAATCAACATGTATCAAGGTAAATAAGCATAAAATGATAGCATGCATCAACACATAACACAAGAGATTTTGGTAACCCAGAAACCCTCTAGGAATAAGAAGGTAAAACTGAGGTGAAGATAACACCCACAAAAATTACTATAGTAATGAATTCAACCACTTCTAATGGTTTTCCTTGTTAAAGGCTACAACACACTATTAAATGTGACCTATTGAAAGGATTTACAAACACTTTACATGAAGTGTCACCCTATTAAAGGATTTACATGAAGGCTATTAAACCTACCTAATACATAGGATTTTCTTGTCCTTCTCCAAAGGCTCTCCTACCTAGCTATTAAGCTAACCTATCATCATAGGATTTCATCTTCTAATACAATTGTGAGAGAGTATTAGAACATTTGACTTGATTTAACGCAATCTCAAATTTTTGGGTTCAGACACTTGATCTACTCTTTCTCTTCTGATCCTTTCTTGATCCGATCTTCTGAATATTTCTTCTATTCTATTCTAATGAAATGGATAAATTTTATCCCTTCCACTAAGTCTTTTCCTGTTCACACTGAAGTTTCACTATAATCTCCCCTTTTGCTATTTTTTTCCATACAATGGTGCGTCCTTCCTCGTTATAAAGAATGCAAAGACTTAGGGTTAGGTATGGATCTATGATCCAAATTGAATCTCAAATTCCCACTCATACTTTGTATGTTTTTCTTATTGGTTGCATGCCTTCACCATTTTTTTGCTTGGTTGCATGCAGATTTCATAGGTAATGCAAGTGACTTGTCCTTATCCTTTTTCTCCTTCAAAATTTCTCTAAGTTGACTCCAAAAATGGTTTACATCTTAGTTTTTCCAAGTACAAATTCTTATGTTGATCCTTTGTTTCTTAGCACATGAAATATTTCTGATGCTTGACACATACTATTTCTGGATTGCTCAACATCAACTAGTTTTTTTGGTTTGCTCAGCACCTGTTATAACCTATATCACTTAGCATATGTTGTTTTGAGTTGCTCAGCATCTAAATGATTCTATTACTCAGCACATGAATAATTCTTGGATCACTTGGCATCTATTATATTGTAATCTTCTTGATACTAAAATTGACTTGGCACCTATTAAAATTTTGGCTCAACATCTATTGTGTACTTGGCATACATAGTGAAAATAGTTAAGTGTGTTGGCACTCATTTGTCAATGCTATTTATTTGACCAATAGGAAAGACTCCTTTTGAGGCATGGTGAGGTAGAAAACCATTTGTGAGTCACTTTAGAGTCTTCAGTTGTCTAGCATGGGCAAACCTATCTTCCAGGGGATGCAAGGCACCCATACCTAGGCCTTGCACTTTCATTGGGTATGAAGACAATGTAAAGGCATACAAACTTATGGATCTAGAGACACACAAGATTTCTATAGAGAAGGATGTTCACTTTGAGGAAAGTTCACCCAACTTATCCTCTAATCCTTTCCACACTTCATACATAGTGGAAACTGATAGTGACACTAGTGATACTACTTCAATAGATTCAAAAACATGGGGTTCTATTGATAGTTGTAGTGAGAGGTCACATCATCTGTCTAGTCCACATGCTTATATTACCATAGTGAAAGGTCCAATGCAATAAGGTATATGTTTTCTTCCATCTCCAGCTTCAATAGATGACTACATGGTAGATATTGTAGGTTTGTTCATGGATTCACATATTGCCAATTTGGGAGATAGCCTTAAGGACTTACATCTTCTCATTGATAACGCTGATCCTTCTATAGTTGTTTTGAGGGCTTACTTTGACCCTCATGTCCATTCTCTACATAATCAATCTTCACAAGATGGAGTGATTGTGGATCCTTATGTACAATAGTTGTTGAAGGTTTCTTTATCATTTCAGGAGATAGATGGTTCATTGGTATAGGTTCAATAGACATCTTTTCCAAATCTGTATTCATTTTTTTTAGCACAAATAAAAGGGCCAAACAATAGCATCAACACAAGGACACTTGAACAAGTTTTAGGGCCACCATACACCTTCAGTATGGAGTGATTGTGGATTTTTATGTACAATAGTTTTCAAAGGTCTCTTTACCATTTGAGGAGATAGATGGTTCATTGGAATAGGTTCAATAGACATCTTTTCCAAATCTACATTCGTTCTTTTTAGGACAGATGGGAGGGCCAAACAATAGCATCAACACAGGGACACTTGAACAGGTTTTAGGACCACCATACATCTTTAGGATTACACCTTTTCCATTGTTTCTTTCAAAGGGGAGGAACATCATTTTGCACTCTTGGACCAACTTCTTCCTTGGAGCAGCAATCACTAGTAACCATTCTTCATTTTGGGGGAGGGGGGACTTTCCTATTATTAGGTCTTGTTCTTCTTGTATATGAGCAATGTTAGTATGCTAATAGAAACCAAATTTAAATAAATATTCTACAAACTAAAAAAAATTCATAAACTTCAAGATAGACTAAGATGAGCTCTCAATTAAGAATATGAGCCATTAATGGACTCTCTCAATAAGAAGCTCTCTTGTTGAGTGGATTTGTCTAAATAGATAGAATGTATGCTCAAGCTTATGCTTCAAAAAGGGCTTCAAATGGAGTTGGAATTTGGGTGTGTTTGTATGGTTTTGATGTAAAATGGCTTCTTAAAATGGCATTATGACTTTACTTCATGGATTGTGTTGTTTTGCAAAGGGGAAGGATCCAATTTATAGGCAAGAGGCTTGAGGGTTTGAGGGCTAAGATGAAAGGATGGGGAAAAGCTCATGGAGGGCTCAGATTGCATGAAAGGAGAGCACATGGATTGTGCTTCCTTACAGCCAATCAAGGAGTGACACATGTCACAAGGTGAGAGGATGGAGGAAAGGGGAAGGATGAGTCAACAAAGGAGGCTCAAGGGATAAAATCTTTATAATGGCTTGTAAGAGCAATAAAAGAGCTTGGAAGAGTCATTTATGGCCTAGTGGGCTTCATAAAGTTTTATGGTTGAGATATTTTGAGGGAGATGAGAGGAATTTCGACTTGGGCTTGATTAGGAAGGTTTTAAGCTTGCTTAGGCTTGTGCAAATGATTAGATGATGGATTAGGATGGTTTAGGATTAGCTTAGGGATAGGCAAGTGGATGGCATTTAATGAGGGTGGGTGAAGGAGGAGATATTTGTTAACTTTGGCTTGGGTTAGTAAGTCTTAACCCATGTTTAGAGAATGTGACAAGGTTAGGAGGGGATTAGGATTAGGTTTAAAGACATCTTCTAGAAGAGTCTAGACTTTGGATGAGGATAAAGACGTTCTAGAATAGTCTAGAATTTCCTAGGATGAGGATAAATTAGATTTTTAGGAAATAAATAAAGTTTTATTTATTTCAAGGGTTTGGGTTGAGGAGATATTTATTAAAACTTTTTTAATAAACATGAGGATTAATATTTAATCTTAATTAAATATTTTGAGTTCGGATTAGGGGTAGGAAATGATGGGATTAGCCTTTAATCAAAATTAAAGAAGGATTAGAAGATTTTGGAAGAGGTTAGTGGTCTTAAGGAAATTGGCCAAGTTTTGGGCAAAAATTTTTTTTTATATTTATTTTGGGTTTTTTGGTCAATTTATTAATTAAATAATTAATAAATAAGGAAATAATGTTTAAATAAGATTTAAACATTTTTGGGAGGGATTCCTTAATTAAATATTTTTAATTAAGATAAAGGGATTTAATGGCATAAAAATAAATAAATTAATTAAATAATTAATTAATTAATAAATGATGATGTCATCAGGATTTTTTTAGAAAATAAAAATACTTTATTTTCTAAAGGTTTTTAGGTGTCTACATTTTTCCCCTCTTTGATGTGATGCCGCAAGTGGCATGGCATCAAAGATAAGAAAATAAGATGCCCAAGGCTAGAGTAGAAGAGGAGAGAATGGACTATGAGATGCCCCTTCAAGAAGGTGGCGGGGAGAGAAAGCGAGGCTTGCTAGCTTCTTGAAAAGTACAAGAATCTCGGATGAGCAAGGAAACTCAGATTGGCAAAGAGAAGGGGCTGAATTAGCTCAAACTCTCACTATGAGAGAATGATAAAGGAGAATCAGATGCACAAGAGGAAGCAAGCTTAAGACTTTAGGGAAGGTGGAGGATGAAGGAGCGGAGCACTATAAAAAGGAATCCAGGATAGGGAGATGGATGAGGGGATTATAAAGCTGATGCAATAAGATTTCAAAGAGTTAGATTAGCGAAAGATGGGTTTCGTAGATCCCTAGGACTAGGATTGTGGATCTCGAAAGATGAGGCTTGGTGGATTGATTTGGATTGGTGGATCCCTAAGACTAGGATTGTGGATCCCTAAAGCTAAAAGTGAGGAGTGATTCAAAGAGATACTGATGCATAAGCTGGGGGTAGGAGAGACGGATGTTGGATATGGATGGGGGATAATGGAGATGAAGGAAAACTATTGAAGCTTTTTGAGTGGGGGGATACTTCAAAGAGAAGTACCACCATGTAGTTGAGCACTAGATTTGCTATAGGACTGTTGATTAATTGCCAAGGTTACCAAGAACATCAAGGCCTTTTCACCAACTGTCCAAAGGACTGACAAACTGACTCAAAACAAACACGCAAGGATTGCCCCAATATCACACATGAATCCTAGAGGAAGTAGTGTGGAAACGACACAAGGTAACCCACAAGCCGAAAAGAAAACAAGCAAAAGACATGATCAAGACCTTACGCTCTAATTGACCCATTCCTAGTATACCATGATATGGAAGATCGTGGCAACCTTGAGGAGGGAACAAGGAGATTTCTTGGAAAACATAGTTCAAGACCCAACAGGGAAGAGTCCAAATCAAAAGAAAGTGAAAATCAAAAAGAGAACCATTTGCCAACGAGATGGGTAGGACAAGGTACTAACGAACCAAGATCAGACATGAGGAAAGCTATATCCTGCAAGGACCTATCGGAGAGCACCTAAGCTAGTGGATTTGGATGAGTGATGCATCTGGCAAGCTGAACTAAGAAAGATAACACTTTGGTGATAGGAAATCTAGCTAAAGGATGCATTGGAATAGCTAACCAAGATATGCAATGGGTGCAAGATGTTGATCAAGGACGAATTGACATGAACATTGGATAGATACAATGGTACTAAGCTAAAGAGGATGTACAAGCTGATGGACCAAGATATTTACAAGTGGGCTAATCAAGATATGGTACAAGCTAATGGACCAATGATAGGTATGATACAGATGGATAAAAAGCTTAGGATGAGAGGATAGCCGGATGGCTCAATTTGGTGCAAGAGGCAGAAGCTAAGGATGAGGTGATAATGAAAGATATGGATTTGACAAGATGTATCCAATTATGATGATGGGGAAAATTCTAAGGTTGGTGGTAGCTGAATGGATAGATGGCACTAGAGTGAATGGCTAATGAGAGGATGACATTGGATTTGCATGAGGATAGCCTAGAGAGGGATGCTAATGACAAGGGAGGATGGACAAGACAAGATCTCCAAGGAATACAGTGCCCCCAGTTAGAAGATGACATATGGAAGGAGGTCTTACGATGGATGTGATAAGATTCAAGCTAGGATTGAAAAGTGGAAGGTGCTAGGGAGATGGATGATAGCTGGGATGATTGGCTGAAGCTGCAAAAGATTAGTGGATGGTATGAGATGGAAGCTGGAGGATGGAGGATAGGTGTATAGATTGGAAGATGGAGTTGGATGTCAAGATGCGACCAAAAGCATGAGGATGATAGGCTAAGTTGGGGATGGTTGGATTACGCATGATGCTTGTTTGCCAAGTTTTCATCATGGTACTTGTCCAAGGTACTTGAATTGCCAAGTTTTCACCAGTGGACGCTTTATTTTTCTTTATTAATTTTTTTGACTTTTTGACTTTTTGATTTTGGACTTAGCTAGAATGATTTTGGCTTTCTTTAGCTTTTTTTGGCTTTTTTGGGATTTTTCACTGGCTGTTGGAATGTTTAATTTTGTTGCTAGCTGTTGGTACACCGAATGTGTGATTTATGCTATAGATTAGATTAGATGGGATTGATGGTAGGAGATGGAGGGATGAAAAGGCTAGAAAGGAGCATGAGATGGAGATGCTTGTAGGATCAACATTGGCACATGTTGCGATGGGTGTGAAAAGAGCAGATGGGGAATAGATGGTAGACGGGGGCTTGATAGAGGATTTTTGGAAGTGCGCTTGGGGATATAGGCACCCAAGATGGAGTTAGGAGATGGGGGACATGAGTCATTGGGTGGGGGATTCGCAATGGTGGATGCCATTATGCATTGGGTTTCAACTTTTTTCTTTGGGATCCACATGGTTTTGGATTTTCTTTTCATAGGCTTTTGCATTGTTTTGCATTCTTTGATTGGATTTTGCCTTTTTGGAGTATGTTTTTTAGAATAGACATATGATTGCCTAGGATGTGGATTTTTAGCTTTATGCATTTTGAAGTTGGCATTCACATTGTTGTGGTAAGCTTTGGGAAGATGGTTATGAGAAGCTTTGTGAGATAGAGAGGATATGTAGGAGCTTATAGTGGGAGGATGATGGATGATAGGTAGAGAGATGTGCCTTTGTTGATCCTGAATAGGAATGAAAGGAGTGCAATTTTTATGCTGGATGATAGGAGGGTTTGAGGGCTAAGATGCAAGGATGGGGAAAAGCTCATGGAGGGCTCAGATTGCATGAGAGGAGAGAACAAGGATTGTGCTTCCTTACAACCAATCAGGGAGTGACACATGTCACAAGGTGAGAGGATGGAGGAGGGAAGGATGAGTCAACAAAGGAGTCTCAAGGGATAAAATCTTCATAATGGCTTGTAAGAGCAATGAAAGGGCTTGGAAGAGTCATTTATGGCCTAGTGGGCTTCATAAAGTTTTACGGTTGAGATATTTTGAGGGAGATGAGAGGAATTTCGACTTGGGCTTGGTTAGAAAGGTTTTAAGCTTGCTTAGGCTTGTGCAAATGATTAGAGGATGGATTAGGATGGTTTAGGATTAGCTTAGGGATAGGAAAGTGGATGACATTTAATGAGGGTGGGTAAAGGAGGAGATATTTTTTAACTTTGGCTTGGGTTAGTAAGTCTTAACCCATGGTTAGAGAATGTGACAAGGTTAGGAGGGGATTAGGATTAGGTTTAAAGACATATTCTAGAAGAGTCTAGACTTTGGATGAGGATAAAGACTTTCTAGAATAGTCTAGAATTTCCTAGGATGAGGATAAATTAGATTTTTAGGAAATAAATAAAGTTTTATTTATTTCAAGGGTTTGGGTTGAGGAGATATTTATTAAAACTTTTTTAATAAACATGAGGATTAATATTTAATCTTAATTAAATATTTTGAGTTGGGATAAGGGGTAGGAAATGATGGGATCAGCCTTTAATCAAAATTAAAGAAGGATTAGAAGATTTTGGAAGAGGTTAGTGGTCTTAAGGAAATTGGCCAAGTTTTGGGCAAAAAATAATTTTTTAATTTATTTTGGGTTTTTTGGTCAATTTATTAATTAAATAATTAATAAATAAGAAAATAATGTTTAAATAAGATTTAAACATTTTTGGGAGGGATTCCTTAATTAAATATTTTTAATTAAGATAAAGGGATTTAATGGCATAAAAATAAATAAATTAATTAAATAATTAATTAATTAATAAATGATGATGTCATCAGGAATTTTTTCAGAAAATAAAAATACTTTATTTTCTAAAGGTTTTTAGGTGTCTACACTTCTCATTCTTCACTTATGTGTATACTGGATGTATGTTGTAATGGGGGGTCTTGATTACTCCATGAATCCATGCATCCCTATTCATCTCTCTTTTTGGGGGAGGCTTTTTCCTATGAGGTTTTCCCTCTTTCTTTAGTTTATGAGAGATTACATATGATTATGTACATGGGTACCTAACATGGCCTAGTAGTCGGGACCCATCTTGCATTTCATCCTAGTTTTCATAAGCTTAAGGGCATTCCCCTAAGTTACACTTAAGGGGGGTGTTGGCATAAATACATATTTACTATTTTCACTTACTTAAGTTTACTTAGGTTAATGCATTGTTTTATTATTTTATTTTGTGACACTTAGGAGTTTGCGCACCTTTTTGAGTTGTCACGTTGACAACACAAAAGTATGCAACTCTATTTCAGCACATGGTGTCTACAACACTAGAGTTTTCATCATTCACTAAGTTTTCATGTACACAACATAGTTATTCACACTCCCTTTTTAGCACATGTTGTCTACAACACTGATTTTTATGTTACACCCTTGTAGGCTTATCCTCTCATTATCGCTCTTACTTTTGTGCTTAATTGAGGATAACCCATATCTGGTGGACATGTGTCTAGTTGTATGACTTATCATGTAGCTGATTCTAAGGCATTCTAGATGTATCTCAGAGGCCTTTATATACAGGCACTCCTAGTGTACTCTTATGGCATATCGAATGAATATATCATCATTTTGATTATACTCTCTCTTTCTTTTCTACAATTGTGCTTGTGTTTGAGTTCTTAGTTCCTAGGTGAATTTTTTCATAAGGAAAATTCTTACAAAGTTGGATAATGGAGAGATAAGTAGTGCTAAAGAAGAATAATTTTTTGAATATTTGAGGAAAATCCATGAGGAGGTGTGCAATTACATCATAAAAATGAATACATAGTATAAGGCTAAGGTAGATGTGAAAAGGAGATACAAAGAATTCTAGGTTGGAGATGAGGTCATGGTTCATTTGAGAAAGGAGCATTTTCTAGTAGCTACATATAATAAGATGAAGATGAAGAAGTTTGGACCATGCAAGATAGTGAAGAGACATGATATTAGAAATGTATATGTAGTGGAGTTGCCTGCCAAATTGAATATTTTACCAATATTCACTATTTCAAATTTGATAGAGTATTATGAAGGAGGTGATGGAGATGAAGTTGCAGAAGCACAGTGGAGCATTCTAGTAGCTAGTTCAGCTATAAAAGAGATTGAGGAGATGCTAGACAATTGTGTTGGAAAAAGTACCAAAAATAGAACTTATGAGGAGTATCTGGTCAAATGGAAAGGAACACCAATTGAGGTCATGGCTAGCAAAGGAGGAGGTTAATCATCTTGGTTTTCCTCTAAACACTTGAGACATGATGGGGTTGCTTCTCAAATTACACCGGGTGTATGATGCACGAGCATCCTAGGTACAAGGGCAATCTTGCATCACCCAAAAATAATTTATTTTCATATTTTCTATTTTAATAAGGACTAGTAGGTAGGGTGGTTACTATATACGGGAACCTACTATTTTTAGTAAGTTTTTCATATGATCTCAAAATGTTCTCATTTTCTATAGGAAGGATCATTTTAGAGTTGTAATCCTACCATATAAATCTCATTACTCAAGCATTAGTATCAGAGAAGTTATTGCAGATTTTCAGTGGAAAAAATTGTAGAAAAATCTTCAAGGTCACTGTTGGAGGCCTTAGATTGCCCACATGAGGTCCACAAACTTGATGGAATGGTGCCATCACTGTTTCGATCCTATAGATCAAGAGCTAGCATTTCCAAAAAGTAGTTATAATAGCCAATTAGAGCAACAATTCATGAGTTATGGCCTTCAGAAGTTGGGCTACTAAAATTTCTAATATAATTTGTCAAAGATGCATTTGGCCAAATCTATGTATATTGTTAGGGTCTATTGGCCTTATGTATTAAGTTTGAGCATCTAGAACCTTCTTGGGTGGCATAAAACTACATATTTAAGAAAAGCTTGAACATTGTCTAGGACAGCTCAGGGTGATAGTTTGTAGCTTGTCTTACAATTTATTATACTAAAGGTATCCATGTGGGTTAGCATATTGTACTTATGAATTCTATAATTCTATATTTTTAGTGAAAATAAGAACTCCGTATTTTTTTTCTCATATTTTTTGTTGTTCTATGTTTTTGTTATGAGTTATGGTATTAAGGGGAGCTCCATGCATCAACAAGTGCAAGGTTTTTCTTAGCACATAGCTCACATGTGAACCCTTGTCATACTCCTATTGTTAGAGCCCTTTTAATGGTTGAATTTTTAGGCCATGCTAGTACTTTCCCTTCCATGAAAGAAATTCTATAACCATTATCTTCAAGAGTGGATATGGATATTAAATTCCTCTTAATACATGGTACATAGAAAACACCAAAAAGTTGAGTAGAATTTCTAGATTTCAATTTTATGGTGTAGGCCCCAATTCCTTTAACTGAGTGTGTAGAGTCATCACCAATTATAACTTCATCTATTTCTACTTTCATGCTTTCTAGATTATCTTGATATCTAGTGATGTGTCTAGAAGACCCACTGTTAACTATCCATGTATTCCTTTTAGTTGATATTTGGCCAGATAATACATAATAGAAAGCATATTTCTCATGTTCATTTCCTTAATTTGACATCTCATATTTTGCAAAAGATGCTTGAGGTTTAGATCTATTAGGACAATTTATTGCATAATGTCAATATAGATCACATCTGAGGCATTGGATTTTGGACAAATCTTTCTTCTTTTTAAATTGTCCTTTTCCATGAAAATTTTCTTTTCCTTTTGTTGTTTTTCTTCTTTCCTTTCTTATGAGCATTCGTATTAAGAACTTGAACATCTTCATCTAGGGTTTTCCCTTAATAATTAATCTTGATTCTTCTTGAAGACAATCTAATCTGAAATGATGCATTTTAGGGATTTTAGGCCTAGCATTTATGCCTTGCACAAATGATTTCCATGAGTTTGGAAGTCCTCCTAATTCTATTAAGGATAACTCTTGATTTTCAATCTAATAATAAGTCTATGATTCTCATAAAGAAATCATTTATAGTTTCTCCTTTATTCATTCTTATATACTGTTCATCTTCCTTATAAGAGAAAGTTTTCTACTAGTATTATTGATTATAAATGCATTTTTAAGAGCTCAAAACATATGATAAGATGTGGTACATTTTTCCACAATAGTTACTATGTGGTCTTGAATAGTGTGTACAATTATCCTCATTTCCTTTTCACTTTTCTCAATCCATTATGATTTTTCAAGATCATTTTTAGGTTCCTCTTTGTTTTCTTTTAGAAATGATTCCAATTTTTTTTTCTTTTAACAATATCATTACTCAAAGTTTCGAGTATTCGAAATTATTAGCACTTCCAAGGCGATGTTTGCACCTCATTGTGTTTGTCATTTTGTAGGGAGAGATGATTATTCATCTCAAAGTAAAAATTTGATTCAATAAACTTAGTGTGATATTTCCTTGGCCAGGCTCTAATACCATGTAAATTTTACTTCCATATTTCCTTTTCACTATTGAATTATTTATATTTCTAGTAGGTACAGTCAATGTCAAATAAGTATACAATTTTTGCACACTATATATAAAAATCAATGCAAATGATGATAAATATTTATTCAAGATCAACATCTATATAGCCTTCAATCTGCACACATTAATTAATTACTATGTTGTAATATCAAATGGCATATACATTATATATGATTTGGATGGGTGAATGGGCATGTCTCCATTTGGAGACATGTCCATTCACCAATGACCTATTTGGTGGAATGGTCACACCCAATGATTAGTCATAACAAGAACTAATGCCATTAAGACTTTAACTAAGTCTTTTGCAATTGATAACAATCAATATAAATACAATTATTTACTAAATTCAAATATGAGATATTACTTCAATAATAATATCCATCAAAAATTCTAAATGTTGTGATCTTCATTAAGATTATTCAAATGATATTCATATACATATACATATCGATATTCTGCATATTGACATTTATATATACATGAGTATGGTCTCATAAGATCAGTGCAATTTTTTGAACCAAAGTTGTATGCCTCAACAACTTTGACTAAAGTCTTCCTATCTAATCTACATAGGATAATCATATCCTTTCTATGGAAGACCTTGGTATTTGGATTGCAAGACTTGATTAATTCCTTCACAAGCTTGATATCAACTATTACCTCTGGCACTGTCAACTTTTCTATGTTTCTGATCTAGGGGTTATAGATTAGTGATTTTGCATACCTATTCTGATAAAAATACCAGAATAATTCATTCCCATTTGTCTAATGTACAATGGTGTCCCTACAAAAAGAGTATACATCTTTGAAGACATGAGCATTCAAAGTTTGAATGTGAGAAGACCCTGGGAGAAGATACACCCACTCTTTTGCATACAAAGTTGCTAATTTTGGCTTTGCCTACTCTATAGTTTGTGAAGATTCTTGCACATCAATTTGAGCTATCATCTTTCCTTCTTCCTATGCCATGATCTCTTGAACTAATTTTTTTAGAATAATCTCTATCAGTAATGGCTTTGGGAATACTGAAAAACTCTACAAATTCTTGGTGCTCAAACTCTTATCTCTAAACTTATGCAAAATACTATAACTTAGGAATATGTTATATCAACTACTTAATGAAGGGAATGCAAAAAAGGGGCATTTATGTCTCTTAATGTCAACATGTGTAAGAAATTTCAAGATCTGAAGAAGTGCAAAGAAACCACATGTACAACTAGCTCCTTCAATTTTTAGTGCACTTTTGATAGGACATAGCCTTTAAAGTGATAATGATGTCTTCGACAGTCATTTCTTTCTTAATATTTCATCCTTGTAAATGGGTGACCATAGCATTTCCTTCTTTTTACTACTTTATGTTCTATCCTTCATTTGTGGGTGACCCAACAATCATAGGTTTTGACCCTTAAGTATCTTCAATTTCATGGTCACCACCTCATGTTAACAATTACACTTAATATTTGTGACCCCATGCTCACCCTTACTTCATGAAGTCATGACCTCACACACTATTATACACTTTAGGCCTTGGTTCCTATGACCAGGTGATCACCACATTTGGAATTGAATTTAACTACATCGCATGGTTGTGACATGATCTCCTTTTATACTTACTAACTATGTGACCAAGTGATCAAGCCTTCTTAACCATTCTTGCTAGGTCACTAACTTAATAGCTCTTATCCTTTCTAATGGTGTGATTGTGCAAACAAGCATTTTACACATTTTCATAATAATAATTGCCAAGTTGTAACTCACTTTTCTAACTACCTAGTTAACATTGCAACCTTGTGATATAACATCTCCTCAACCATTTCACTTGTTTGTGGTCAAAGAACTAAAGACTTATCCATACCTTACAACCATGTGAATAAACAATCCCTTTGAAAATAGGCCCCACTTGCTATGTGTCCTTTCATTATGTCACCTTAGGTAAAAACCATTCAATTCCTCATAATAACATAATGATAGCCCTTGATCAAATTCAATTTGATAGTCCTAAAACACTTTAGCTTGCTATCCACACTAGTGCCCTTGACTAATCGAAAACTACCCTTATGCCACATCATTTTGATATTGAACTACCACATCATTAGGTTTGATCCCTATGGTGGCATGTCACACCTTTACAGCCTTAACCCATGGCTCCAATTTAACTCTTCCAATTTAACTCTTCCAATTGTGCAACTCATAAAATTCTTCCATTTCATGATTCAAATCCATGGTTAGTTTTAGCTTTATGCAAACCCATGATTGAAAACTGTTAATAACCTTTTAAGCCTTTTTTCCAAGTCATGGTCAACCATAGACCTTTGTTATCTAAGATACCAGCCATGCAACCAAGGCAATCACATGGTCACTACCAAAAAATTTAATAACAATCTTAGTTAGGCAACTGTGAGATCAAAGCCATCTCAAATGCTTCACTCAGTTGTGGTTAAAGAAGAACTTAACTACTTATCTACCATGACTCAATGACGAAAGAAAAAGACTTCTTTGCTGGGTAACACCATTTGATGTTCTAGTTTAATGAAGGACCTCAACCCTATGACTAACTATAGTTGCCTAGTTGCACACTAAAGATCTCATGAGTCCTCATTAGAAACAAAAAGGTTAACACAAGGCACCAAATTTAGAGGTATTTTGAAAATTCAAAATTTTGAAAAGTGCAACCTTAATACTAGAGTTGGCTAGGGTAAAGAATTTTCATGAAATTTTTAGGAAAACCCTAGGTAAAAATTTATCAAAATGAGGGTTCTCTCCTGAGGATGAAAATAGGCTACAATTAATCTTAACTACTCAATAAGAAACACTTTCACAACAAAATTTTAGACATTAAACCTAGTGAGAATTAGGGCTAACACCTTGTTAGAATATTCCAAACTTATTAGGAGTTGTTCCAACCCTAATAGGAGTTGTGGAAGATAGCTAGACCCATTGCCCAAATACTTCAAGGGTAAGACCAATGAACCCACTATCCAAATAATTTGTATATTATTCCTTGTAGAATAATAGAACTAAAATGGGATTCCTTCCTTTATCTCTATCCTATCAAATGGACTTCTTCTCCTTCAGATCTTGTAACCAGATCATGAACTGCACATCCAATAATCCTTTGGATTGCTTACACATATTTAGTAAGTATTCTACTCCATTTCACACTTCACACTTTTTGCAATGATCAAAATACTTGAACACATTAAAATCAAGGAAAACATCTTTCCTTTATGTACCATATCATCATAATAATTCCTTGAGTTGACCTTGAGGCTTTCTTAATTAATTAAAAAAAAAATTTAATTAATTATGATTAAAATAGCACTGTTAGCTAATATTTTATACAAAACTTCACACATGTGATACTAAGGCTTGCATACTCTCTACCATAATCACTTGATTTTCCTCTATCACTTCCTAATTCTGCATCTCTTCATTACATCCCAAATGAAAGATAGCCAACAAACATCAAGAACTACTTTCCCAATACTTTATCTCTAAACTGCTTACTGTAAATGAGGTACAACTTTTGTATGTCTTCGACTCAAGCTTTGTGCACTTAAGCATGTCATCAAGACATTGTATTGTACATATGCATAACTATGCATGATCACACAATCAAACTATTTTCTTTACCCTTCAAATCTTTTCCTTCTATTCTATGAGTCTTTATAGAAACCATTCTATGTTGACATCAATGACAAACATACTCATGAACTCAACATATTAATACTCTCCAATGCTTAGGATACTCCCACAAAGTAGTATCATAATCATTTATGCTAACACATTGTGCACTCATTTCTATCCCAATTCATTACTCTAGGAAACTTCCTTGTAGCATAGAAAAACAAATGAGTCAGTAGGGACTCAAATCTAAAAACTAAACTCTTCATTTTATTTTCTTTGGAAATGTTATCTAATAATTGCAGTCTAACAATCTCACATAGATTAACTTTTCTCCCTTGAAATTCCATCACATAAGCTACATGTATAAAACCAACCAGTACCAAGTTAACTATATGTGCATCACCTAGACATAGCAAATCATCATGTAGCCTACTCAAAATAATTCAAGTCCAATCATGATTATTGAACTTAGTATAGAACATATTCTTCACTATATTCAACTCTCTTAGGTGTCCATACTTAAATTTCAAAGATAGGTCATTTTAACACATGGTTGCCAAATCTTCATGAATATCTTTTTCTCCTATGGTCTTAATTTTATAGTGGATATAACCTCTTATATCCTCAACATGAAGCACATTCTCTAGAACTTTTGAAAATGCACCCAACAAGTCATCCAAAAGTGATACAAATGGATGCTTCTTGAATACATATTGTGGTCTATCACTCACATCATAGATGGTCTAACTAGCCATTGCAATTATACTATATCCATTGAAATACTTAATTTTAACTTTTTAAAATACCTCTAAATTTCATTTAGGACTTCTAGAACTTTGCACTTCACAAACTTTTCTTCACACTTCAATTCACTATCAAATCACTTTGTAATTCACTCAAGACACTTCGCATGAACGAATGGTACAAATAATATTTCTTGAAATCCTTAAATCATTTCAAATCACACTACACATTAAATGTGTATCTACCACAAATTTAAATATTGTCCTTGTCTACCAGTAAGCTTGTTCTCAAAATACTACTCCTCCAAAACTATATAAGATCTTTCTAGATCCTTAGTTGTCACAAATACTTCCTTGAATTCATCAACATGTTCCTTAATTGCTTCTATATGACTATCATCACTGCTATTATCATCCCTTCTATCATTTTTTGTTGTTTTTCCTTCTATTATTAGGACTCCTATTAAAGTTCCTTTTTTCCATTCTACAATATCTCATTGTATGTCTAAAGTTATTACATAATTGACATACAAGTGCATTTCTTCTCTGATTAGTTCCATTTTGATTCTTAGGTGATTTGTAATTCCTTGCAATGTGTCTAGGATTGTTACACTTGTAACACACAATTTGTTTCTTTTCTCCACTATACTTCTCTCCATCATTGGATATATTCTATGATCTTCCTTTCTTATTACCTATAGGGTTAGTATTCCTAAAAATTCTACTATTTTCATTATTACCATGAAACTTAGGTTTCTTTCATTCTACTACTTTATGTCCATAACTATGAAAATTATAACAATAAAAATTCATAATGGTTTAAAAGACTTTTACCTGTGTAATCTCTTTTCATGTGCCCAACTTCATTACATATGAAGCATCTACCTTTGTACTCATGTCTTACTTCCTTGGGTGATTCATCTTGCTTAGGTTTATCAACTTGCTCTATTTTCTTAGGTTTACCATGTTTTGCTAACAAATAATTAAATTCTACTTCCTTTGATACTTCAATAGATGTGCTTGATTCTACCTTACTCAGATCATATTTCTTAGGGGATTCAATAACTAGATCTAGTTCTCTTTTGTTTTCAACTTTCTTGGCTAATTTCTCTCCAATCAAATAACCAAGTCTTGTCTTGTCATAAGAAGGTCTTTGGTGATATTTGTTGATCTATCTTTTCACTACTAGAATAAAGTTTCCCTAACTATTTCTTAGCTTGTGTCAATTCTCCTTTCAAAATGATATTGTACTTCTCTAATTTTGTATGCTCAATCTTGATAGTAGTTAGTTTAGCTATAAATTCACTTAATTGGGATCTAAGGTTTGCATTGTTAGTTTTCAGTTCAGCTTCATTCTTGCCACCATTTTTCTTAAGACTTAACTTAAGTTCAACAATTTTTAGTTCATGTTTCAAAATCTCATTTTCTTTCTAGAGATTTCCTACTTCCTAATTATCACTAGTATGCACAATTAATCCCTTGCCAAATATCAAATCATCAATAGTGTCTTTCAGTTTACCAATGAAGACTTTGGCATCTTCATATCTATCTTCAAGGTTACCTCTTTCTTCAGTAAGAAAGTTAATCTTCTCAAGAGCTTCTTCAAGGTTTTTCTTCAATTGTTCCATATCTTGAGGGATCTTACTCAAGTATTAAAATTCTTCTAAGTAACTGATCTCCGATACCAATTGTTAGAAATAGATAATACTGAGAGGGGGGTGAATTAGTATTCTATAAACATTTTCCCACAACTGAATATTGTTAATTACTTTATAACTTGCATATGAAAGTAAACCAACAATGTTGAATAATAAACATAACCATGCCCATAGAGAAATCATAACACCATTATTTGTTAACTAGGGAAACCTTAGCCAAAAGAAAACCTAGTGGGGATGATACCTACTAGATGATTCACTAAATAATAGGATCTTGTTAAGGATATTGACCCTCTTAGGAGTCTATGAAGTACATATAGTTTCCTGAGTTCTTGTTTGAGGACTAGGCTTTGTTAGAAGCCTTAACCCTATTAGAAGTTGGTTGATCAAATACAATGTATGCAAGAAGAGCCTACTACCCTAACGTATAATTATACAATTTAACTCTTCACGAGAATAGATATACATATAATACTTTATGTTTGTTGTATTTCACACTTGCTCTGATCAAATATCAAATTTAGTTTGCATATCATTGACTTCAAATCAATCATAGATCACACATAACTCACATAGTTCATCACATCATGCGCTCTTATAATAACAAGATAAGGTATCTACTTATACTGGTCAGTCAACATAATACCTTAGTGAAAAAGGATTGGACATCCTTCCACAATGATTTTATGGGTAGAAAACTTCATGTATTTTTCCTAAAATAGTACACTGACTTCATTTAATTTGTCAACCTAGGAACATATGTATATAAGCAATGTTAGTATGCTAATAGAAACCAAATTTAAATAAAGCTTCTACAAACTAAAAAAAATTTATAAACTTCAAGATAGACTAAGATGAGCTCTCAATTGAGAATATGAGCCATTAATGGACTCTCTCAATGAGAAGCTCTCTTGTTGAGTAGCTTTGTCTAAATAGATAGGATGTATGCTCAAACTTTATGCTTCAAAAAGGGCTTCAAATGGAGTTGGAATTTGGGTGTGAGTGTATGGTTTTGATGTAAAATAGCTTCTTAAAATAGCATTATGACTTTACTTCATGGATTGTGTTATTTTTCAAAGGGGAAGGATCCAATTTATAGGCAAGAGGCTTGAGGGATTGAGGGCTAAGATGCAAGGATGGGAAAAAGCTCATGGAGGGCTCAGATTGTATGAGAGGAGAGCACATGGATTGTGCTTCCTTGCAGCCAATCAAGGAGTGACACATGTCACAAGGTGAGAGGATGGAGGAAAGGGGAAGGATGAGTCAACAAAGGAGGCTCAAGGGATAAAATCTTCATAAAGACCCTCATAATGGCTTGTAAGAGCAATAAAAGGGCTTGGAAGAGTCATTTATGGCCTAGTGGGCTTCATAAAGTTTTATGGTTGGGATATTTTGAAGGAGATGAGAGGAATTTCTACTTGGGATTGATTAGGAAGGTTTTAAGCTTGCTTAGGATTGTGCAAATGATTAGAGGATGGATTAGGATGGTTTAGGATTAGCTTAGGGATAGGCAAGTGGATGACATTTAATGAGGGTGGGTGAAGGAGGAGATATTTGTTAAGTTTGGCTTGGGTTACTAAGTTTTAACTCATGTTTAGTGAATGTGACAAGGTTAGGAGGGGATTAGGATTAGGTTTAAAGACATCTTCTAGAAGAGTCTAGACTTTGGATGAGGATAAAGACTTTCTAGAATAGTCTAGAACTTCCTAGGATGAGGATGAAGACTTTCTAGAAGAGTCTAGAAATTCTTAGGATGAGGATAGATTAGATTTGTAGGAAATAAATAAAGTTTTATTTATTTCAAGGGTTTGGGTTGAGGAGATATTTATTAGAACTTTTTTAATAAACATGAGGATTAATATTTAATCTTAATTAAATATTTTGAGTTGGGATTAGGGGTAGGAAATGATGGGATTAGCCTTTAATCAAAATTAAAGAAGGATTAGGAGATTTTGGAAGAGGTTAGTGATCTTAAGGAAATTGGCCAAGTTTTGGGCAAAAAATAAATTTTTTTTTTATTTTGAGATTTTTGGTCAATTTATTAATTAAATAATTAATAAATAAGGAAATAATGTTTAAATAAGATTTAAACATTTTTGGGAGGGATTCCTTAATTAAATATTTTTAATTAAGATAAAGGGATTTAATGGCATAAAAATAAATTAATTAATTAAATAAACAATTAATTAATAAATGATGATGTCATCAGGAATTTTTTAGAAAACAAAAATACTTTATTTTCTAAAGGTTTTTAGGTGTCTACATTTTGCCCCTCTTTGATGTGATGCCACAAGTGGCATGGCATCAAAGATAAGAAAATAAGATGCCCAAGGCTAGAGCAAAAGATGAGAGAATGGACTGCAAGATGCCCCCTCAAGAAGGTGGTAGGGAGAGAAAGTGAGCCTCGACGACTTCTTGAAAAGTACAAGAATCCGAGATGAGAAAGAAGATCAGATTGGCTTAAGAGAAGAGGTTTAGTTAGCGCAAACTCTTACTACGGGAGAATGATAAAGGGAGAATCAAAGGCATAAGGGGAAGCAAGCTTAAGATCTCAAGGATTGCAAAGGATGAAGGAGTGGATCACTATAAAAGGAATTCAGGATGGGGAGATGGATGAGGGGATTAAAAACCTGATGCAACAAGATTTCAAAGAGTTATATTTGTGGAAGATGGGTTTTGGAGATCCTTAGGACTAGGATTGTGGATCTTGAAAGATGAGACTTGGTGGATTGATTTGGATTGGTGGATCCCTAAGACTAGGATTGTGGATCCCTAAAGCTAAAGGTGAGGAGTGATTCAAAGAGATACATAAGCTGGGGTAGGAGAGATGAATGTTGGATATGGATGGGGGATAATAGAGATGAAGGAAAACCATTGAAGCTTTTTGAGTGGGGGGGATACTTCAAAGAGAAGTACCACCATGTAGTTGAGCACTAGATTTGCTATAGGACTGTTGGTTAATTGCCAAGGTTACCAAGAACATCAAAGCCTTTTACTGATGCATAAGCTGGGGTAGGAGAGACAGATATTGGATATGGATGGGGGATAATGGATATGAAGGAAAACCAATTAAGCTTTTTGAGTGGGGGGGATACTTCAAAGAGAAGTACCAACATGTAGTTGAGCACTAGATTTGCTATAGGACTATTGGTTAATTGCCAAGGTTACCAAGAACATCAAGGCCTTTTCACCAACTTTCCAGAGGACTGACAGAATGACTTGAAACAAACACACAAGGATTTCCCCAGCATCACACATGGAACCTAGAGGAAACAGTGTGGAACCGACACTGGGTAACCCACAAGCAAAAAAGAAACAAATGAAAGACTTGATCAAAATCGTATGCTTAGAGTGCCCCATTCGTAGCATACCATGATATGGAAGATCGTGGCAACCTTGAGGAGGGAACAAAAATATTGCTTGGAAAAGATAATTCAAGACCCAAAAGGGAAGATTCCAAATCAAAAGAAAGTGAAAATCCAAAAGAGAACCGTTTGCCAACGAGATGGGTAGGACGAGGTACTAACAGACCAAGATCAGACATGAGGAAAGCTATATCCTACAAGGATCTATCAGAGAGAACCTAAGCCAATGGATCTAGGTGAGTGATGCGTCTGGCAAGCTAAACTAAGAAGGATAACACTTTGGTGATAGGACATCTAGCTAAAGGATGCATTGGAATAGCTAACCAAGATGTGCGATGTGTGCAAGATGCTGATCAAGGAGGAACTGACACAAAAGCTAGATAGATACAATGGTACTAAGCTAAAGAGGATGTACAAGCTAACAAACCAAGATATTTACAAGCTAAAGCTAACCAAGATATGGTACAAGCTAATGGACCAATGATAGATATGATACAGATGGATGAAAAGCTTAGGATGAGAGGATAGCGGGATGGTTCGATGTTGTGCAAGATGTGAAAGCTAAGGGTGGGGTGAGAGTGAAAGATATGGATTTGGCAAGATGCATCCAATGATGATGAGAGATTTTGTGACCAAGGATAGCTAGAGGAGTAGGATGAGATGGCTGGATAGGATGGTAGATAGCTAGGATTATGATGGATATAAAGAGATGACATTGGGTTTTTATGAGGATAGCCTAGAGCTAGATACCAATGACAAGGGAGGATGGACAAGACAAGATCTCCAAGGAATATAGTGCCCCCAATCAGAAGATAACATGCGGAAGGAGGTCTTATGATGGATGTGATAGGATTGAAGCTAGGATGGAAAAAGCTAAAGGGGCTAGGGAGATGGATGATAGCTGGGATGGTTGGCTAAAGCTACAGGAGATAAGTGGATGGTGTGAGATGGAAGATGGAGGGTGGAGGATAGGTGGATAGATTGGAAGATGGAGTTGGATGTTAAGAGATGACCAAAAGCATGAGGGTGATAGGCTAAGCTGGGGATGGCGAGATTATGCATGATGCTTGTTTGCCAAGTTTTCATCATGGTACTTGTCCAAGGTGCTTGAATTGCCAAGTTTTCACCAGTGGACACTTTATTTTTCTTTTTCTTTTTTGACTTTTTTGACTTTGGACTTAGCTAGAATGATTTTGGCTTTCTTCAGCTATTTTGGCTTTTTTGGGATTTTTCACTGGCTATTGGAATGTTCAAATTTGTTGCTAGCTGTTGGTACACCGGATGTGTGATTTATGCAATAGATTGGATTAGATGGGATTGATGGTAGGAGATGGAGGGATGAAAAGGTTGGAAAGGAGCATGAGATGGGGATTCTTGCAAGAGAAACATTGGCACATGTTGGGACAGGTTTGAAAAGAGCATATGGGGGATAGATGGTAGATGCAGGCATGATGGAGGATTTTTGGAAGCGTGCTTGGGGATATAGGCACCCAAGATGGAGTTAGGAGATGGGCGACATGAGTCACTGGATGGAGGATTAGCAATGGTGGATGCCATTATGCATTGGGTTTCAACTTTTTTCTTTGGGATCCACATGGTTTTGGATTTTCTTTTCATAGGCTTTTGTATTATTTTGCATTCTTTGATTGGATTTTTCCTTTTTGGAGTATGTCTTTTAGAATAGACATATGATTGCCTAGGATGTGGATTTTTAGCTTTATGCATTTTGAAGTTGGCATTTACATTGTTGTGGTAAACTTTGGCAAGATAGTTAGGAGAAGCTTTGTGAGATCGAGAGGATATGGGAGAGCATGTAGGGGGATGATGATGGATGATGTGCCTTGATATGTGCCTTTGCTGATCTTGCATAGGAATGGAGGGAATAGGATTTGAATGATGGCTGATAGAAGGATGGAGGATGGTAGATTTTGGGACATAGGGACCCAAAATGGATTTAGCGGATGAAGGGCGGATGTGGTAGGTTGTTTTAGGTTGCAAAGATGGTAGAGGGGGGATGACATAATATTTCTTGAAGGAGTGATGGGAGGCTAGCATGGGGGGTTAGGAGATAGGCCTCATTTGGGGGTGTGGTGTACCAACACCTTTAGATGGTCAGCCTTTGGATACATATCCAAGACCATGAAATCCTAATTTTTTTTGTGCAATAATAGGCTTTCTGATTCCTTGCTCTTGTGGTCCTAAACCTTGACCTTGATAATTCCATCGATTGAGCATTTGAACTAGTTTAGGATACTTTTTGCTTGCATAAAATGGTGGAAGTACTTTATCAGATGTACTACAATAGGGAGATACTATTCTTAATTCTTTTGCTGAGAGGAGGCCACTATGGATGAATGTAAGTGAACCAAGAGGGTATATTATAGATGGTGAAATAGCTTGGATAGGTGGTAAGATGGAAGCATGGAGTGGAGGAGATGGTAGGATAGGATCTTGATTTAGCTGATGGGATGAAAAGATATCCTGCAGTAGAGGAGGTATGGCTTGAGGTTTTGGAGATGGAGGGGATAGTGACTGCACTATGGATGGAAGACATGGTATGATGATATCTTCATTTATGCTTTGGGGGATGTCAACGTGCTTTTGGGCAAGATCTTGATAGGATTGGTTTGGAGTGGATGGTGTGATAGGAGGTGAAGGGATGGACTCTTCAAAGGTAGCGAATGGATAGATGGGAGATTTAGTAGTGGAGATGGGTGAGTAGAAGATGGATTCATAAGGGTCATTATGGGAGATTTGGGAAATGCTTGGAGGTGATGTGGATAGGATTTGGAGGGTTTTGACAGATGGTGGAATTTTGATGCTTGCAGCAAGTGGAAGGATTTTAAGAAATTTGATGGATGGTATGGGGATGATAGCTATGGGAGATGGAGGTGATATTATAGATGGGGAAGCTTCATTACTAACTACTTCACATGGTTGGATTAGATGAGATGGCTTATCGACTGCTAGAGGCGACTTTTCTTGTATTTCCTCTAGGAGATTCCTTGGAGACTCGTGTGTCGGAGGTGGAGGTGGATTGACAAGAATAGCTAGTGTGATGGGGGTGGAAGATTGGAAGCTTGGTTGATTGGGTGATGGAGGAGAAGCTAGGATATCAGATGGCATGACTAGATAGTTTGGAAGAATGCACGGATTTTGTGGAATGCTTGGGGGAATGTTTCTAAGGCTTTCAATATACCTGTCATAGTCAACAAGATTTTCATCATCATTGGAATAGGAGGTGGTGGGAGCAAGGAAAATACGATCGAACACATCATGATAGGTTTGGGATTTCATGTTTTGATGATGAGTTGGATGGGGATGGGGTCTTGCATATGGATGAACACGAAAGCTCATGTTTGGATTTGGATTAAGCGCAGATTTTGGATTGGCTGATGAAGGATTTCCTAGGGAGAGTCAAAGCTGTATGACAAACCTAAGGAGGATTGGCTGGAGATTTTTGGCTTTCCTATGGATGGAAGACTTCAAGGGCATGCTATCAAAAGGTAAGAGTTTTTCTTTCTTGTGTGCTGGATTGGTGGAGATTATGTCACCTTAAGGATAGACTAATGATCCTATGGGCATGACACGTGATTGACCACTTGTGGATCCCAACCTTTAGCTCAAGGTGATGAGGGATAACAAGTGACAAAGCTAGATTACCCTAGAAAAAGCTCTGTCAAAGGGATAACCTTGATGAGGATGGTGGATTGGTCAGATTGATAGATAGAAAATTCTAGCAGAATGAAAAAAACTCTCTAAAGGCTTGGGTGTGATTTTGAATTGTGTTGCTAGCTGGCTGGGGGGATGATTTGGAGAGACTTGTGATTTGGGATTGTTCTAAAGCAAAGAACTGGATAGATCCATTTGTGGTGGGGGAGCTTGGATGATATTCTGATGAGGCAATGACTATGCTAAGTATGCCTTGAGTTGGGATATTTTTTCTTTTCTGGGATTTTGACCAAAGTTGGCAAGCATTCATTCAAAAGCTATGAACAAAAAAGCAGACAAAATTTTGGAGCAAGCACGTCAAACACACCAACATCTAGGAAGCTTTCTACAAGGATGAAAATTGGTTTAGCTAGGGAGTCCTCGATATACACAAGATACATGAGGCCCAAATCCGTAGATGAAACCAAAGAGATGTCACACAGCCAAGAGGAGCGGTAACCCACTTCTCCTCTTTCACTTCTCAAGGGTATAAAGTTCCTTGAGGCTTAGCCTGAGTGACAAAATCTTGATTCCAAGAGAGGTGTCTTTGGATTCACCTCCCAAACGTTGGAGTTGAGGTCATCCCAAGGGGTGATGAAATCCCCAAGCAAGCGTCCTAAAAAGTGTAAAACAAGACCACATACATGATCTTGGGCTTTAAAAGACACGCGTTTATTCCAATTGATGATTTAGATTTTGTAAGCTATGATTGAAGACACTTGTGATTATGGCATACAATGTTCATTCCAATTTGACAACATCGTCAGCATAATGAAAGTCGAGAGATCATCAACATAAGAAATGTGAGCATCATTGAAAATGCGTCCAAACCATGCAATGTTCATTGATTGTTAGGCATTCAAGATTGAGTGTGAGTTTGTTTTAAACCCAAAACAAAGATGTGAAACTCGATTTCCAAGCGCGTGCCCGAAGGTCCTCCACGTCAATATTTGTCCAATTTTTATGCCCAAATGAAGTGTGAGCAAGATTAATGTGCATTCAAGGAATTTTCTAACTTAGAAAAACCACTAAAGACCCAAGTGAGTAGAGTTTGATGTTTGTGGAGCACTTAACACCCTCTTAGGTAGACCCATCCCCATAGATGGCACTGAGATTGCAACCAATAGTTAAATTGATGGGTGATTAAAGAGGGTAAGTCCAACTACAAACTTACTCAAAGCGTCTTTATTAGTTTTTATAACTTAGAAGATTTCAAAAATGTGGATTCTTTTTATGCCCCAAAAGACGATTATTTGATCTATGGCATTCAAGATTGGATTTGTTGTTTTAATCATGCATTCATAAAAAAAAAAAACTTAATTTTAATCCATGGCACTCAAGAGTGATTTTAGCAACATGCATTCAAAGACAAGTGATTAAACATTCAAGTTTTTTCCTTTGAGCATTCAAGATTGAGATTTTGTGTGTTGTTTTAAGAACTTTGAAGTGCTTTGTTTTAACCTTAGATCATTCAAGATTGTTTTGGACTCAAAAGTGAAAATGATTCTTTGGACTTTGGTTTTCATTCAAGATTTTGTGTTCTAGTTTGCATATTTTAAGCCCAAAAATGATATTCCTAGATTGTTTTGATGCATGAAAAACCTAAGAAACATTCAAGATTTTGCAACAAGACATTTGTTTGGAACAAATAACAAAGCTTTTAGGAAAATTTTTGGCAACTATTTAGGACTCTTAGTTTTCATGAGATTTTTAAAAGAACTTTAAAATATTTGCAAATGAGGTTCATTTTATCCTTGATTGATGCTTTGAGTTTGATTTAGATTTTAGTGTGCACTTAGTGTTGATTTTGAAGCTTTTGAAATGGAAACTTGAAGTTCTTTTTAAATTCCCAAAAATAAAGTGTTCCTAACTTTGCATGAATGCATCTAAAACCTTGATGTTGCAAGGATGCAAATGATTGAATTGGTTTAGTTTCACTTGTTAAAAGGCTTTTTTTTTTTTTTGAAAATTTTTAGTTTTTTAATGGATTTAAGTATGATTTAGGGGTTCATTTTAAGCACTAAAAAGAAGTGTGTATGATTTTGCTTCCTTCAAAAATAATGGCCAAGATCTCCCACAAGAAGAAGAAGAAGAAGTAGATGGAATAAGAAGAATATAGACAAGAAGAGGAAGAAGAATTCCAAGTGCTTTGTCCACCTATAAGCTTGAAAAATCTGCAAACACTATGAGATAGATTATGAGTTCCTTTGTCTTTTTATGCTCATGTGGACCTACAAAACCAATTTATACAATCCTACCAATCACAAAAACAGACAAAATTAGCCAAAATTAGCAAATGGCATACAAAACTTGACTAAAAAAGCTAATGAAGATGACCCATGCGGGGTCCCACTGAGCGTGCCAAAATGTATATGAGCAATGTTAGTATGCTAATAGAAACCAAATTTAAATAAAGCTTCTACAAACTAAACAAAATTCATAAACTTCAAGATAGACTAAGATGAGCTCTCAATTGAGAATATGAGCCATTAATGGACTCTCTCAATGAGAAGCTCTCTTGTTGAGTAGCTTTGTCTAAATAGATAGGATGTATGCTCAAGCTTTATGCTTCAAAAAGGGCTTCAAATGGATTTGGAATTTGGGTGTGAGTGTATGGTTTTGATGTAAAATGGCTTCTTAAAATGGAATTATGACTTTACTTGATGGATTGTGTTATTTTGAAAAGGGGAAGGATCCAATTTATAGGCAAGAGGCTTGAGGGATTGAGGGCTAAGATGCAAGGATGGGAAAAAGCTCATGGAGGGCTCAGATTGCATGAGAGGAGAGCACATGGATTGTGCTTCCTTATAGCCAATCAGGGAGTGACACATGTCACAAGATGAGAGGATGGAGGAAAGGGGAAGGATGAGTCAACAAAGGAGGCTCAAGGGATAAAATCTTCATAATGGCTTGTAAGAGCAATAAAAGGGCTTGGAAGAGTCATTTATGGCCTAATGGGCTTCATAAAGTTTTATGGTTGGGATATTTTGAAGGAGATGAGAGGAATTTTGACTTGGGCTTGATTAGGAAGGTTTTAAGCTTGCTTAGGATTGTGAAAATTATTAGAGGATGGATTAGGATGGTTTAGGATTAGCTTAGGGATAGGCAAGTGGATGGCATTTAATGAGGGTGGGTGAAAGAGGAGATATTTGTTAACTTTGGCTTGGGTTAGTAAGTTTTAACCCATGTTTAGGGAATGTGACAAGGTTAGGAGGGGATTAGGATTAGGTTTAAAGACATCTTCTAGAAGAATCTAGACTTTGGATGAGGATAAAGACTTTCTAGAATAGTCTAGAACTTCCTAGGATGAGGATGAAGACTTTCTAGAAGAGTCTAGAACTTCTTAGGATGAGGATAAATTAGATTTGTAGGAAATAAATAAAGTTTTATTTATTTCAAGGGTTTGGGTTGAGGAGATATTTATTAAAACTTTTTTAATAAACATGAGGATTAATATTTAATCTTAATTAAATATTTTGAGTTGGGATTAGGGGTAGGAAATGATGAGATTAGCCTTTAATCAAAATTAAAGAAGGATTAGGAGATTTTGGAAGAGGTTAGTGATCTTAAGGAAATTGGCCAAGTTTTGGGCAAACAATAAATTTTTTATTTATTTTGGGATTTTTGGTCAATTTATTAATTAAATAATTAATAAATAAGGAAATAATGTTTAAATAAGATTTAAATATTTTTGGGAGGGATTCCTTAATTAAATATTTTTAATTAAGATAAAGGGATTTAATGGCATAAAAATAAATAAATTAAATAAATAAATAATTAATTAATAAATGATGATGTCATCAGAAAATTTTTAGAAAATAAAAATACTTTATTTTCTAAAGGTTTTTAGGTGTCTACAACATAAACTTGAGAGGATGACTGCAAAGTATATGGTCTAATTCTCCTTTAAGTCATTACAACTAAAATGAAAGTAATCCTAAAGGAAATCTATGCTATAAACTTAAACATCTTAACTCAAAGCTTAAAAGTAATGGTGCAAACAAGAAATCTATCCATGTGTCTATGTTCCTAGAATAGTTCACCAATTATGTTATCAATGGTTGCAAGAGCAAAAAAATTGTACTTTGCAAGGATATAGATAAGGAAATTAAATCCATTCTAATGGAATAGTTCACTCACTAAGTGGGTCCCTTGATAAGTGAATAGAAAAGACAATCAAGATAAAAGAAACAAACTTGAACTACCCATCTATTCATTCATGTTGAAAGATTACATTTAAAATTAGTATCACACTCTGCTGCTATGAAAATCAACTTTCTATTCTTTTTCAAAACTATGCTTAAAGCTACAATAGTTGTTATTCAAAAGAAACTAAAACTACTCCCTAACTCTACAATTACTTCATTAATGAGGATCAATTATAGACTCATAAAGTTTGAAGCAAAATCAACATTCCTTCAGGAATGTAGCAAGCTATGGAAGCTACATTTGTGTGTTGTTTCAACAAAAGGCATATAATGACTTGCTCTACTCACGGTGATTTAGAAATCCATTTCACTTTAATGTTAAGGTGTTGAACCTTGAATATACACAAAAAGTACTAAAAAATCATTCAATGCATGCACAACTTCCACATACATATTTTTATTTCATCACTAATATTAGAAAAGTTGTAAAGTTCAAATTACTACTCTTGCAAATCCAATGGCTATAGGAATACCCAAGACATAGTATAAATGGACAAACATCTATCAACATGTAATATTACTTCATTATACCATTTTTGTCCACAGATTCAAGAAAACTTAGCATATTTGAACTATCCAAACTTACACTTCATGTATTAGCATATATATAGCATATACATAAAAATATAAGTTCATCTTCATAAAACTATAAAGTAATGATCGTTTTTCAAGATAATTTCTTAAAAATGAGATAAAAAGATCTTAGAACAATAGCCTTTTATAGGCCCATCATTTCCCCCAACTAAGCTATTGTTGGTCCCCAACAACCACGAAATTTTTTATTATAGCCTGAACTCTCTAGTCACTAGTTGTCCTCTCCCTTAGCTCATTATCAACATAGTCAAATTACCCATAATTTTCCTTGAGCCTTCTCCATTGTCAAACTTTTGTTGTCATATCATGATCCTCTACATTGTAATTTACTTCCAATAGTGGTTGTAGGAGAATAGGAGGTTGATACCTTAATGGAAGCCAATGTTTGTACTAAGTCCTCCCTAAATTGATATACCATAGAATTCTGATAGTAGCAAGGGTTAAATTTTGAGGAGAGTGAGGTTCTCTTATTTTTAGGTCATGTTGCATCTATGTCCACCTTTTTCTAGAAGCAACAATTGTTGTCTCAACATCTCAAGAGGAATATTGTTCCCAATCTACAAAGATTTTTCTCTAATTGAACATACCTAATTAGCTCCAACAGGGTTGCCTAGGATAGAAACCCAATCCAAAAATGTGCATCTCATGTGTTGAACTTCTAGTCTCATGAGAAAAGGAACTATCATTTCATTGTATCTTTAAGGTGCAACTTGATGTTCCCTACTTATCTCATTTGCATCCAAGGCATCACTTCTCTCAATTGCACATCCCCTACATAAAGGAGTGGGTTCCACTCTATGTCATTAGGTACTGCAAAATTATGGAGATACAATTCACATAGTAAATTCTTTAAAGGCATTGGAATAGACTATAATGCATCATAAAACTCATGTGGACTTGAGATGGAGAGATTAAGCCCTTCCAAAATTCTAGTTAGTTTTAAATTTACAATTCCCTTTCTGAGAAAAAAAGCACACAATGGTGATGTTAATCTGCATTCCATTAGTTTAGGAATCCATGTGAATTCTTTAATCCTCCCTTTTAAAATTTCATTCTGGTCTGAGCTTTGTTTCAACTAATAGTTTCATTCATTAATGATATTTTTCAATTTTTCTCTTTCCAATTTCTATTGAGCTCTTTCCTATAACAACTTTTGAAATGAATTGATTCTTGTGGGACAAAGGTGTAGATAGATTGGGTGGTGGTGATGGTTCCTTATTAAAAATGTCTATACATTTAGACGTCAAATGAGGAATTTTGTTGGCACTTTGCGGTGTGTAACATTATCCTTCGCTTATGACAATTGTTGTCACCACATTTTCTCCTTTACTAGATTCATTTGCCACTTCAACTAGTGTAATGAATCCATCCTTAGTAATTTTTTCCAATACTTCCTCAACAATTTCTTATCTAAATTCTAGATAGTCTTGTGAAGGAAGGTCTTCTAGATTCTAATCAATATCCTGGATAGTGGGGCTTTCTTCAAATCACTATCAACAAGAATAGAATTGACACTAAGGTCAACTTCAAGTTATAGACTCTAGTTATTGCACTCATTCTCAGTGCCTATATCTTGTTGAAATTTTTTTCCCAAAGAGGATTCCTTCTCAACCTTAGAAGACTCTAGGTTAACCATTAGAACATGGGTCTTAGTAATCCTACTTCTTTCAGACAACCTAGCACTTTGCCTTGTAGGAGGTGTAAACAGACATGGAGGATTATTTTGTTTCCTCTTGCTTGCAAATATTTTTATAGTAGGTTCTTTATGAGGTTTTTTTGAATTTTCCTTGTCTTGTAAGTACATCATTTCATTAACATTAGTTTCATCATGAAGTTGCTATTATGATTTCTCTTCTTTAGGTTCCACAACTTTATTATTGTTTTCCCTAATAGTAGTATTGGAAGTATGAATGTTGATGATATTCCTTTGGTAAAGTATTGTAGAAACAAGATTAGATCATTATCATAATGATATGTTAAATTCATGATTGTGTTTTTCATTAATGTCAACATAATAGTTTTCTATGGTATCTAACAGAAGAATAGTGGAAAAGATCAAGTTGATACAGATAAATCATTGAGTACTTTCAATAGTGAGGTTAAAGGGAGATTATACTATGTATCTAGTATATGAAGGTAACATTGGAAGCATACATTATTAAGTCTAGAAGAAGTTATGAAAGTTTTGGTGAAGGCTATTCTAAGATAGAGATTACAGAGACATATTCTAGTAAACTTGTTATATCTCTTAGTAAAGTTATTATTCTAACAAATTGAAGTTAAAGATGTGAAGAAGACATATTGGTGATGGCATGGAAAAGATTTCTCATCATAATGTTACATGTATGAAAAGTTATTTAAGTTTTAACGCGAAAGATTAATGTTATTGCTAAGTGTAACGTGTTCTTAATGTGGTCCTATAATAATTAGTTGAGAAGATGTAACAGTTGACTCAGGGAATTTTTTTATGGATTCAATATAAAGGAAGGACATTTTCCTTTATCATGAATTATAGATGAAGAGAGGAATGTGAGTAATTGTAAGTACCATGAAGAGCAGAATGTGAAGTTGAGTAGTGCAGAGAAAAAGTGAAGGAAACTTCATTGTTGAGGTTTTATTGTACAATTCAAAGTTTGATACTTGGATCTAAGGTTTGTGACTTGGTCTACAAGGTCTGATAGTGATTGGCCCAGTTGATAGGATAGAGGAAAGAAATTGAAGTATGTTGCACACAATTATTCTACAAGGAATAGTTGAGAGATCAATTGGATAGTGAGTTTAGTGGTCTTGTCCCAAAATTTGTTTGGACAGTGGGTCCTTCTATCTTCTACAACTCCTAATAGGCTTGGCACAACTCCTAATAGGGTTGGAATCTTCTAACAAGAATTCAAAGTTTCCTAATAGTGACTCATATATACTAAATGTTGTAATAAACTCCTAACAGGGTCAATTATCTAACAAGGAATATTTATATTAGTACATCATCTTGTCAACATCATTTCCACTAGGGCTTTCCTAGTTTATGTATCTAGTGTAATTGTCTATGTGCATCTTGTTATGGTTACTATTTACTTTAGTTGAATGGATAAGGATTTTTAAGGTTAATAAATGTTTTAATTATTGGATAACTGATTCAACCCCCCCATCTCAGTTGTCTTGGTGAAGTATTTTTTCTAACAATTACACCTAGTCTTAATAGATGAGAGGGTCTTAGGGGTATTGGCAGCTTCTTTATTTTTGCTTTTTTTTTACTAGAAGTGGAAGTATCAACTTTATAAATTCTCTTCTTAGTTGGTCTAGGGATGGAGGGAGAGGCTTCAAGAACATTTTTAGTCTTGAGAATAACCTTACAAAAACTAGTAGATGTTTTTTCCCTTCCTCCAACCCCCTACCCTCTAGGGCCAACCAATTTAGGCTTTACCTCATTTAATTATGAAAATTATTCCCATGTCCAAACTAATTATTTGTTTAATTCACTTTCAACAACTAGTTTTATTAGACAATGATGGGAGATAGATTGATCTTTTCTTAATTGTACTAAAGGAGCTTGCTTCTTAACAATGTTAAATAGGAAATTGGGAAGACTTGCCTGTTTGTAATCATACTTTATTAGGAATAATGTGTCTCAACATTGGATAATTCCTATTCTTATTATTTGTTTTATAAATTTATTTTTTCAAATAATGTAATTAAGTGTGAGTGTACATGTCTAGTTGGCATGTTGATGTGTCACTTCACTTTCATGTGTCAGCATTTTGAATTGTGTGTAAGGAAATCATGATTGAAATGGTTATGACAGATTCCTATGATGTGTAAGAGATGTCCTTTTAATATTTAATTGTGTATAAGGGAATAATGACTGAAACATTTATGATGGATTCCTATGATACTTAAGAACTATTTTTGGAAGATTTAATTATGTGTAAGGAATTCATGACTAAAAAAATTATGATGGATTCCTATCATGTGTAAGAGCTATCTTTGGAAGATGCCCTAAAAATGGAAAGTATAGTATATAAGCCCTTTGAGGGCTATAGATAGGAGTGAGTGTGAGTAGTGTGTTGATCTTAGATTGGTTTTGACAATTGAGTGTCAACACACTTAAGAAATTTACTAAGTTCGTGCAAAACTAGTAACACATGCTAAGTATAATATGTATAGATTTCAAGTTGTAATGAGAGTCGAGTCACTCATGTGCCGAGAAATTCAAGTTCCAAGTGAACAATCGATGCCGAGAAAGTTCAAGTTCCAAGCAAAACAGAATTATAGTAAGTGTCAAGCATTAGTATTGTCAAGTGCTGAGTAACATAGAATGGACCTAGTTGTTTGTGATGGCACAAACAACTATGTAAACTATTATTAAGCCAACTTATGGATATATCTCAAAGTTTTAAAGGTAAGATCAAATCTATTTGGATTCCCTATGTGATTAACATGCAACCAATTAGAAAAATGGAAGGAATTGAATGGGAAAAATGAATGAATCTCAATTGTAGATTCATAACAAATCCTAAGCCACCAAAGTGTTTTTAAAGGGAGACAAAGCCCCATAATTTAGTATGAATGAGGAAGTGATGTGAGCGAAGATTTGGAGGAAGTGAAAGAGGTGGATTGTCCAAGGTGACTTAGAAGTGTGAAAGAATTGTAGAATCAATTTGCAGAACAGAGGAGAAAACTATACAACATTGATATAACTAATCAAGAGGATCAAGATGGATATAACTATGATCTAAAATTAGAAAGGAAAAAATTGCAAGTGTATCAGATCAAAAATTCTACTATTACTTTCTAACAACTGTATCAACAAGGTGAAATCCTTTGGACTAAGGCTAATTTAATAGTTATTGTAAAATCCTTTAACAAGGTGAAATTCCAAGTGAGTTTTCCAAAGTCCTTTAGCCAAGTACACTTTTAGTAGGGTGTTAAAATCCTTTAATAGGGTGGGATCTAACAATCCTTTTTAAGCCTTTAACAAGCTAGGCTTTTCACAGGGAAGATCATGAAAATGGTCAAACTATGTAACCTTAATAGGTGAATTTTATTGTTGTAGTACTCAAGAATTGTGGGTGTCATCACCACCCCAATTTTACCTTCTCATTGGAGGGTTTCTGGGCAATCATATCTAGTGTCAAGTGTTTATGTGGATGCATTTACTTTACATGTTATTTCAATATGTTCGTGCACATATTTTTTTAAGTTAAAGCATTTATGGGTTAAAGACATGTACTTCTAATTCAAACACCCCCCCCCCCCCCCCCCCCCAACCCTAGAAGTATACATTTCCCATTTGTATTTCCAACAATTGGTATCAGAGCTAAGCTCTCATTAGGAGAAGCCTTACAGCTTGGAGAAAAGGTCTTAAAATGGAAGTTTACAAGTTTGGAAAGACCATTGAGAATCACGATATAGAGATACATCCCTTACTACAACAACTAAATGAAGCCATAGATGATGTGAGAAGTTCGTTGAAGAGAAGAAAAGAGATTGCTATGGCAGAAAATGACACACAATACAAAGAGATTGACACCACAAAGTTATTTGCAAATGGTAACTCTTGTGAATTTCATGGAACAATTACATATCTCATGGAAAAAAATAGATCACAAGCTGAAGAAATCAAAAATCTCAAGTTGGAACAAGAATCACAAGCTATACTACTATGTGATGTGACTAAACAAAAGAAGAAAGCTATAGAAAACAAGGCTATGATTGAAGAAGACAAAAGAGTTTTGGCAAATAGATTCAAAGAAAATTTAGCAAAGCTATCTAGGATCTCAAACATGAAATTGGACACCTTAAGCCAACTGATGAATTTTCATCATGAGTTGAATGTCAAGGATATTGAGATAACTACATTGAAGTTGTAGAATGAATAGTTGTAGAATTACCACAAAAGAGAAAAGGAATTTGTTGAAAGTTTCAACAAGTCAAATGAAGCCATCAAGTACTTTGAGCAACTACTAAAATCTCCTAGATCTAGTAAAGCCATGTCAAGAATAGGCTACATAAGCACTGAAGAAGGAGAATTATCCAAAGATACTAAGGAAAGAAACAATAAAGGTAAGAATTCTAAACCTACTTGCCATCATTGTGGTAAGAAGGGACATACAACTAATTTTTGTAGGAACAAGAATGCTAGTCAGAATGCTAAGCCTAAGAACATGACTCATTGTCACAAGCACAACAAACAAGGTCATCGGGCACATGAATGCAAAACTAGAACCATGCATGCACCAAAATTTGAGGGACACTGCTATAATTGTCAAAATTTTGGATGTAGAGCCTTTGATTGTAGATCCAAGTCCACATGGTTATCAAACAAGCCAAAAAAGGGAAGAAGCTATACAAATTCCTATAGCTGGGATTACAATACAAGATATAGTTGTCATTACTATCAAGAATATAGACATATCCCTAAAAATTGCATAAGAACACACTTCAATGGTAACTACAACAAATGGTTGAGTCAAACTACATGCTTTAGCTATTTGAAGACTGACCATATCAACAAGCACTACCCAACAAGGACAAAGGTGCCTAACTCAAAGTTTAACAAAGGAAAAGGAAATGTAGATGTTGAACACATTAGAGGAGAGATGAACAAAACATGGAGAAAGAAAGATGGATGCAACACATCAAATGAAGGGATCACTTCACCTGATAGGTCAAGTGATCACATCTGATCAAACTAAGCAAAAAGATGTATGTAGGACTGATACTTTAAAATGTTTTATCATACATCAGTTCCAAAAGATGTTAGTACTAGAATAGATATATTAGCATAAAGAAAGATGCATGATAATAAGTAAATTACATGGTTAAATCTTTAAGTTTTCACATTATTGCCGAGTGCGAAAAGTCCTCTTCAATTTTTGAGTAAAGCACTAGTATTTGCCGAGTTATTAGCCAAAGTTAGTTGAAGCCGAGCTAGTTGTAGCTATCAAGTAAAGAAAATTTCTATTAGTGTCAAGTAAGGTTAATTCTTATAGCTACTGAGTGATGATGAAACCAATGAATTATAAGCAAAATAGAAATTGCATTGAAGTTGAGTTTATAGTTGTACATGTACCATGCAATAAATGTTATCTTTTGAAAGGGGATAAGGGAAAACTTCACATTTTTTGTCATTAAAAATACAAAGCAAGAGCGAGTAGAGCAAAGAAGTGATTGACAAGAAAGAGTGAAGCATTTTCATGGATCATAGTGAAGATCAAGCATTAGTTCATCGATTTCAAAGGTATTCTTCACCTATTAAGCTATGCAGTTTTTATATTTGGTAAACCCTAGTTTTCATAATGGCCTCTAGTTCAAAGAATGTAAAGGATAAGTAACCATTAAAAGTTCAATTAGTTAGAAATGAAGTAAAACAACCAAATTTTAGGGTCATACCAGAAGTTGATTATAAGAATGACCCAGCAGGCGCATTATCTATCATTCCACCCAAGGTTGTTATGGTTCAAGATGTGAGGAAGAGTTATAATTGCAACATAGGAGGGATTAGAGACATGGATATTAGACAAGTATATGAAAAATTATGTGAAAATGGGATATTAAATGAGGAATTCATAATTGTAGAGAGGAAGGGCTTAACCCATGCCCTAGATTCTCCAACTATCTTCAAAATTGAATGGATCAAAATTGTCTTGAGCAGAATACATAATGGATGTTTATGGCTAGAAGGTGGACCCATAAAACTTTGAAAGAGAATTATACATAGGGTTACTAGATACCCAACCCTAGATCAGCCCACAACTTTGAAGAGCAACTCTAAAGAGGTGATTGAAAGAAATATAGCAACCAAGTGGAAAAGGCAATGGATGACTATTGATACTATCAAAGATCCACTTCTTGAATTTCTAGTTAGAGTCATATCACACAAATTCTATTAGTAATGCTGACTAAATAGTGTTCCATGTATAGTAGTTGATGTAGTCTACAAGATAGTCAAGAAAGATCACACCTATGATCTTGCAGAACTCCAGTTGCAGCGAATAATTGAAAACTTGGGAGCAATAAAGAAATCTAAAAGTGCTCAATGTAAGTTTGGTTCCATACTAATTTGTATGCTTTTATATGTTCAAAATGAATTCCCATATTTTGGTAGAGTAGGATGGAATACCAATAGGTCAGTTGCTATACAAATCAATGAGTGTATTGAGAAAATGGGAGAGAATTTTGAGTTAGTAATGACTAGTTATTTGAAAATTTCAAGTAGTCCACGAAATAGAGGTTGAGAATTCTTGTTTCCCTAGTTGAGAAATATTACAATGATATTTTCCTTTTAGTAGACATTGAATATACCTTCATCTAGGTTGCAGTACCTAGAGTTATATGGTTAAGGCCTCTAGCTTATGAAATTAATATTGATGAAGCTTTAGCTACTATCACTACACTTCTTAATGAAGAAGTTGATAAAACTGCTAAAAATTTTGGTAACTAAGATGTTGTTAAATCAAAGATAGAAATGGAATTAAAGACAACATCAACCTTGAAGAAGAAAGATAAACTAGTGAAGAAGCTAAAAGCTAAGTTTGGGGAAGGTGCAGAAGGCAATGATAGAGAAGTTGATGAAGAAGAAGAAGAGGAAGAAGAGGTAATAGGTCAAGAACCTCTTGCTTTGACCAAAAGAATGGGTGAGGATCAGGAAGAAGAAGATATCAAGGGAGAAGATGCCAAGGAAGCACCAACCAAGCCTCAAGAAAAGAAGAGAAAATAAAAGACACATCCAATTGTACAACCTAAGGAAAAGAAGATTACAAAACCTAGTGCAAAAAAGCCTATAGCTCCAACAACTAGAGCCAGTACAAGGGCAACCACTCAAAAGGCCATGGAGCAGGAAAAAGAGAAAACCAAGGCAACTAAGCAAACTAGTCCTATGTAGAAGACACTATGAAGAAAAAATGTAGCACACCCAGAGTTAGATGATGGGAAGATGGAGTCAGAGGACATAAGCCAATTTAGAATGGTAAGTCATGCTCCCAAATCTGATCTAGAAAAAATTTGTGATAATGTTAGAGATAATGGAAATTTGACTAGTTTGAAAAACATTGATTTTAGTAAACTTAGCATAGAAGACCAGAACATGCTTGAAGAATCTATATATGCCATGATAGAAAAATTCAAGAATACCCCTCTTGAATTTGATAACACAATGCCCAAAGATTTATATACAATTGTTGGGAATAAATGCCACTATTTCCTAAATATGGAGATAGAAATAAGAGAATCTACATTCACACAAGTGATGCCAGAATTGTCAAAAGGACAAATAACCAAAGCTAATAAGAAATATGGTAGAAAATTTGCACCAAAGTACAAGGCATTTAACATTTTATAGAATAAAATTGAAGATTTTGTGAAGAAGTCCACACAAATGTGGAGATTAACATATGGATTAACAATTGTTAAGGAAGGAGAAGCAAATCCCTTTAAGGGAAGGAATAATGAGGAAGAAGGTGAGGACAAGGAGGAAGAAACATAAAAAGAAAAAGAAAAAATTACTGAGCAGAAGACAAAACTAAAGAAAGATGAGATGCCAACAACTGAGGAGTAACAAGCATAACAAAGTATTGAAGACTCCCAATTGCTAGCCATGAACCCTCCACATGACACGAACACAACTATAGAGACTATAATAGTGAAAGATGTTCTTGAAAAACCACCTTAGAACATCAATCCATTAACTATAGAAGATTTGAAAAAGATATTGGACCAATCCACATTACAAGAAAGGCTATGTGAAAATCCTATATTGGTTAGTGTGGATGAACTACAAAAGGTTGTAGCTAACATAACAAAGGAAAAGGTGAACACACAAGAACCACATGCTATCATCCCTATGGCTACTAGTGTTCAACCATTAATACAAATAGAGAACAAATCTTCAAAGGTTGACACTATTGAAAAAGTTCATGAAGTTTAGACTCCAAAAGAAAAGGAGCCTACAAGAGAACAAGTAGGATAAATAGATGTTTTTGTACCTACTATTCAAAGAAAATATGCACCACAATTGATCATAATTGATCAAGGTAGATCTAATGGAGAGAAGGAAATACCCAAGGAGAAGGAGCAAGAAGCCACTTAGACACTGGTAAACTTACCAACAATTGAAACTCCTACTAAAGTCCTTCAGAGGCTAAGCACTAATGCAATACCATTATAGATTTCAGCACCAGGCTTTAACTCAACAAAGGTTGCTAAGGTATTCCACTATGGTGATGCACTATTAGATGAAGAAATAGTGATACCAAAATATGATTATGCAACTATGAACTTAGAGTAGATTAATATCATCCAAGAGGCATTGGAAAGAAAGAAGAATCAAGAGATACTCAAGAAGGAGTATAAATAGAGGCAATCACTTCAAGAGATCAAAGAGATCTTTTTAGATGCTTTCAACTCGCAAACACCTGATGAATCAAAGCCTATATTAGAACAACTATCAAAGATTGTTGAATAAGAGACAAATGAAGACCAAGAAACCAATGTTAAACTCATGGACTTGTTTGAAAAGAAATTTCAAGAAAAAGTCAATGAGAAGATATCTAAAGGGATAGCACTATCAGAAGTTGAGTTGACTAATAAAATTGAGAAAGTGAAGAAGGTACTTGAGACTATATTCTCATTGTACTGTGACCCCACACACTTCACACAAGAAATGAGCCATAGTATTTGGAGTCTAGAAAGGAATTTGAAGATTTCAAGTATGCAATTGCCTCAAAATCTAACTCAAGGTAAGAAGCACTTTCATTCAATGCTTCATACACAAAATGTACTAGTTGTATTAATAGCAGAAGAGGCTAGCATAAGAGCCAAGCTAATTAATATACAAGCCTCCCTTACCCACCATATGAAAATACTTTAGAAAGAACCAACCTATGTAGAAACAATGTTAAAGAAAGACCCCAATCTTTCAACATTGGACAATTTAGTTCATCTTGTAGCAGAGATAGCCATCCAGAACAAATCCTTAGATGTTGCATTAGACAACTGGGATGCTACTTTGAAGATTATCATGGAAGTCCATAATAATTTTTAGATAAATACACAATCAGTGTATATACCCTTTGACATCAATGTCGAAAAGTGGGAGATATTAATAGATAGAGGGGGAGAATTATATGAAAGGGGGAGATAATAGAGTAGGAGATAACCCAAAAAGGGGGAGAGAAAATAAAGGGGGAGGAACTAGCCAAGGAAAAAATAGAGTATATCAGATAGAAATAGAGTGTCAACAATTTTGAAAACAAAGAGTATTAGCATGAAGCAAATCTACTTAGAGAAGAGAAGAAATTATGGACACAAAATGGGCACATTAACTCAGGGGAAGTTAAAAAAATTTGAGGTATATGAGTCTATTACAGATTTTTGAAATTTTTTGAAGTTTTGTACATGCTAAACTGCATATATATTATACTCAAGGAAATTACATTTTTTATGTACAGTTAACTATTTTTGCCACTCATGTCAAAGGGGGAGATTGTTGATCATAGATTGGTTTTGACAATTGAGTGTTAATGCACTTAAGACATTTACTAATTTCATGCCAAACTAGTAACACATGCGTAGTATAATATGTATAGATGTTGAGTTGCAATGAGTATCGAGTCACTCATGTGCCAATCAATTCAAGTGTTGAGTGAATAGTTGATGCCAAGTAAGTTCAAGTGCTAAGAAAAATATAATTATAGTAAGTGTTGAGTAACATAGAATGGACCTGGTTATTTGTGATGGCACAAACAACTATTTAAACAATTTTTAAGTTGACTTATGGATATATCTCAAAGCTTTGAAGATATTATAAAATCTATTTGGACTCCCTATGTGATTAACATGAAACCAATAAGAAAAATGGAAGGAATTGAGTGGGAAAAATGAATGAATCTCAATTGTAGATTTATACCTAACACGAAGCCACCAAAGTCTTTTTAAAGGGAGGTGAAGCCCCAAAATTTAGCATGAATGAGGAAGTGATGCAAGAAAAGATTTGAAGGAAGTAAAAGGGGTGGATTGTCAAAGGTGACTTAGAAGTTTGAAAGAATTGTAGAATCAGTTTTTAGAATAGAGGAGAAAAATATACAACATTGATATAAATGATCAAGAGGATCAAGATGGATAAAACTGTGATCTAAAATCAGCAAGGAAAAAGTTGTAAGTGTATCAGATCAAATATTCTACTATTACTTTCTAACAACTATATCAACAGGGTGAAATCCTTTGGACTAAGGTTGATTTAACAGTCATTATGAAATCCTTTAATAGGGTGACATTCCAAGTGAGTGTTCTAAAGTCCTTTAGCTTGGCACACTTTTAGCAGAGTGTTAAGATCCTTTAATAGGGTGGGATCTAACAATCCTTTGTAAGCCTTTAATAGGGAAGGCCTTTCATAAGACAGATCATGAAAATGGTCAAACTATGTAACCTTAACAGGTAAACTTTATTGTTGCAATAGTAAAGAATTGTAGCCATCATCCCTACCCTAGTTTTACCTTCTCATTGGAGGGTTTCTAGGTAATCATATCTGGTGTCAAGTGTTTATGTGGATGCATTTAATTTATGTGTTATTTCAATATGTTTGTGTATGTATTGTTTTAAGTTAAAAATTTTATTGGTTAAAGACTTGTACTTCTAATTCACACCCCCCCAAGAAGTATGAATTTTCCATTTGTATTTCAAACATAGTTTATTAGTGGTTGCTACTAGATAAGTCTTTCATGTCCTAAAAGAGCTTGTACTATAAGTGTGTTGTAACCTTTGAGTTGAAGATAATACATTGTGTAGGTTTTATAGGGATAGAGTTATTTTATCGAAAGGTTTTTCCCCACCAACATATCTTTATGTTTGTGTGTTATTATTTTTCTATCTATTTTCTATATTCATGCTGATCTATAATTAATTGGTTTACATAATATCAAATCTGAAATTGTAAGCATTTAATAGGAATTTTCACAATACTTTCCTTAAGGGATTAGGGTAGGAAGTTGTTTCTGCACTTGAGTTTCCTTACAAGGGGTATCAAAGCTTGATCAACTTTTGATCCTAGTTGTTGGGTAGTGTTTTTTAAGCTAATCTCAAGTTTGAGTGGGAGTTTTTTGTATATAATTCTAAATCTTATTTGCAAATTGAGATGGCTAGTTCATCATACAAAAAAATGGAGGTGGATAAATTTAATGGTAGTAATTTTGAGTTGTGGAAACTCAAGATGGAAGACTTTCTTGAATATCATGATCTATGGGTAGTGACTTCACTTGATGTGAGACCCACAATAATATCTCAAGTAGTTTGGGATCTCAAGGATTAGAAAGCTAAGGGTCTCATTAGACTTTTTCCAGCTGATTTAGTTCTCCTAAATGTTCTTGATGAGAAGACTGCAAACAGTTTGTGGACACAACTTAGGTCTATGTATGAGGCCAAATCTCTAGTGAACAAGTTGTTCCTGAGGTAGAATTTATATTATCTAAGAATGGATGAATAAGGATCTGTTATAGAGCATCTAAATGCTTTTAATTTGCTGATTGCATAGTCGACATCATCTAGTGTCAAGATAGAGGAGGAGGATCGATGTATGACCCTATTATATTCCTTGCCAAATTCATGGGACCATCTTGTGATGGCTCTTGGAAGTACTTTAGTCACTTTTAGAATGGATGATGTGGTGTTTTCTCTATTATCTAAGGAGATGGAGACAAAGTCTTTAGGTTTAGCTAAGGAAACTCTTGTTGTTCATGGTAGATCCAATAACAAAGGGAAGGAAAATGACAACAAGTTTGGAAAGGGTGGATACAAATATCATGGAAAATCAAAAACTCCTAGAAAGTCCAAGGAAAAATGTTGGAACTATGATAAGACTAGGCACTTCTATCAAGACTGTAAAGAGCCAAAGAAGAAGAAGAAAACCTCAAATTTAGGTTCAAAAAAATCTCAAGAAGATGGTGATGCTTTCATTGCAGCCTTAGCGGTGCATGCATTTGATGACGTGTGGTTGATAGACTCGAGTGCTTTTTTCCACACGACCTCTCATCAAAGTTGGTTCTCAATGTATGAATTTTTTGATTGTGAAAAGGTGTACTTGGGTGATGATTCTTACCTAAAGATAATTGGATGAGGATGAGTCAATATCAAATGGACAAGTAAAGGGGATCAATGGGGTAATGCACATTCCTAATTTGGCATGAAACCTATTATCTATAAGTATGTTGAGTGATGTAGGTAATCTATTTCAACTTGACACGTGTATTTCTCAATGCAATAGTTCTTCTATTTCAAAGAAGAGAGTAACTATCACTTCATCTTCACCATCTGAATGAGTAGTAAAGAAGACTATGGTTATTGGTTCCAATGGTAGTGCAACATGTGTACCTAAGGGTGCAAAAAAATTGGAAGGAAAGCTTCCTATAGAAAAGATAATGTTGTGGCATATGAGATTTGGCCACATTGCTGAGAAGGGTCTCAAAATGCTAAAAAAAAAGAACCTCATTGAGGGGTTAAATGATTGTAATCTTGAGTTTGACTTTTGTGAACATTATGTCTATGGTAAAAAAAATCATGTTTAATTTTACTCTAGTTCTCATAGATCTTCTGATGTTTTGGATCTTATTCATTCTGATGTATTTGGTCCTATAAAAGTTCCTTCAATCTCCAAGTTTATATGTTTTGTATCTTTCATAGATTATCATAGTAGAAGGAAATTGATTTATTTCCTAAAAATTAAGACACAAGTATCTAGTTAGTTCAAGGAATTTAAATCCCTTATAGAGAATTAGACTACTAAGAAGATTAAGTGTGTGGGAACTGATAATGGTGGTGAGTCTTTCTTAGTAGAGTTTGAATAGTTCTATAAAGAATGAGGTATCGAGAGGCATAAGACAACTCCTTATACTCCACAAAAAGTTGGATTTGTAGAAAAAATGAATAGGAAATTGATGGAGATGGCTAGGAGTATACTTAGTGGAGTTGGTCTTGAACAAAAGTTTTGGGTTGAACCTATGGCCACTGATTGCTATCTAGTTAACATATCTCCTACATTAGCTCTTGTTGGTAAGATACCCATGGAAGTGTGGGTTGGTAAGAAGAATTCAATTAGACATCTTCATATTTTTGGTTGTGAAGCTTATGCACATGTTCCAAAGGAGAAAAGATCTAAGTTGGAAAACAAAGCTATCAAATGTATTTTCATTAGATGTGGTGTTGGTATGAAATGATACAAGCTTTGGGACCCTATGACTAGTAAGGTGTTGTATAGTAGAAATGTTATTTTTAGAGAGCTAACATCTTCTCCTACTATGCTATAACTAGATGAAAAAGAGAAGAAGGAAGATATTGTTCAATTTCCTTCTACCCCTGAGAAGACTAAACAGAAAGATCATGTTGGGTCTAATGATGAGAAGAGCTCTAGTATCTCTAATAGTTCAAAAGAAGAGGAATAACAACCTCAACATAAGCTCTTGAGGAGATCCATGAGAGTAAGAATCTAACCAAAAAGGTTTGGTTATTCTATGTTAGATTCTAGTTGTTCTTTTGCTTTGATTACTAACACTAATGAGCCTAGATATGTGAAAGAGGCTTTTTATATGGAAGATGTAGGTTCCTAGATTGAGGCCATGGATGACAGGATGGCTTCATTAGATAAACACAAAACTTGGGACCTTGTACCTTTGCCTAAAGGATGAAAACTTGTTGGTAGCAAATGGGTGTTCAAGAAGAAATTCGATACAGATGGTAATGCTGAAAGGTACAAAGCTAGATAATTGGTTGCAAAGGGGTATTCATAGGTACAGAGAATAGATTATGGTGAAATAGTCTCTCCTATTATAAATTTGACATCTAGTATATTTATGTTATCGCTTGCTACATCATATGATTTAGAGATGGAATAGATGAATGTGAAGACAACTTTCCTTCAGGGTGATTTGGAGGAAGAGATTTATATGCCACATCTTGAGGACTACATTGTTAAAGGTAAAGAATCTTTGGTTTGTAGATTAAAGAAGTCACTGTATAGTTTGAAACAATCTCCTAGGATGTGATAACTTAAGTTTGATGCCTTTGTGTTGTAAATTGGATTTGTAAGATTAAAATTAGATCATTGTGTTTACTTCAAAGTTGGAAATGATCACCTTCCTATTGTTGCATTATAGGTCGATGACATTTTTCTATTTGGGAGGGGTAAGGGTATGATTTCTGATTTTAAATCTCAATTGTTAGTATAGTTTGAGATGAAAGATATTGGGGAATCAAGGTACATCTTGGGTATGGAAATTAGTAGACATAGATCTAACAAAAAAAATTGGTTGATCTACAATAACTATGTGAATTCTATGTTGGAAAGGTTCAACATGGCAGATTGTAGACCATTGTGTTTTCCTATTTCTATGGAACCAAAGTTATCTATATATGATAGTCCAAAATCTCCTAGTGAGGTGGAGGGCATGAGTAGAGTACCTTATGTTAGTGTAGTTGGCAGTCTTATGTATGCTATAGTCTATACTATACTAAACATTGCCCAAGCAGTGGGAGATCTGAGCTAGTTTATGGCTAATTTGTTGGAAATACAAATGGGAAATGTATACTTTTGAGAGGGGGGATGAATTAGAAGTACTAATCTCTTTCCAATAAAACTTTTAACTTTAAAAAAATGAATGCATAAACACTTGACACCATATATGATTACCCAAAAACCCTCCAATGAGAAGGTAAAACTAGGGTGGGGATGACACCCACAATTCTTCACTACTTCAACAATAAATTTCACCTATTAATGTTACATGATTTGATCATTCTCATTATCTGCCCTATGAAAGGCTTGCCCTATTAAAGGCTTACAAAGGATTGTTATATTCCACCCTATTACAGGATTTTAACACCCTATTAAAAGTGTGCTTGGCTAAAGGACTTTAGAACACTCAGTTGGAATGTCACCAATATGGTATTTCTGACTTCAAATCTCAATTCAATTCTTCTTGATCTTTTCTAATCTAATATGACATTGTTGTAACCTTGATCCTCTATTCTACTAATTGATTCTACAATTTTGTCCTTATTCTAAGTCACCTTGAGTGTATATTGATCAATTCACCCCTTTCACTTCCTTCAAATCTTCACTAGCTTCACCTTCGCACATGCATTCTCTAATGCTTTCTCTCACATATTAAATTATGGGGCTTTATCTCCCTTTAAAAAACACTTTGGTGGCTTAGAGTAAGATATGAATCTACAATTGAGATTCATCCATTTTTCTCACTCAATGCCTTCCATTTTTTTGATTGGTTGTATGTTGATCACATAGGGAATCCAAATAGATTTGATCTTATCTTCAGAGCTTTGAGATCTATCCATATGTCAGCTCAAAAATGGTTTACATAGTTCTTTATGCCATCACAAATAACTAGGTCAATTCTATGTTAGTTGGCACTTGATAATATTGATGCTCAACACATATTATAATTTTGCCTAGCTCAGCACTTGAACTTTGCTTGGTATCTACTATTTACTAGACACTTGAACTTCTTAGCATCTATTGTTCACTTAGCACATGAGTGACTTGACACTCATTGTATATCAACATCTATACACATTATACTCAGCATATGTTACTAGCTTGGCATGAACTTAGTAAATTTTTTAAGTGTTTTGACACTCTGTTGTCAAAACCAATCTGAGATCAACAATCTCCCCCTTTTAATATGAGTGGAAGAAATACTTATCTATACATGATGAATCTACTTTCCTTGAGTATAATAACATCTAGTGTGACATATATACAAAACTTCAATTTTGTAATGAACCATATACCTCAAAATTTTGTGACTCCCCCTAAGTTAATGTGTCTTTTCTATACCCAAAATATCTCTAAGTAGATTTTCCTCTTGCTAATACTCTATCTTCATTTTTATACTCTTTATCTAATATGTTTTGATATGCCCTATTTCTACTTTTCTACTGTTCACTCCCCCTTTCTTCTCTCTATTTATTTTGTAACCCATTCACATGTCTCCCCCTTTTTGACACTTCTATCAAAGGGTCTATACACTAAGTGTGTATTTATCCACAAAGTTCTTATTTACTTCCATTATAATTTTGAGAGCAACATCCCAATTGTCTATTGCAAAATCTACTGATTTGATTTGGATGGTTTTCTCTGCTACAAAGTAAACTAAGCCATCTAATGTTGAAAGATTAGAATCTTTCTTGAGTATTGTTTCAGCATATGCTAGTTCTTTTTGTATTATTTCCATGTCAGGGGTCAGGGAGGCTTGAATCTAGATTAGTTTGGCTCTTGTATTAGCCTCTTTTTTTGTTAATAAAACTAGTTCCTTCTATGTGTGAAGCATGGATTGAAAGTGCTTCTCACTTTGAGTTGGGTTTTGTGGTATTTTCATACTAGATATTTTCATGTTTCTTTCTAGACTCATAATCCTTTGGCTCATTTCTTGTGTGAAGAGTGTGGGGTCACACAATTTGGTGTATAGTGAGAATATTCTCAAGTAACTTCTTCACTTTTTTAATCTTTGTAGCCAATTCCACTTGTGATAGTGCTATTCCACTAGATATCTTCTCATTTACCCTACCTTGAAACTTCTTTTCAGACCATTCCATGAGTTTTGCATTGATTTCCTTGTCTTCATTTGTCACCTGTTCAAAAATTTCTAACAATTGTTCATATATAAGCTTGGTTCAATCAAGTTTTTGCAAGATAAATGCATCTAAAAAGATGTCGTTGATTTCATGTAGTGCTTGCCTTTTATTATACTCTTTTCTAAGTATTTCTTGGTTCTTCTTCCTTTCCAATGCCTCTTGCATCTCATTCATTTTTTCAAGGTTCATGGTTGCATAGTAATATTTTGGGATGACTATTTATTCATCTAATTTTGGATCTCCATAGTGAAGTACCCTTGCAACCTTTTTTGGGCTTGATCTTGGTGCAAAAATTTGAAGTGGCATTGCATCAGTGCTTGGCTTTTGAAGGACTTTGGTAGGAGTGCCAATTGTTGGTAAATTAACCAATGTCTAAATGGCTTCCTGCTCCTTTTCCGTTGGAATTTCCTTGTCTTCTTTTGATCCTCCTTGATCAATCATAGTTATGTGCTCTACACCTTGTTTTTGTGTAGTAGGTATAGATACTTTTGTCTATCCTACTTTTTCCTTTGTGGGCTCCTCTGCAGTCTTAGTTTGTTGTTCAATCATAACAACTTTGATTGTGGTATCAACCTTTACTGATGTCTCCTCTAACATTTTCACTAGAGGTTGACCACTAATAGCTATAGGGATGGTAGAAGGTGGTTCTTGTGTATTCACCTTATCCCTAGTTATGTTAGTTATTGCTTTCTATAACTCATCCACACTAACCAACATTGAATTGTCACACAATTTTTCTTGTAATGTGGATTTTCCAAGGATCTTCTTTAGATCCTCTACAGTTAGTGGATTGATGTTTTGAACTGAGCTATTAGGAACCTCTTTTACTTTTATTGTCTCTACAAGTGTGTTTGTGTCATATGGAGGGCTTAATGGTGGCAATTGTGTGTCTTACACACCTTGATCTATTTACTGCTCCTCAACTATTGCTATTTCATCTCCCTTTTGTTGTGTCTCCTCAATTTTTTAACCTTCCTTTTCTTTCTCAATTTCACCTTCCTTAGCTTTCTCTTCATCTTCTCCATTATTCCTTCCCTCAAAGGGATCTTCTTTTCCTTCCTTGATAGTAGTCAAGCCATATATCAACTTCCAAATTTGAGTTGATTTCTTTACAACATCTTCAACCTTGTTTTGAAGAATGTTTAATGCCCTATACTTGGGTGCAAACTTGCTACCATGTTTCTTTTTCTCCTTTGTTATTTTCCTTTTTGATAATTCTAGTATCACTTGTGCCAATGTAGATGCTCTTATTTCCTTCTCCATATTTAGGCAATAATGCCATTTATTCTCAACAATTTAATACAAATCTTTGGGCATTGTAGTATCAAATTCAAGTGGAGTATTCTTGAATTTTTCCATCATGGCATACACTGATTCTTCAACCTTATTTTTATCTTCTCTACTTAATTTATTAAAATCAATATTTTTCAAACTAGTTAAGTCTATATTATCCCTAATATTATTACAAATGTTTTCAATATTAGACTTGGGAGCATGACTTACCACTCTAAACTAGCTTGTGTCTTCTAACTTGGTTCTTTCATCATCAAACTTAGATTGTGCAACATATTTTCTCCTTAATTTATTCTACACTAGACCTTGTTGCTCAATTGTGTTCTTCTTCTCTTTTATTTTCTCCTTAGCCTTTTGAGTGGTAGCCCTTGTGGTTTCTCTTGTGGCTAGAGTAGTAGGCTTTGCAATGCTTGGTTTTGCAATTTTCTTCCACTTTGGCTGAGCTATAGGCTTTGTTAGCCTTTCTCTTGTTTGGTTCTTATTTTGTTGGTACTTCCTTAGCTTGTTCCTCCTCCACACCTTCTTCTTCTTCATCTTCACCCATTCCTTTGGTTAGGGTAAGAGGTTCTTGGCCTTATTTTTGTTCTTTCTCTTCTTCTTCATCATCATCATCATTGCCTTCAACTCCTTCACCAAATTTGGCTTTAAGATTCTTTACCAATTTATCCTTCTTCTTCAAAGTTGAGGAAGTTTTCAACTCCATTTCAGCTTTGGATTTGACAACATCATAAATATGAAAGATTTTTGTTGTCTTGTCAACTTCCTCTACAAGTAGTGTAGTGATTGTAGTTGATGCTTCATCTATGTTAATTTCATAACCCAAAGGCCTTAGCTATCTCACTCTGGGTATTGTAGCCTAGATAAAAGTGTAATCAATGTCTACCAAGAAAAAAATGTCATTGTAATACTTCTCCACTAGGGAAACTAGAATTCTTACTCTCTATTTCATCGATTGCTTGAAATTCTCAAAATAACTAGTCATTACTGACTCAAAATTGTCTCCCATTTGTTCAATGTACTCATTTATTTGTATAGACACAGACCTATTGGTCTTCCGTCCTACCTTACCAAAAGAGGTGAATTCATTTTGAACATAAAAGAATATGCATATCAATATGGAACCAAATTTACATTGAGCACTTTTAGATCTCCTTATCATTCCTAAGTTCTCAATTATTTGCTGCAATTGTACCTCTGACAAATCATAAGTATGATCTTTCTTCACAATCTTGTATCCTACATCAACTACAATACATGGCACAGTATTTAGTTAGCTTGACTGGTAGAATTTGTGAGATATGAGCCTCACTACAAATTCAAGAAGTGGATCCTTGATGGTATCAATGGTCATTCCTATCTTGTCCCACTTTGCCCCTATATTTTTCTCAATTGCTTCTTTTGATTCACTCCTTAGGGTCCTGGGATATTCTAGGGTTGGATATCCTATAACCCTATGTACAATCATCGTTGATAGTTTGATAGGTCCTCCTTCTAGCCATAGGCATCCATCATGGATTCTACTCAAGACAATTTGTATCCATTTCATTTTGAAGATAGTGGGGAAATCTAGGGCATGGGTTAAGCCCTTCCTCTCTACGATTTTGAATTCTTCTTTCAACACTCCATTTTCACATAATTTATCATATGCTTGATGAATTTCCATGTCTCCTATTAATCCAACCTTGCAATTATAACATTTTCTTACATCCTAAACCATTATGACCTTGGGTGGAATGACTGATAATGTCCCTATTGGGTCATTCTTGTATGAAATCTTAGGGATAGCCCTAAATTCTAGTTGTTTTACCTTATTACTAACCAATTGGACTTCAAATTGTTCCTTATCCTTAGGATTTCTAGAGCTAGAGGCCATTTTGCAAGCTAGGGTTTCAACAAATATAAAACTATGTAACTGCATAACTCAACGCATGAAGAGTACCTTTAGATCAATGGAATGATGCTTGATCACTGTTGGAATTCATGAAAATACTTCAATCTCTACTTGTATATCACTTCTTCACTCTTTTTTTCTCTTACTTTGTGTTTGTAATGATGAAAAATGAGTGAAAATGTGCCTTATTCCCTTTCAAAACATCACATTTAGTGCATGGTGCTTATATAGTTGTAAACTTGGCTTCTATGTAATTTCTATTTCACTCAGCATCTATTGGTTTTCCATCACTTGGCAACTATTAGAATTACCCTTACTCAGCTCCAATAGGAATTTTCTTCACTCAACAACTACTACTAACTCAGCTTCAATTGGCTTTGGTTGACAACTCAGCACACACTAGAATTTACTTGACAATTGAAGAGGAATTTTCATACTTGGTAGTAAGATGGAAACTTAAAGATTTGACCTTGGTTTTTCCTTATTGACTTGCATCTTTATTTATGCTAATTTATCCTTTTTAGTACTAACTTGTCTTGGAATTGATATATGATGAGGCATTTAAATATCAGTCCCACATACCTCTGTTTTCTTAGTTTGTTGAGATGTGATCACTTGACCTTACAAGTGAAATGATCCCTTCATTTGATGTGCTACATCCATATTTCTTCCTCTATGTTTCATTCATCTCTCCTCTGATGTGCTCAACATCTACCTTTCCTTTTCACTTGTTGAACTCTGAGTTAGGTGCCTTTGTCCTTGTTGTGTAGTGTTTGTTGATATGGTTATTCTTCAAATGACTAAAGCATGTAGTTTCACTCAACCACTTGTTGTAGCTACCACTAAAGTGTGTTCTTATGCAATTATTAGGGATGTGTCCATAATCTTGACAATAATAATAGCTATGTCTTGTATTATAATCCAAATTATAGGGATTTTATGGCTTCTTCCCTTGTTTGATGACCATGTCGACTTGAATCTGCATTCAAAGGCTTTGTTTCCAAACTATTAACAATTGTAGCAATGTCCTTCAAATTTTGGTGCATCCATGGTTCTGGTTCTACATTCATGTGCCTAATGACCTTATTTGTTGCACTTGTAACAATGTGTCATGCTCTTTAGCTTAGCATTTTGACTAACATTCTTGTTCCTACAAACATTAGCTATGTGTCCCTTCTTTCCACAATGATGACAAGTAGGTTTAGAATTCTTACCTTTATTTCTTCCTTCCTCAATAGCTTTGGATGTTTCTCCTTCTTCAGTGCTTGTCTAGCCCAATCCTGATGTGTCTTTACTAGATCTAAGGGATTTTAGTAGTTGCTCAAAGTAATTGATGGTTTCATTTGGCTTATTGAAACTTTTTGCAAACTCCTATCCTCTTTACAGGTCATTTTTCAATTGCTCATTCTATAACTTCAATGTAGTTATCTCAATGTCCTTGACATTCAACTCATGATGGGCATTCAACATTTGACTTAGGGTGTCCAATTACATGTTTGACATCCTAGATAGCTCTACTAAATTTTCTTCTAATTTGTTTGACAAAATTCTCTTGTCTTCTTCAATCATGGTCTTGTCTTCTATGGCTTTCTTCTTTTGCTTAGTCAATTCACATAGAAATATAGCTTGTGATTCTTGTTCCAACTTGGGATTTCTGATCTCCTCAACTTGTGCTCTATTCTTGTCCATGAGATCTATAATTGCTGCATCAAATTCATAGGAGTTACCATCTACAAATAACTTTGTGGTGTCAATCTCCTTGTATTGAGTGTCATTTTCAGCTATAGCAATCTCTTTCCTTCTCTTTAGTGAACTTCTCAATGCATCTCTAGCTTCATTTCATGGTTATAGTAAGAGATGTTTCTCAATCTCCTAATTTTCAATGGTCTTTCCCAACTTGTAAATTTCCATCTCAAGATCTTTTCTCCAAGCTATAAGGCTTCTCCTGATGAGAACTAGGCTCTAATTCCAATTGTTGAAAATACAAATGGGAAATGCATACTTCTAGGGGGGGTGAATTAGAAGTACTAATCTCTTTCCAATAAAACTTTTAACTTTAAAACAATGCATGCATAAACACTTGACACCATATATGATTACCTAGAAACCCTCCAATGAGAAGGTAAAATTAGGGTGGGGATAACACCCACAATTCTTCACTACTGCAGTAATAAAATTCACCTATTAGGGTTACATGATTTGATCATTCTCATAATTTTCCTTGTGAAAAACCTACCCTATTAAAGGCTTCCAAAGGATTATTAAGTCCCACCTTATTAAAGGATTTTAACACCCTATTAAAAGTGTGCTTGGCTAAAGGACTTTAGAACACTCACTTGGAGTGTCACCAATCTGGTATTGCTGATTTTGGATCTCAATTCAACACTTCTTTATCTTTTCTAATCTGATATGAAATTCTTGTAACCTTGATCCTCTATTCTAATAACTAATTCTGCAATTTTGTCCTTCTTCTAAGTCACCTTGAGTGTATATTGATCAATTCACCCCTTTCACTTCCTTCAAATCTTCGCTACCTTCACCTTCTCACATGCATTCTCTAATGCTCTCTCTCTCACATATTGAATTATGGGGCTTTGTCTCCCTTTAAAAAGACTTTGGTGTCTTAGGATTAGGTATGAATCTATAATTGAGATTCATTCATTTTTCTGATTGGTTGCATGTTGATCGCATAGGGAATCCAAATAGATTCAGTATAATCTTGAAAGCTTCAAGATCTATCCATATGTCAACTCAAAAATGGTTTACATAGTTGTTTGTCCCATCACAAACAACTAGGTCAATTCTATGTTACTTGACACATACTATAATTTTGTCTGGCTTAGCACTTGAACTTTTCTCAGCATCTATTGTTCACTTTGCTCTTGAACTGCTCAACATCTATTGTTCACTCGACACTTAAATTGATTGGCACATGAGTGAATTGACACTCATTACAACTCAAAATCTATACAAATTATACTCGGCATATGTTACTAGCTCAGAATGAACTTAGTAAATTTCTGAAGTGTATTGACACTTAGTTGTCAAAACCAATCTGAGATCAACATAATCCTAGATGGGTACATTAGGATGTAGTTAAGTGAGTATTTCGATATTTGAGGGGTAGATTAGATTATTTCATTTTTTATCATGGTAACTCTTCTAAAGCTCTGTATTCAGTTTTATTTGTGGGTTAGTGGATTTAGATTGGGTAGGTGATATTGATAACAAGAGATCCACCAGTGCTTATGTGTTTACTATGTTTGGTGGTGCCATCAGTTGGATGAGTAAGCGATAACCTATGGTTGCTTTGTCCACTATAAAAGTTGAGTACATGGATGCTACTCATGCTTGTAAGGAAGACATTTGGATTAGGAGATTGTATTCTAATATTGGTGTTGATGCAAGATAGATTACTACTTGTTGGAATAGTCAGAGTTTTATTTTCCTTGCAAAGAATCCAATTTTCCATGCTAGAACAAAGCACATTAATGTGCAATTTCACTTTGTGAGAGATATGATGGAAGATGAAAAGGTAAATTTGGGGAAGGTAGATACTATAAAGAATTTTGTAGATGCATTGATAAAAGTAGTGGGTACAGAGAAGTTCAAATGGTGTTCAGAGTCTATGGGCCTTTCGGCTTATAGTGGTTAGTTCTTGTTATGTTCTTGTTGCTCTTACAAGGTGTTCAAAAAGTGGGAGAATGTTAGGAATAAGGTGTCTCAACCTTGGATAATTCCTATTCTTATTTTTTTTTCATAAATGTATTTTTTGAAAATAATGTAATTAAGTGTGAGTGTACATGTCTAGTTAGCATGTTGATGTGTCACTCTACTTGCATGTATTGGTATCTTGAATTGTGTGTAAGGAAATCATGACTGAAATGGTTATGAAAGATTCTTGTGACACGTAAGAGGTATCTTTGGAATATTTAATTGTGTGTAAGGAAATCATGAATAAAATAGTTATGATAGATTCCTATGACATGTAAGAACTATTTTTGGAAGATTTAATTATGTGTAAGGAAATCATGACTAAAATGGTTATGATAGATTCCTATGACATGTAAGAGCTATCTTTGGAAGATGCCCTAAAAATGGAAAGTGCATTATATAAGCACTTTGAGGGCTATAGATAGGAGTAAGTGTGATTAGTGTATTGTTGGTTTCTCCTAGATAAGTATTCGATGTCCTAAAAGAGCTTGCACTATAAGTGTGTTGTAACCTTTGAGCTGAAGATAATACATTATTTAGGTTTTGGAGGGATGGGGTTGTTTTACTAAAAGGTTTTTCTCCATTGGCATATCTTTGTGTTTATGTGTTCTTATTTCTCTATCTTTTTTTTGTATTCATGGTTGATTGCAATATTATTGTTTATATAATATCAAATCTAAAAGTGTAAGGATTTATTACAAATTTACACAATACTCTCCTTAAGGGATTAGTGTAGGAAGCTATTTTGACACCTAAGTTTCCTTACATACTATAGATGAGCCAAAATCTCAAAATGTAGGGCATGTAGGTATTTGTAATGACCTTAACAGGTGAAGTATTGAATGATAATTCATGTTGGCTAGATAAAATTTGGAGGAAAAGATAGTGTGGAGGTACCCTACTTCTTGTTAGTGTTGATGCATGTTGAACTGCACCCTATCCATCCGTAGGTAAAAATATTGTACCCAATTTTCTCCTTCCTAGGGTAACCTAGTGACTTTGGCTACTACATCTTTTGTAAATTCAATTCTACGACACTTAACCATTGCAAATCCATCCTTCAAGGTTCTCAAAAACTGAAGAGAAACCTCCTTGTCAAATCCCTTAAGATTGAGGCAATAATCTAACTATCCTCTTCTCCAGAATATCTCACAACTAGATGCATCACCCAACAAAACTCAGTGATCAACTAGTTCATATCTCTGAAGACCTCCACCCATTGTTACACATAGCATAATTTTGGCAATAATCATGGAATTTTCCAGAGTTCAACAATGGTGAGTTAACATAATTTACAATGTTATGGTACGAGATAGAGAAACTGATATACTATTACTATGTTCTTTTTAAAAATTTAATGCATGAAATCTCATGATATCCTTCCTTATATCAAGTCTCATAATTTTTAACTTGTGTATAGATCTACCACCATAAAAATGTTGCTAAGTATCATTAAAAGTTAATTTCATCTTTAATTTCCTTAACTCCCTTAATGACACAATCATAGAGGGAAAGGTCATCAATATGTGATGAAAGTCATCTCATAAGGCAATAACTTATAAAGTTTACTTGTGATTTGAAATTTTGAAAAATGAATATCACCCCCCACCCCCAACTAAGGATAGGCATGGGTCCCACCATTTTAGGATATATGAAAGAGTAATAAATTGGAACAACACTAATTGCTAACAAAGTTTGATTAAAATAAAATACATAAAAGGTTATGTGGCACATACCTGATAAGTGTTGTAGGAAAGTGTTCTAAGAAAGATCATCAAAAGTGATGGAGTAATGAGATGGAATGTTAAGATGGGGAAGAGAGAAGGTGAGATGAAGTGTATGGTAGGGAAATTACATTTAGAAGAAATATTTTATTATGAAAATATTGAAGAAATCAAGACATAGCAGCAGTGAGGGTAGAAGACCCAGACTACTCAGCTGTAGGAATGAGTATTTCTTCATTATGTTGAATTTGCTGCAAGAAATCCTCACGAATAACTAATTTATTATAAATCTTGAGGTGATGAAAATTGACATGTTGGTAAATAGATTTTTTCTTTTTGATTATGACTCTTAAATGCCCAAACTATGAATAATATCTTATTACAAATAGTTGAAAAGTTGCTTCTGAAAAGGCTAACTTTTCTCTGAATTAGTAGGTATAGTGCCCTAATGTGGATTTGCAATGAATTATGTTTTGTTCCTAAAATTTATATGGGTGTGTTCTTGACCAAAGAACAAGAAAGGTAAATCTGATTAGGCTTAAATAGGATCTAACTCAGGTAAGAAGTGATTTTTGAAGAATTGATTAAGTTCATGAAACCACATATCTTATGAAATCAAAAAGATTAATAACTCAAAATGGCATAACAAATAATACTAAACTAATTCAGCTAGAATCTAAGCTATAGAGAAAGAAATATTAACTAAAGGGAAAAACATCTAAGAGATTTCTCTTTGAACATGCAATGAAACTACTTATCACATCCCTTCACTACTTCAAAATAGGGGAATGAAACTCTATTCATTCCTTGCTTCAATTTAGATTAAAGAGAAAACACGTAATTAACAACTAATAGAAATGGAATAGAAAATAATTGATACAAAATAAAATTCAATTAACTCTGCAATATCAAGTACTTCACACAAAAAATTAGCTGACCTTTTATTAATCTTTCAATTTCATACATATAGGATTCTGAGATGACCATTACAATAGAAGTTCAATCGGTTCATCTCCTCAAAAGAATGACAAATGGAAAGAAACCAGTTTTTCATATTACAATGATTACATCAAAAAATGAAAGGGGTGGAATATGAATCACTTCACCTTCTTTCCCTTTTCTACTTTTTCCCTATAGGCCTTAGTAGTAACAATGATTGGGATTATCTCTTCATGCCTAGGCATGTGTATGTTGGTGTATCTCAAGAGCCACTTAGAATGTCCCTTGGCCAAATCTTTCATAGCATTCAATCAATCTTTAAATTTCTCCATGGCCACATGTATGCATCCGCTAAGTTTTTGAAGTTTCACAACTCTATTTTGATTATTGGAGGATACATCATTCAGACTATCTATGAGTTTGGAGAAATTTTCTTACATGACAGTTATTCCAATTATTCCTTTCCCTTGGATGCTAGTTTATGAATCTATATGCTATCCCCTCATGAGCACAAAATCTATGTCTTGTTCCTTCTTTACTTTATCTTCTATCTCCTTAAGTCCTTTCTCTACTAACAAGATCATTTTTTATTTGAATTTCATGCTTTAAAGCCATTTGAACAAAGGTTCATCTCCCTTGGCCAAGATCTTTGCTTTGGTTTCTTCCTTTACCTTCATTTGAATAATCATCTTTAGAAGAGAGGTACAATCATCACTCTTCACTCTTTCTCTAGCCAAAGTATTTCTATTTGCCAAGATTTTATCCTTCTCTGCTTCTAATCTTAAGATGATAGTACCAATTTGCTCTATAATAGAGTCTCCCTCCAATTTGAGCTTCCTAGTCTAGTCCTGACCAATTTGTCCAAAGTGCCTATCTTCCTAAACTTGAGAGATAAGGGCTTGAACTTTGGTAACAATAGGATTAATTGTCACTAGCATTCCAGAGATACTTGCTAATGGAGTTACCAATTGTCTAATAAATCTATTCAACTCTTCTATCTTTGCCTTCATCCTAACCTTTGACAACTTGTGGCTCTCAAGTTATCCTTCAATTACTTTGTTGGTTGAATTCTACAAGCCAAACTTGGTGTCATATCTATCCTCTCCAAGATCCAATGAGTGCAGAGTGAAATCGTCTATGGACATATCTTCAATCTATCATCCCTTGGTGGGTTTTGCAATTTCTATTATCAGGTGCCTTGTTTTTGGATCTTGTCTCATGGAAAAGGTCTTCTACTTCTTAACCTTACTCAAAGCAGATCCAGAACAAACTATAAGAGATAAGGTATCCTTATTGGGAGCACCTTCATCCTTCCTCTTTCTATTCTTCCCCAAACTATCCTCCAACTAGGAATCTATTCCTATCACCTTGGAGGATGTCCCAAGTGAGTCTATGCTAAACATCTTCTTCTTAACTGGAGTGATTATCATCACAGTCGAGGAGAAGGGGTTCTTTGAAGCTTAAGAAATGAGCTTAGAAGAGCTCTGGCTTTTCTCTACCTCTAAGGTTTTCTTAGCTACCTCATGAGATCTAGTAGATTCACTACTACTACTCCTTCCATCTCCCAAATCTACTATCTGCCCTAGAGAGCTACTTGGTTGTAGAAGTGTAGCACTTACTTGTAGAACTAGGCTATTATGAGGTGAGGGAACTAGGGTGACATGAGGAGAGGATATTGGGGTAATATGAGGAAAGGAGACTAGGGTAATAGCACTATCTTTTGACTTATCTATCTTCTCCTTCTCAACATTAGTTTGGGGTCCAAAAACTAGGAGGGAACCATCTTGACAATTCTTAGACATAGGGATATTCTTGTCTAGAGGTTGATCACCTCCCCCTAATGGTTGAGATTTTCCTTGAGTGATGGCCAAGGTTACACCTATTGTGCCACCTTGAGAGGAGGAAGGAGCTATAGCTGCTAGAGAAGCTTGAGCTAGTGTTCTTTTACTTCTACTCCTTGCAGTAGTCCATTCCACCAACTTTCTAGTTCTTTTGATGATTTGGGCCATCATGATATCTAAGACTTCCTCAGCATCCTCATAAGGCTCCAAATTGATAGGAGTGCCTCTAAACTTAGTTAGATATGTATTACTATACAAATGTTTCCCATCATCCTCTAATCATTTAATATCAAGATTGATCTTATATGTTTTTATTTGCTCCACTATGAGCCTAGCAAAGGCATGATCTTGACTTTCACGTTCATCATTACAATCTATCCAATAATCTTCAATAGTGGTAATGTGTTTGATCACACTGCTAATCTACAAAACCTCCCTAGCATATCTGTTCAGATCAAATATAGGTCTTAGGACCTCGTACGTCTCCAATTTGTACCTCATCTTGAACACTTTAAGCATATTCTTTGCATCAGATCGAGACTTACAATTGAAAGCTCCTACTTTCATAGGGAACTCATATCCCTTCTCCTTCAAGCTTCCACTTAGTATGTTCACTTGGATTTCTTGCCTCATGATCTTGATCAACACAATCATATGACTTAGATATCTAAGCATCTTTAAGGGGAATCCATCAAAAATTGCAAGGCTCAAATATGACAAAGATGAGAACTGGATAAAATAGCTTTTGAACTGGCTAATAGCCACCATTTCTTTTGGGTTGAATCTCCTCTTTGGGCATCCTTGGAGTTCCCTACATATTCTCATAGTGAATGCATCATTACTTTGACATATTTTGCATAACTATTTAGCAATTGTAAATAAGGGTATAACTCATAAGACTTCACATCATCAAGAAACTCTTCTACTCTTGAGAGTGTTGGCCATAATTGTAGGGAAGCTAGCATATAAATGAGAAAGGAGGACATATAGAAGGTGTTGTAGAATTTCAAAGCATGGAGAGCATTAGATAAAGTCTCGCTAACCTCATGAGCCCAATCAATATACTGAGTATCAGAGTGTATAACTTGCACTAAAAAGAAATATTGCTCAGTAAAGTTTAAAGCCTCTACTTCACCTCTCACTCTATGCAGTAGGACTAGGATGTCAACAATATTAGGTTTGAGATTAGTACCAAATAGAGTTTTGAGGACCTTACTCTTGGTGCTCTATGGCCTTTGAAACCAGAACTGCAGAATCTCCTTCCTCCAGATCATCTTCTTAGTGGAGAACTCAAAAATTGCTCCTCCCATTTTGAAACTTGAAGGCAATTCACCATAGTTTTCCTATCAATGGAGATCAACACTGTATCATCTGGTAACACAATCTATCTGGTATCCATATTCTAGTGATTTATGGATTCATAAATTAATTCCAGAGCTTGGACTACCACCGAGAAATTAGCTACTTCCACTAGCCCAAATCCTCAGAGCTTCTTAGTTATGGTATGAATTGGATCCAATTTCAGCCTCTTTTGAAAATCTTGCATATCATAAAAATGGAGTGAAGTATCCGTGAAATTCTACAATGTGGACTTGATTCCATTTAGCCCATCAAAACTCGCAAACCTAGTTGCCATTTTGTTTAAGAATGAAATGAGTTGAAATTTTGAATCTAGAAGAAGAATAAGATATTGAATTCACAAATAAAGGTTATTTGAAAAAGTTGTGTAATTTAATAGAATAATAGTTCAAGAAAGAGCAGTAGTTTGAATAACTATTATGTTTCCATCTATATAGGAGTCTCAATTTGCCCATTGATCTTCAAGATTCATGCCACACAAATGAATTAAAGGATAAATCCATTGAAAGAGTAAATGCAAGAGTTCTAACAGATATTTTGATGTCTTTTCACTATTTCCATTGGCCCAATGGTAACTTTATATTCTTTCATGCTTACTTTCTCATTCCCATTAAGTTTTGGGAAATTATGAACAGAGTACTCAGTAAGGAAATATACACCTAATCAAATTCTACTTAGTATATGTTTCCCGCAATGGTTATATTATTTCCATTATCATCTTAAGATGTTTTGTGTACAATTTTTGGGTGCAATTCATTTAGAAAGTTGATTTTCATCAAAATGTGGAAAATTATCCTCATGGGTTGAAAACCTGCCGAGGAGAAGACAATTTTCATTTATCTACCTAGTCTTTCTTTTAACTTTACCTTTTGATTTAACACTTCCTTTGGGTTTGGAGAATTTTAAAAGGAATGAAAACATCAAAAGGGACCCACTCCTTGATTCTTTTCCTTTACAATTGCCTTTGGCAAAAAATGGACTTCATGGGTTGAAAACCCATCGAGGAGAAGTTAGTTTTGATTTTTCTACTTGAGATGATTCTAAGCATCATGATGAATACTAAATGTTTCCCAAGGTAGTATTTCATAGTTAAAATAGGAATTTACCATAAGGTATCTCATTATCTTCTTACATGGACCCATATGCATCATTTGGTGCTCTTTGAGGGAAATCACCTTCATGGGTTGAAAACCCACCGACGACAAGGCAAAGCTCAATTGTCCACAAGCTTCTTCTTTTCATGGAAAATATGGTAAGCTATGAAAAATCTTATCTTTGTGAATATTTTTTGCATGTTTTAAGAATCTCCATCATATGAGGTACTAAGCTACCCATAAGACTCACAACATAAAGGAAAACCACCCGGCTATGAAATGTGGGGCAAGGGAAAGATGACAAATCTAATAAAGACTCTTTCCACCTAAGGGAGCTTAAAACTAGACTCAGACATACCTAGGCATAACTAAGACACAAAACTCTCCACTTTTGTAAAATGGTTACAGGGTGAAAAGTGGGGCAACAACTAGCTGTAACTGGGGACTTGGGTAGACTATGCCCAAGCAAGCAATCCAAAATCTTTGGTTTCACAAAAATAAAAGGTGGCTACACAATAAAACTAAAGAAAGAAAAAAAAGGAATCAAAGGCAAGAAAGTAAAACTAAATAGGAAAACACAAAAAGGAACTAAACATAACTATAATACAATACAAGGTTACCTATTTTTAATTTGAAATTCGACAGAGTTTCAAATCCTGATCATTGTATGTCATGGGTAGCACTTCACCATCTAAGTATGACAATTTAAATGAGTTGTTCTTGAATGCTTGATGAATAGTAAATGGTCCCTTCCACAAGGTATCAAACTTCTTATGTATACCTTTGGGTGCTCTTTGCTTATCCCATAGTAATACACTATCTCCTAACATGAATTTTTGTAGTCTCACCCTCTTATCAAATAGACTCTTCACTCACATCTAGTGTTGTGTGATGTCATCCATGATTTCTTCCCTTTCCTCTTCAAGCTTTCTCAAGTACAAAATTCTTTTTTCTAAGCCATCTTTATAGATATCATCTTCAATTACTATCCTAAGTTTGTTCATAGCCAATTCCAAAGGTAATGGGAGATTAGTCTTAGTTCCATAGACTAATTCAAAATGAGATATACCAATAGCCCTCTTGGGTGTCACCCTATCTACCCAAGGTGGCTTATGAATTTTCTTGAGCCAAGTTTTTTGATTATCTGACACCAATTTCTTGACAATATTCATCAAATTTTTGTTACTAGATTATGCTTGACCATTTCCTTGTGGGAAATAGTTAGATGAATGACTAACCATAATGCCATGCTCAAACCAAAACTTGGTGATGTCCACGGAAGAGAAATATGTTGCATTATCCATCACCAATTTGATGGGGACACGAAACCTAACTAGTATGTTTTCCTTAATGAATTCACATACTACTTCAGAAGTAGTTGTTTTAGTTGCTTTGGCCTCTACCCACTTGGTAAAATAATTAGTCATCGTTATAATATATTGGTGACCAACACTGGATGTTAGGTTAATCAAACCAATAAAATCAAGACCCCATTGTTGAAAAGGCCCTTTGATGATGATAGGCCTTAGTAGCAGTGTAGCTAATTGAGGTCTGTCGATGAACATCTTGCATTTTTCACATTTTGATACCCAAGAGTGGGCATCCTTAAACATTACGGGCTAGTAATAACACTGTCCTAATATTTTGAATTCCATGACTAAAGAGGATAAATGTCCACCATACACTTCATTGTGAAAGGCTCTCAGCAACTTTTCTTGTTGTTGTTTGTCTACACATCTAAGAAAGGTACCATCTATAGCTTTCTTGAACAATTTGTCATCCCAGATTACATGTTTGGTTTCTTTCAACCTAAGATCTCTTTTTTTTTTGGCCATCATACCTTCTAGGCATTCTCCATATGTTAGTAGATAAGTAATTTTCTCAAACCAATGATCATGTAGACCTATAGCCAAAACTAATTGCTTTTCTCCCAATTCTTCTAATTCTTTAGCGATCTTGTTTATTGCAATCACTTTGCACAAGGCATTACCCCTTACTAGGTTGGTAGGCTTAATTTCTATATCATACTCTTATTTATTTTCTATCCATGTTCCTCTAGCATTACACCCTACATCCTATTGTATTAACACATTTCTTATTGGTACATCTGGGACATAGACCATGGAATGTGAATGTAAGATGTAAAAAATAAAAAAATTAAGTGCTTTGACTACTGCAAAAGCATGTTTCTCAATTTGTGAGTACTTCAACTCATGATTTTTCAAGGGTATGCTCATGAAATCTATAGGGGCTTGTATCCCTTCATCATTATGTTGCATAAGTCTTGTTGATAAGGTGCATTCAGAGGCATAATAATAAATGATGAAATCTCACTTATAATCTGTGTGGCATAATACTAGAGCATTAGTGATGGTAGTTTTAATGATCTAGAAAGCTTGTTTCCCAGCTTGATTCCATTTAAAATTTGAATTTCCTTTCATCATATCTATGATACATTTAGTAGTTTCTACAAAATTTGGGAAAAATCTTCTGAGGAAATTTACCTATATGAAGAAAGATTTAACTCCGATTTTGTTTACTAGCAAGCTTAACCTCCGAATAGCCTCCACTCACTCTAGATAAATCCTAATGCCTTCTTGGGAAACTATATGACCTAGATGTTTCCCTTCTATTAGACAAAAAATAGACTTCTTGGGGTTGAGCAAGATTCCATTCTCTCCACATCTTTGTAAGATTTTCTTTAGATCTTCTATGTGATTTTTCCTATTCTTTGAAAACATGGTGAGATCATCCAAGTATATGACTATGATCCAATCTTTAAGGTTTGTAAATGTTTTGCTCATGCATCTCTAAAATGTAGTGCCAACATTAATGAGTTTGAAAGGCATTTTGTGATACGCGAACACACCCCATGGAGTAGTGAATGTTGTTTTGTGTTGATCCTTCTCCTCTACTTCTATTTTGTTATAACTTGAGAACCTGTCGAGCATGGACATCATTTCAGCTCTAGCCACTATTTTCATTAAGTAATCCATATTGGGGAGAGAAAAATTATCCTTCAGGGATGCTTGGTTCAAATTCTAGAAATCGATGTAGATCATTATTTCTTTGTTCTTCTTTCTGACTGGTACTATATTAGCTACCCAAGTGGAGTGATAGATGGGATAGATGATTTTTTCCTTCAACATCTTGTCTACTTCTTTAAATATAGCATCTACTACCTTAAGATTGTAATTCCTCTATTTTTTTTGGAAAGGGATTGCATCAGGTTTAAGGGGAATCTAATGTTTTATCTTCCCACCTCTATAGCTTTTCAAGTCTTTGTAACTCCAAGAAAAAATATCTCAGTATTCTATGAAGAGCTGCTTTCTCTTTAGGTGAAATTTTTTTTCCAATATTGATCATTTTAGGATCATGAGTATCCCCAATATTCACTCCTTCATTCTCACTAGTGGTAGGTCCCTTTTCAGTCCTCTTTTGTTTTATGTAAGCATCATGTCTATTGATCAATTTTTTTAAAGATATAATGTATGGGGTAATGATATTACTTTGTAATTGAACTTCATCATTTTGATTCTCTTTCCACTCAACATTAAAGTTTTCATGATTATCATCATTGGATTCATGTCCAGAACTGGGTTTGTCATTTTCTAGGAACAGTCACAAGCTCTTATCATCTTCAAAAACTTGCTGGATTCTATATTATTTGGGACAGAGGCCCGATACACAATTTCAATCTGGTACTTCTTATCTTTGAATTCTAGATGAGGTAGCAATAGAGAAGCAAAAACCACTAAATAATTAGCTTTGGTGTTCATCTCTATCAGTATTGATTCAATAGAAAAAGCACCAATACCTTCTATTTCATCCCAAACTCTATTTCTATAATTCTTCAACTTGTGATTCTTTACTTTTAGGATCTTTATTCCTTTTTCTTTCATATCCACTATCCCTATTAGTATGGCTTCATACTCCATAGTGTTATTTGTATTTCCAAACTATAATTTGAAAGCCATAGGTTTGAATTCTCCTTTAGAGGGTACTAACACTATGCCTATGCTAGATCTTCACAACGAACAATTTCCATTGAACTCGAATGTCCATATAGATGATGAATCTTCATTCTTACTAAGCATGTCTTTTTATAGGTATCCACTTCTTTGTTCATTTAGAATTTCCTTAGTAAATAGTATATAATTACCAAATTCTAGCTCTTGATAGAGGATCTAAGCTTTAGGATCATCTAACTTCAGCATAGTGAATTTTTCTTTTTCTTCAAGTTCTAGTTTAACTTTCTTATTCCCTATGGGTATAACTACTTGGGAGCAATCTAGTTTTATTTCTCATCCTAAGTCTTGGCAAAAACTCCTACTTAAGAGAAGCCCATAGCTTGTTGGAATATCTACCACTAGAATAGTCGGTAAGAGTTTCTTTTCTAGATGAGAAGTTAAGGCTACTTGAGCATCTTTAATCTGTCCAAACAAGGGAACCTATTTGGCATCCATAAAATAACATCTTCCATGAACTTTATGAGGTTAAGACCCAAGGCCTTAGCCTCTAAAATAGGGCATAACATTGTCTGACACACCTAAATCTATTATGCAATTTCTCAATTTGAATCCATTGATGTATAGTGAAATATAGAATGTGCCAGGTTTTTTCTCGGGAGAGGTTGCTAGGATGGTAGAATCCTCTTGATTAAATAGTTTAGATGTCAAAGTTTTATCTCTTTCTTCCATGGTCACATTGTGATTTAAATCTAAAGTATTCCCTTTACAATGATCTACTAGTCTTTTCAACTTAGAGGGATGAGACTTCAAATAATGTATGGGGGGAATTTGGATTTTTGATTCTTCACAAAATTGAATGAAATCAAAGGGCATTTTGTTCTTATCTATTCAAGATGCAGATACTCCTTGATCAACATGAATATTATTCGTTGAAGGATTAGGGTCATTTTTGTGAGCATGACTAGAGGATTGATTCTTTTGCCTTTGACCTTGAGTCAATACTGTGTATGAAGTTTTATCGATGGTCACATAACATTCACCCTTATTTCAAAATATGATTCATCCTCCAAAAATAAATTTCTAGTGTCACTATTTGAGTATGAATCTGTCTCCAAACAAGGAGTTGTAGGATTCAATTCATTGGTGGACAACAACTACATCATATGAGTAGTTTATGGATAGCTCACACTATCATGATCTGTTGTCAAATTAAAAAAACACATATTTCCTTTCTTTGGTGCCACTTCAATTGCCAACCTAGGTTGTGAACCTATGGGCTGCAAGAATTTTCCATCATTATTCCTTCCTGGTAGATTTTGATAATTTTTCTAGTAAGAATTATTGAATCTGGGTAATTGCCTTTTTATTGCTACCAACTCATTTAACAATTTATGAATCATTTTATCAAATAATGTGGTGTTACTAGAACTTTCTTTAGTTTGAAGTTCTCACTTCCATTTTCCTATAGAAATCAAGTCATCTTCGAATTCAATAGCCTTCTTTTGTGCATCTGCTAAATTTCTGGGATGTGCCCTTCTTAAGTCATAATTGATATCTAGGGGCATCACACTTATGAAGAAAGTTTTTAGATTACCAGTAGTGGGCCTGTTAACAGTTGGGATTCTACTAGTAATCTTATTGAAAGTAGCAACAAAATCCCTCATACTCATGGTGGGTTTCTTTTTAATAGATGTCAACTGTGTTAACAACACATGTTCATCTTTCACAAGTTTAAATATTTTCTCAAAGGCTATTCTCTTTGTATCCCAATTAGTGAATGAGCCATCATCTAAATGGTAGAACCAGTGTGCTACACTTTCTATCAAGGTTTCCACAAATAATCTTATAGCAACATCCTCATGTGAAACTCCTTAGATGTGAGTAGCTACAAAGAAGGCCTTAATGTGTTCATCTATGGTAACCTTCCCATCACCTGAAAATTTAGGGAAATTATTCCTTGAACTAGCTAGGAGTGGGTGATAATCTATTAATGCCAATGATCCTATTGCTACAGCCCATGGAGCATCCATAATTGTTCTAGCAAGGTATGGCTGAAAATTGACAACTAGGGGAGTAGTGATTCCATGTAGGGCCAATACTTGGTAGGTAGTGTGTGAAGTGCTTTGATTCCTAATGGGGAAAGGTGGTTTACTCTAACTTTTCTTTTCACCTTTTCATTTAGGAATATCTAGGATGGGAAAACCAAGTTCTATAAGTTTATTAAAAATAGGGTCTTGTCCACCTTGTTCTTTGGTACTTTTGAGGAACCTTGTTTGTTCCAAGGTGCTAGGTTAGTTTTATCTTTGAGATTCATCTCACAAATGTCCTTTTTTCTCTTTAGATTTCTCTTCTCTAGATAGCTCTTTCCAAAGCTTCATCTCTAGATTCTTCTTCTTCCAAAATTTGGCTAGCATTTTTGTAATGTTCTGTGTTCCTCGTATGTCTCCAAACAAATGTATTAAGTGATGATATTAAATCTTCTTGGTCATCTTGAAATCCAAGATTAGGTTGGAGCACTAAAAAAATGTTCTCATTAGGTAGTACCATCTTTCCTCATGATATAGGCTTATTAGTCAAGTGATTGTTCATATTCCCTAGCAGAGTTGCCAAAAATCTGTTGGTAAATACATTGTTCTTTCTAATTCTAACTCTTAAATGCCCAAACTATGACCAATATCTAATTACAAATAGCTAAAAAGTTACTTTTGTAAAGGATAACTTTTCTCTAAATTAATAGGTATAGCTCCCTATTATGGATTTGCAATGAATTATGTTTTGTTCCTAAAACTTATATGGGGTGCATTCTTGATCCAAGAATAGGAGAGGTAAAACCAAGCCAAGCCTAAACAAGATCTAACTCAGGTAAGAAGTGATTCCTAAAGAATTGATTAAGTTCATGAACCCACACATCTTATGAACTCACAAAGCTTAATAACTCAAAATGGCATAACAACTAATACTAAATTGATTCAGCTAGAATCTAAGCCATAGAGAAAGAAAGATTAATTGAAGGGAAAAAAACATCTAAGAGATTTCTCTTTGAACATGCAATGACACTAGTTATCACATTCATTCACTACTTCAAAATAGGGGAATGAGACTTCATTCATTCCTTGCTTCAATTTAGATTAAAGAGAAAACATGTAATTAACAGCTAACAAAAATGGAACAAAAAATAATTGATACAAAATACCATTCAATTGACTCTACAACACCAAGTGCTTCATAACAAAAATTAGCTGACCTTTTATTAATCTTTCAATTTCATACATATAGGATTCTGAGATGACAATTATAGTATAAGTTCAATTGGTTCATCTCCTCAAAAGAATGACAAATGGAAAGAAACTAGTTTTTCATATTACAATGATTACATCAAAAAATGAAAGGGATAGAATATGAATCACTTTTCCTTCTTTCCCTTTTCTACTTTTTCCCTATAGGCCTTAGTAGCAATAATGATTGAGATTAGCTCTTCATGCATAGATAACACATGTATGCTGGTGTATCTCAAGAGCCACTTAGAATGTTCCCTAGCCAAATCTTTCATAGAATTTAATTGATCTTGCAATTCCTCCATGGCCACATGTATGCATCCACTAAGTTTCTAGAGTTTTGCAACTCTATTTTGATTACTAAAGGATACATCCATTAGACTATCTATTAATTTTGAGAAATTATCTTGCATGACAGTTATTCCAATGATTCCTTTCCCTTGGCTACTAGTCTGTGAATTTGTATATAGTCCCCTCATGAGCTAAAAATCTTTGTCTTGGTCCTTCTTTATTTTATCCTCTATCTCCTTAAGTCCTTTCTCTAGTAACAAGATCATTTTTTTATTTGAACTGTATGTTCTGAAGCCATTCAAACAAAGGTTCATCTCCCTTGGCCAAGATTTTTACTTTGACGGCTTCTTTTTCCTTCATTTGAATAATCATCTTTAGAAGAGAGGTACAATCATCACTCTTCACTCTTTCTCTAGCCAACGTATTTCTATTTGCTAAGATGTTATCCTTCTATGCTTCTAATCTTAAGATGATAGTACCAATTTTCTCTATAATAGAGGCTCCCTCTAATTTGAGCTTTCTAGTCTAGTCCTTACCAATTTGGCCAAAGTGCTTATCTTTTTGAAGCTAAGAGATAAGGGCTTGAACTTTAGCAGTAGTAAGATTACTTGTCACTAGCATTCCAAAGATACTTTTCAATGGAGTGACTAATTGTCTAATAAATCTATCCAGCTCTTCTATCTCCACCTTCATCCTAACCTTTGAATTCTTGAGGCTCTTTTGTTGTCCTTCAATTACTTTTTTGGTTGACTTCCACAAGCAACCCTTGGTGTGATGTCTAGCCTCTCCAAGATCCACCGAGTGTAGAGTGAAATCATCTACTCACATATCATCAATCCATCTGTGCTTGATGGGTTGTGCAATTTCCATTTTTAGGTGCCTTGTTTCTAGATCTTGTCCTAGAATAGACAAGGTCTTTTGCTTCTTAACCTTACTTAAAGCAGATCCGGAATGAACTGCAAGAGATAAGGTATCCTTACTAGGAGCACCTTCATCCTTCCACTTTCTCTTATTCTCCAAAGTGTCTTCCAACCAAGAATCTGTGCCTATCACCTTGGAGGTCATCCCAAGTGATTCTATACAAATATCTTCTTCTTGACTAGAGTGATTGTCATCACAGTGAAGGAGAAGGGGATCTTAAAGGCTTGAGAAATGAGCTTAAAAGAGATTTGTCTTTTCTTTACCTCTAAGATTTTCTTGGTTGCCTCATTAGATTTAGATTCACTAACACTACTTCTTCCATCTCCCAAATCCACTATCTACACTGAAGACCTACTTGGTTGGAAAAATGTAGCACTTACTTGTGGAACTAGGGTGACATGAGGAGGGGAGACTAGGATACTATGAGGAGAGGAGACTGGGGTAATAGCACTATCTTTTGACTTCTCTATCTTGTTCTTCTCAGCATCATTTTGGGTTCCAATAACTGGGAGGGATCCATCTTGACAAGTCTTAACCATAGGGATATTCTAGTGTAGAGGTTGATCACCTCCCTTTGATGGTTGAGTTGGTCCTTGAGTGATGGCCAAGGTTACACCTTTTGTGCCACCTTGAGAGGAGGAAGGAGTTATAGCTACTTTTGAAGCTTGAGCTAGTGTGCTTTAACTTCTACTTCTCCTCATAGTAGTCCATTCAACTCACTTTCTATTTCTTTTGATGATCCAAGCCATCATGATATTTAGGTCTTCCTCAGCATCCTTGTAAGGCTTCAAACTGATAGGAGTGCCTCTTAGCATAGTCATATATGTATTACTATACATATCTTTCCCATCATCATCTAATCCTTCAACATCAAGATTGATCTTATATGTTTTTATTTGCTCTACTGTGAGCCTGGCGAAGGCACAGCCTCAACTTTTAAATTCATCTTTACAATGTGCCCAATAACCTTCAATAGTGATAATGTGTTCAAATAAAACATAGGTCTTAGGACCTCATACATCTCCAATTTGTACCTCATCTCGAACACTTTAAGAATATTCTTTGCATTAGATTGGGACTCACAACTGAAAGCTCCTACTTTCAAAGGGAGCTCATATCCCTTCTTCTTCAAGATTCCACTCAACATGTTCACTTGGATTGCTTGCCTCACAATCTTAATCAACATAATCATGTGACTTTGATAACTAGGTAGCTTCAAGGGGAATCCATTGTAAGTTGCAAGGCACAAATATGAGAAAAATGAGAACTAGATAAAATAACTTCTAAACTAGCTAATAGCCTCCATTGCTTTTGAGTTGAATCTCCTCTCTGGGCATCCCAGGAGCTCCCTTCAAATTCTCATGGTAAATGCATCATTAACTTTGACATACTCTGCATAACTATTTTACAATTGTAAATAAGGGTAGAACTCATAAGACTTCACATCATCAAGAAACTCTTCTACTCTTGGGAGTTCTGGCCATAATTGTAGGGAAGCTTTTGTATAAATGAGAAAGGAGGAGATATAGAAGGTGTTGTAGAATTTTTCAGCATGGAGAGCATTAGACAGAGTCTTTCTTACCTCTTGAGCCCAATCAATATACTGAGTATTAGAGCATATAACTTGAACTAAAAATAAATATTGCTCAATAAAGTCTAAAGTCTCTACTTCACCTCTCACTCTATGCAGTAGGACTAGGATGTCAACAATCTTAGGTTTGAGATTAGTACCAAATAGAGTTTTGGGTACTTTACTCTTGGGGCTTCGTAGCTTTTGAAACTAGGATTGCATAATCTCCTTCCTCTAGACCATCTTCTTTGTAGAGAACTCAAAAATTGCTCCTCCCACTATCAAATCCAAAAACTCCTCCTATTCTAGAGCATGAAGGAAATTCACCACAATTTTCCTATTAATGGAGATCAACAATGTATCATCTAGTAACACAATCTATCTAGTATCTAGATTGTGGTGATTTATGGATTCATAAATCAATACTAGAGCTTGGACTACCATCGAAAAACCAAATGCTTGCACTAGCCCACATCCTTGGATCTTCTTAGTTATGGGGTGAATCAGCTATGATTTCAACCTCTTTTTAAAATATTGCATATCATAAAAATAGAGTGAGGTATCCATGAAATTCTACAATGTGGACTTGATTCCATTCAGCCCATCAAAACTTGCAAACTTGGTTGCCATTTTGTTTGAGAATGAAATGAGTTGAAATTTTGAATCTAGAAGAAGAATAGGATATTGACTTTGTAAATATAGCCTATTTGAAAATTTTTTGCAATTTAATAGTATAATAGTTCAAGAAAGAGTAGTAGTTTGAATAACTGTTATGTTTCCACCTATATAGGAGTCTCAATTCACCTGTTGATCTTTAGGATTCACACCACACAAATGAATTAAAGGATAAATATGGTTAAAGAATAAATATAGGAGTTCTAACAAATATTTTGTTGTCTTTTCACTATTTCCATTGGTCCAATGATAACTTTCTATTCTTTCATACTTACTTTCCCATTTATCATTAAGTTTTTGGAAATTATGAACAGAGTACCCCATAAGAAAATATCTGCCTAATCAAATTTTACTTAGTATATCTTTCCCATAATGGTTAGATTTTTTCCATTATCATCTTAAGATGTTTTTTATACAATCTTTTAGTCCAATCCATTTACAAAGTTGATTTTCTTCAAAATACAAAAAATTGTTCTCATGGGTTAAAAACCCACCAAGGAGAAGATAATTTTCATTTATCTTCCCAATCTTTCTTTTAACTTTATCTTTTGAGTTATTACTTCCTTTGGGTTTAGAGAAGTTTAAAAGGAATGCAAAAGTCAAAAGGTACCCCCTCCTTGTTTCTTTTCCTTTGCAATTGTCTTTGGAGGAAAATGAACTTCATGGGTTGAAAACCCACTAAGGAGAACTCAGTTTTAAGTTTTTTGCTTGAGATGATTTTGAGCATCATGATGAATCCTAAATGTTTCCCAAGGTAGTATGTCATAGTGAAAATAGGAATTTACCATAAGGTATCTAATTATATTCTTACATGGACCTGTATGCATCATTTTGTGTTATTTGTGGGAAATTGCCTTCATGGGTTGAAAACCTGCCAAGCAGAAGGAAAAGCTCAATTTTCTACAAGCTTCTTCTTTTCATGGAAAATATGGTAAGCTATGAGCAAGCTCAAATTTGTGAATAATTTTTGCATGTTACAAGAATCTCCATCGAATTAGGTACTAAGCTACTTGTAAGACTCACAATAAAAAGGAAAACCATTGAGCTATGAAATGTGGGGGAAGGGAAAGATGAAAAATTTGATGAAGACTCTTTCCACCTAAGAGAGCTTAAAACTAGACTTAGACATACCTAGTCTTAACTAAGACACAAAATTCTCCACTTTTGTAAAATAGTTACAAGGTGAAAAGTGGGGCAACATGACAAGTAAATTGAATCAGATAGGATCAATAGTAGAAAATTGTACTACTCCTTTTAGAAATACAACAACAATTTCATACTATCCTTACTAGAAAGTTTGAAACTTTCCTCGATTATGTTGATACTTCGAATCATATAGAATGGCCCAATCACCTACAACAAACATTTTATTTTTTATAAACTTATCACGCCACTACTCCCATTGATGATGGATGACTTTGGTATTGTTTAATGCAAAATTATGCCAATAATCAAGGCCATTTAAATGTAGAATTCACTCTTCTTGTGCAATAGTGAGTTCCATACTAATATCCAAAGCAATCCTAATATTTTATATTCAAACTCTACCAACATTATAGCTAACCTACCATAGACAAGCTCAAAAGGACTAAAACTAGATTTCTAGGTGGTTCGATAAGCCCAATCCTTCCTATGAAGTACTACTATTTTGGTGAGAATGGATTCAAGCTCCATGTTGGTAATTTCTACTTGGCCCTTAGCTTGTGGATGGTAAGGTGATTATTTACCATGGAAAATAGTATATTGCTTCATTAGATCAGCTATTAGATTTGATGTATATTGAGCTCCTTGACCAAATGATTCCTTGGGAACTCCAAACCATGTAAAGATGGACTCATACAAGAAATTTTCAATATTGTTATCCCTTAGGTGTTTCATGGGTTTGGCCTTTACCTACTTAGTTACATAATTAGTGCAAACTAATATATAGGATTTACCTTGTGAAGAGGGTTCAATAGGGCCTACAAAGTCAATCCCCCATTTATCAAAGGGTGCAACAACTACTTGAGGTTGCAGGGGCATTTCATCTAATTTAGTGGGTCTTCCCATGTGTTGACACTTATCACATTTCTTGGTGTATTCGATTGCATCCTTATGTAAACTTGGCCATTAGTACCTATTTTTCAGTATTTTAAAGGATGTCCTTTTGTCTGCAAAGTGATCTCCACATGGCTCATCATGGCATGCCCTTAGGATATCATATGTTTCATCTTCTTTTATACACTGACACATTGCTTGATCGGGTCTAGTATAAAACATAAATCTAGTAATCCAAGAATAATTAAAACCATTTTCAAAGAGTAATTTCCTCTCTTTGGTAGAGAAGTGAATTAGCATCTTTCTTGTGGTTAGGTAATCTATAATATCTTCATACCATGGGTTTTGTGTTGACAATAGGAAAATGTGTTCATCTAGAAAACTATCATCACTAATTATAAGATCATTAGGGACATGCAATTGGTAGAGAAAATAAGCTACCACATTGGCCTTACTGGGTTTTTGTATTATGGTGACATCAAATTCCTTCATAATTAATAACCAGTGATCCAACCTTCCTGATACTACAAGCTTATTCATCAAATACTTTATACTAGAGTGATTAGTATAAACAAATTTTTCATATCTAGTAATATAGTGCCTGGATTTATTTAGTGCATAAATAATTGCAAGTAGCTCTATTTTAGTGAGTATGTAATTAAACACTACACCTTACAAATTTTTGTTGATGAAATCAATAACATGTTCAATTAAGTCTACTTTTTGTCTGAGCACTACACCTATAGCATAATCTGAGGCATCTATATGGATGTGGAAAGTCAGTCCACAATTGAGCCCTCTAAAAACTATTGTTGTGGTGAGAACTTCTTTAAGCTATAGGAAAGATGTAGCACATTTAGAGTCCCAAGAAAATTTAGAATCCCATTTTAACAAGTTATAAATGGGCATTGCAAGTTGACTGAAATTATTGATGAATCTTCTATAATATCTAGCATGTCCTACAAAACTTTAGACATCCTTCTACTTCTCTAGCATAGGCAAGGTACTAATGACTTTGATCTTGGTAGGATCTACATAGATGCCTTTGGATGAAATAAAATTCCCTAGTACTACTCCTTCCATCATCATATAGCACTTTTCACTATTTAGGGAAAGCTTATAGTCTTGGCATCTCTTGATTATTGTCTCTAAGTTGTCCTTTTCCTCCTCAAAAGTAGTTCCATAATGATGCAGGAGCATCTTGGGTGTAAGAGCAATCTCACATCACCCAAAAATATTTTCTTTTTCAGTCTTTTCTATTTTAATAAGGACTAGTAGATAGGGTTGTTACTATTTAGGGGAACTTGCTATTTTTAGTAAGTTTGTCAGACGAGCTCAGAATGTTCTCATTTTCTAAATGAAGGTTAATTTTAGAGTTGTAAGCCTACAATAAAAATCTCATTACTCAATCTTAAGTATCAAAGAAGTTATTGTATATTTTTAATGGAAACATTTGTAGAAAAATCTTCAAACTCACCAGTGGAGGCCTTAGAGTGTCAAGATGATGTCTAAAAACTCAATGAAAGGGTGCTACCACCATTCTAATCCTATAGATCAGGAGCTAGCATTTCTAAAACGTTGTTATAATAGCCAATTAGAGCAAAGGTTTGAGAGTTATGACCTTCCAAAGTTGGGCTACCTGATATATCTAAAATAATTGTCAAAGATGCATTTGGCTTACTCTATATGTATTATTAGGGTCTATCAGCCCTGGGTATTTAGTTTCAATGTCTAGAACCTTCCCAAGCGACATAAAATTGCCTATTGAAGAAAGGCTTGAAAATTTTCTAGAACAACTTTGGGTGATAGTTTGAAGCTTGTCTTTTAGATTACTGTAATGAAGGCACCCATGTGGGTTAGCATATTGTACTTATGAATTATGTAATTCCACATATGTAGTGCAAATAAGAAGTCCATATTTTATTCTTGAAATTATTATTGTTTCTTTGTTTATATTATGGTTATGGTATTAAGGGAATCACCCTTCATCAAGTGGTATCAGAGCTAGAGTTCTTGAGTGTGTGGATAGATCACCAATTGTGAGGCAATTTACACCAGGACTTTAGATTGGGCTAGGTATGTAGATAGATCACCAATTGTGAGGAAATTTGCACTAGGTTTTTAGAAAAAGTGCAAAAATGCCTCCATGAGGAGAGCATTGCAAACGAGATTTAGGTGTTATACCTGAGGGTTTTTGAGCCCTCCAAAGACAAATGTAAGCATTGGAAGAACAAATGCATGAAGGAATGAATCTTCCCATAAGAGATGAAATTGAGGATGACGATGAAGTAGAAGAAAATGTGGAAGTAGAGGTAGTTCTAAACCTAGAGGAAGAGACACTTTTTAGGGCCATCTCCAAGATTGGAAAAAGACCTAAGTTTAAGGTTCCCACATTTTTGGGAAATCTTAACCCAGAGTAGTTGATTGATTGGATCAATGAATTGGAGGAGTACTTTAAGTATGAAGATATTGAGGATCCTAATAGGGTCAAGTTTGCAAAGGAAAAACTAAAGGGACATGCAAAGATATGGTGGCAAGAGGTTCAGTTGGAGTGAAATAGAAAGGAAAAGGACAAAATCACTAGATGGGATTAGATGATAGCTAAACTAAAGTGACAATTCATTCTCATAGATTATGAGCTTGATCTATTTAAGAAGATGCAAGTGTTGAAGCAAGCAAGAAAATCTATTCAAGATTATAGCAAAGAGTTCTACCGAGTTCTCATCAATACCAACCATGCAAAAGATAATAAGGAGAAAGTTGACCATTACCTTAATGGGTTAAGGCCAAGCATTTAGGATGAGTTGAGTCTAGTTTGAATGAATAGTATTAAGGAGGCATACTGATTTTCCCTAAAAGTTAAGGAGAAAATGAGAAATAATTTTTGACAACAAGAATAGAAAAAGAGTTTGTGGTGGAAAATCTAGTAGATAAACTTATGGAGGTTGTAATGATTATCAAAAGAACATGGATGAGGCTAGAAGTAGCAATCAGAACCCAAGGGGAAAAAATTCCAAAAGTTTCAATGATCAGAACAATCGAGATTAGAGAGGAAGAGATAGAGGACAAGGATTTGGAAGAGAAGGCTTCCGTGGGAAATGTTTTCACTATAGAGAAGAAGGGCATAGAGCATTTGAATGTACCTAGTACCAAGGAAGGATAGATCAAAGAACCAAAGGTTAGGTTAGAGTTGCACATGTTGATGAAGATGTCATATCCTCACATTCTAAAGATGCTAAAAGAGGAGAAGTCCTAGTTAACAGAAGACTCTTGCTAAGTGGTAAGAATAAACCTAATCAAAGAAGGAGTCTATTTCACACAAGGTGCAAATGTGAAGATAAGTGTTTTGATATGATCATTGATAGCGAAAAAATTGACGATTTGGTGTCAAACATGATGGTCACCAAGTTGAACCTAAAGAGATAGAAACACCCACATCCATATCGTATTTCTTGGGTGCAAGATGACCACAAGGTCATGGTCAATGAGTAGTGCTCAATGAAGTTCAAGACTGGAAGCTACCAGGATGAGATACTTTGGGATATCATACCTATGGACATATGCCATATGTTTTTGGGTAGGTCATGGAAATATGACAAGCATGTTTTACATGATGGGTGAGAAAATACCTACACTCTAAAAAAGGATGGAGTGAAACATAAGTTGAAACTAATGAAGGATAAAGAAGAAAAGGTATGTAGTGCTACAAGAATATGTTTTTTTATGGAAAAGAGTTTCTCAAAGGTATGGAGTGTGAGCATGTGTGTTTTACTATAATTCCAAAAGATGGTAAAGAAGAAATAGAGGAGGTACCTTCAGAAGATGCATATATGTTGGGAGAGTTTTCTGATATTGTATCAGATAATATACCTAATGGATTTCCCCCAGTGAAGAAGATCAATCACTGGATGGATTTTGTTCTAGGAGCCAATTTTCCAAACAAGGTAGCTCATAGAATGACACTAGGAGAAATTTAAGATTTGAACAAATAAGTTCATGAGTTGGTGCAAAAGGGGTTGATTCAAGAGAGTCTAAATCCATGTGTTGTCCTAGTCCTATTAGCACCAAAAAATAATGGAGAATGGAGGATGTCCATAGATTCTCATGCTATCAACAAGATCATAATCTAATACAAATTTCCATTGCCAAGGATGGATGATATTATGAGTTGTTTGAGTGCGGCTGAGTATTTCACAAAGATAGATGTAAGGAGTGGGTACCATCAAATTCATACCACAAAAGGTGATGAGTGGAAGATAGCTCTCAAGATAAGGGAAGGACTATACAAGTGGTTAATCATTCCTTTTGGGTTAATAAATGCACTAAGAACTTTCATACGGCTCATGAACAAAGTACTGAAGGAGTTTCTAAGTAATTTTTTCATTGTTTACCTAAATGATATATTGATCTATAGTAAGACATTGGAGGAGCATTTGATTTATATTCACAAGGTGTTTGATAAATTGAGGGAAGAAAAATTGTTCATAAACATGAAGGAGTGTAATTTTGTAAAGGAGTTGGTGTACCTGGGATTTTTAGTTTCAATAGAAGGTCTAAAAATGGACCCAAAGAAAGTTAAGGCTATCCTTGAATGGCCTACTCCAAGAAGTGCAACAGAGGTAAGATTTTTTCATGGACTAGCTAGTTTTTACAGAAAGTTCATAAGAAGTTTTAGCATTATTTATGGACCCTTGATTAAAAAAATGAGTGGGGATAGGAAAGAATTTAATTGGACTATAGGAGTAGATAAGAGTTTTAATATGTTGAAATAGAAAGTCACTAAGCAACATATTTAAACACTTCCTAATTTTAACAAGGTGTTTCAAGTAGACTATGATACTAGTGGTACTACAATAGGAGCTATTTTGAGCCAAGAAGGTATACCTATTGCTTGTTTTAGTGAGAAATTGAATGATGTAAAAAGAAAATATTATATTTATGATTAGAAATTTTATGCTATAGTTCAAGCATTGAAGAAATGGAGACACTATTTTCTTCCTAAGGAGTTTGTTTTGTGTACTGATCATCAAGCTTTGTAATATTTGAATAGTCAAGGAAAATTAAACCAAAGGCATTCGAAGTGGGTTGAATTTTTGTAGAGTTATACATTTGTTTTGAAACACAGGAGTGGGAAGTCTAGCAGTGTTGTAGATGCTCTTAGTAAAAGACAACTTTTGCTGACAAAAATGCAGATAGAGGTGGTTGGGTTCATAGAACTCAGTACTTTGTATCTAGATAATCTTAATTTTGGTGAAGTGTGGAAGGCTTGTACAAAACTTATTACATTTAATAGGACAAATTGGTTGGATTTTATGATCCAGAATAGTATGTTGTTCAAAGGAAGCTAGTTGTGCATCCCTAGAAGTTCAAAAAGAGAAAATATCATCAAGGAGAAGCATAATGAAGGATTGGTTGGAAATTTTGGTAGAGATAAAACCATTGCTTTGGTTACTAAGAATTATTACTGCCCATAGTTGTAGCAAGATGTGAAGAAAATTGTAGAGTTGCAGAGTATGCCAAATGGTAAAAGGAGTAAAGAAGAATATATTGTTGTATCAACTATTACCTTGTTGGAAATATAAGAGGAGTAGCTAAGAGGGGAGGGGTGAATTAGTTGCTAAAATATATCCCATATCCCTTAGATATTAGTAAAAAATAAAGTTTGAAAAATGAATATTGTTGATGCTCAATAAACACATATAAAATGTTGTAACTTGATAAATATTGAATATGCTCGATAAGTACTTAACATGCAAATATTAGATGTTATCTATGATTATCTTTATCTTAACTTAGATGCAAACACATAAAAGTAAATAGCATGAACATTTTTGACACCAAGATTTAATGTAGAAACCCAATTCGGGAAAAACCACTAATTACAACTAGTTAGTGTTTTTACTCTTTTGAAGTGAGCCCTATTAAGAGCCAACCCTATTAAAGGTTACAAAACACACTATTTGTGACCCTGTTAGAGGATTTAATCACCCATTAGGAGTGGCCTCGTTAGAGGTCTTTTGAAAATTCAACAAAATTGGCACCTTGTTAGAGGTTTTACAAATAGTTATTAAGCCAACTTTGTTAAGAGATTTAGATCACAACTACAATGGTTAGAGAGTAACAATGAGATGACCTAACTTAAATGCAACTGAATTGCTGATTATAGATCTTGATTTTGGCTTTACTTGATCCTTTCTGATCAAATATACCTTTTTTTCTCGATAAGGATATTCTTCTTATCCTTCTAATTTTTTATCTTACTATGTCATTAGGTCTTAAAAATCATCCATGCATTCACACTCTTACACACTTTCAAATTCTCAACTTGAATTTATACTTATATCATTCATATTGTCAAGTCAATTCATATGCAAATTAGAATAATTAATATTCATCTCCTCAGTCAGCTAGAGCCAATAGATGAATCAATTAAACTCAATATACCAAACTAAGAAAATCCTTTATTAGTTGACCCAGCTTGGTAGACACTAACTCAAAAATAATTAACATTGAAAGCTCACAAAGATTCTTTGGTAACTGAGTGTGCTTGGTTAACACTAGTTCTATCCAACATTTCTTCATTAACCAAGTGAGCTCGGTTAACAATCATCTTTTATAGAATTTCATTTGATGCCCCAAGTGAACTTGGTAGACACTATCTTCTGAACTAATAAAACACGGGAACACTTGGTAGACATAGAAAATTGTCTTCACTACTTGAGTGAGCTTGGCATACACTTACTAATAATGATATGACATTTATGTAACATCAAAAACAATACACAGTTAATCAATTATATCCAACAATCTTCCTCTTTAGCATTGATGGCAACACAACATGTCATAACACCATGAAATTTTGGAACAAGAATAAAGTAATGAACATATCCTTAGTTTACAAGAATAAAGTAAGGAATATATCCTTAGTTTTATCCATGAGAACTCCCTCTGTCAGTGTGAGCTCATTCTTTCTTTAGTTTCTTCCTCTCTATGCAACAACTTCTACCAAGTTCATTCTTTCTCATAGACATCTCTATGATAGCAAACTTCTTCTCTTTGAAATAACAAAAAAAAATTCTAAGAGATATGATAGTAAACTTTTCCCTCTCTGAAAACACATGTCAAAGGCAACAATTTTGTTGATATCAATGTACCTTATGTACTAATGCATTTGCAATATGCCCTTGTCAGTTCTACACCAGTTGTTTAATGTTCAACTTGCTCTGGTTAATGCATCAGTAAACTTTATTTAGTGAGCTTCAGATAGGGTAATGACCCCTGGCTTACCTCTTAGATATAGAAATGCATCCTTAGGTAATAGCTTGGTGAATATGTCTACATTCTATTCTTTTTGTATTTACATATTCCAATCTAACTTCTTAATCCTATACCAATTCTCTTAAGAAGTGATATTTTATAGCAATGTGCTTTGTTTTGATATGCATCACTAGATTCTTTGATATATTGATTGCACTGGTGTTATCATAGTATAGGACTAGTGGATCTTTTATCTCTATATTCATTCCTTCCAATAGTTGTTTGAACCAAAAAATGTTAGAATAGTTAACTACTACTACCACATATTCTGCCTTTGTTGTGGATTAAGAGATACAATTTTGTTTCTTGCTTTTCCAAGACACTAGTCTTTTACCAAGAAAGAATGCTCCACCACTAGTGTTTTTCCTATCATCAATAGTTCCTTCCCAGTTAGTATTAGTAAACACCTTTAAGACCATATTGCTTCTAAGTTTATACCATAAGCCATAGTTTTCAATACCTTTCAGATATCTCATGATTCTCTTGATTGCCATCATGTGATTTTCTCTGAGATTTGCTAAGAATCTTGGCACCATACCAACTACTAATGCAATATCAAGCCTTGTATGCACTACATACTACAATTTTCCAATCATTAATCTATATCTGGTCTGATCTAGTTCTTTGGAATCATCATTCTTGGAAAGCTTATGTCTAGTAGACATAGGGGTTCTAACTGGTCTTGAATCTTCCATTCCAAATTTCTTTAGTATCTCCTTGATATACTTAGATTGAGTGATCTAGATACCATTTTTGTTGTGTTGTATTTGTAACCCAACAAAGAATTTTATCTCATCAAACGTGGACATTTCAAATTCTTTACTCATTTCTATTGAAAATGCTTTGCACAAGTCATCATTTTCTATGAATAATGTATCATCAACAAATATTTCTTCCAACACAATATTATTGTCTATTTCTTCTTTGATATATAGACTACTATTATTATTTATTCTTTGAGAGCTAGTTTGTATCAAGTAATTATGAAGTCTTTCATACCAAGATCTAGGTGCTTTCTTGAGACCATATAATGCTTTGTGTAATTTAAAATCATGTCTCTTTTGCTAGGATCTACAAAACCTTTTGGTTTTTCAATTTAGACTTCTTCATCAAGAATTTCATTCAAGAATGTAGATTTAACATCCATTTGATACACTTTAAATCCTTTGTGTGTTGTATATGCTAGTAAAGTTCTAACACCTTCTAATCTTGCAATAGGAGAAATTTTTTCACCATAATCAATACCTTCTTCTTGAGAATAGCCTTTACATACTAGTCTTTCCTTGTTTTTGGAAATTTTTCCATCTTCATTCAACTTATTTCTAAACACCCACTTTATGCCTATTACATTTTTATCCTTGGGTCTAGGAACAAGAGTCTAAGTTTTTTTCTTTTCCTTCTATTCTATCTCTTCATTCATTGCTTCAACCCAACTTTAATATTTCTTGGTTCAAATTCAGTAAGTAAATGTGTAACTTTTAATTTTTTTCTTGTCATTGTTCCATCATATTTGTCTCCTATGATCTGATTAGGTGCATGATGCCTTCTAACATATCTTGCCAACACATGTTCTTTAGATTTAGAATGAGTTCCACTTATTTCATCTTGAACTTTAATATCGAGCTCAGGTCTCACTATTTGTGACTTGAGTCCATCAAGCTCGATTTGAACTAACTCGATAACTTCTGAGTATTACTTGGGTTCTTCAAACTATGACTTGAGTTGCACTATCTATAACTTGGTAAGTGTTGGAGATTTTGGGGACTTAGGAGATGAAGTCTCCTTTCTTTTAGATAGGTTTGGTAGGGTATCGAATTTATAGTAAATAAATCTTTTGTAATCATCTAGCTCTTTGTTACTTTCTTCTTCACTCTTTTTCGCAAACTAATCAATTCTAACATGTGCACTTTCTATGATTTTATGAGTAGAAAAATTCAAAAAAATTTGTGCTTTACTTTTGTAGGAGTATCCTAGAAATATCCCTTCATCACCTCTTTCAAGCAACTTACATTAGGCTTGCAGCCATACCATAGTTAGTAAGGAGTTTGATTTGAGTCTTTCTGTAATTGAACTCTATTCAAGGTATGAACTATAGTGCTAATATCTTCCTTCTAGTATTTGATTGCAACATTCTTTTCTATCATCAATATTATTGCACAATCCATGATGGATATGTTTCTCCTTTTAGCTATACCATTCTGCTATGGAGTACCAGGGGCTGATACTTGTCTTTTGATCCCTCTTTCAATGTAAAAATTATTGAATTCATTGGAGATGAATTCAGCACCTCTATTTGATCTTAAACATTTCAATCTCTTTCTAGTTTCTTTTTCCATTCTTGCAAAATACAATTTGAACTTTTGAAAAGCTTCTAATTTTTGTTTTAGATACATTACAATCATCATTCTAGAATAATCATCTACAAAAAGAATGAAAAACTTTTCCCCACTATAAATCTCTATTCTAATAGGTCCACATAAGTCTATATGAACAATTTCTAATACTTATTTTGATTGATAGTTTTTTCTTTTGAAACTAGTCTCTCCCATCTTACCAATTTGGCAATTCTTGCATAAATCGATATCAAGTTTATTCAAACTAGGAATACCTCTTACTCTTTTATGTTTTCTTATCTTAACTAGATTATCAAAGTTTACATGACATATTCTTTCATTCCATAACCATCTTTCTTCTACTTGAGCAATAAAACATGAAAATTCACTGAGATTAAGATAAAATAGATTACCTTTTGTTTGCATGCCAAATCCAGCTAGATTTCCTTTTCCATCTAGTAGTTTGGCCTTTCCATTGATGAATTCTACCTTGAATCCAATATTATTCAATTATGCCACACTCAATAGATTATTTTTTAGTCCTTCAACCCAATAAGCATTATCACATACAAGTTCCTTAGTCAATGAAATACATCCTTTTCCTTTTATGTTACAAGGCTCATTATTTCCAAACCTCACACTAACTCCATCATAATATTCTATGTGCTTAAATTTTGTTTTGTCTTCAGTCATATGATGTGAACAGCCACTATCAATAATTCATGTATCATTTTTTCTAACATGAGAGATAAGTGCCATCTTATCTCCTTCATTATCAAAATCCTTTACCACAATATATACCATTTCATCTTCATTGTTATCAGAATCTTTAGCTATAAAAAAGATTTCTTACCTTTTTCCTTTTAGTTCTTGGAATCCTTCTTGCCTTTGTGCTTATTGCTTTTCTTTTCATATTTTTGTGTCTATTTGGACACCTTGCAACAATGTGACCAACTTCTTCATAGGAAAAGTAGATTATAGGAAATTTACCTTTGTACTTTCCTCTACCTTTAGAATACATTCTTGCAAGTAGGGCTTCAACAACTTCAAGATAACTATTTGAACTTTCTTATGATTCTTCTTCTTCACTTCTAGATTGACTGGACTTTGATTTCTTACTCTTTTTCTTGACTATGAGTTTAGCTTCAAATGTAAACTCAATAACCTTTGAACTAGGAACATAGTTATCAAAGTGATCTAACTCAATAGATGTACTAAAGCATCCAAAGATATTTTATTATTTGGATGACATCTCATCCCTTGAATAGAAAAAAATCTAAATGCATAAATAGGAAGAAGAGTTCTAAGTACCTTTCTTACAATTGTTTTCTCTTCAATGTCTCCTCTAAATGCTTTGATTGCACTTACACTTGCTTTGATTCTTTCCACATATTTTGCAATGTTCTCATCTTCTCTCATTTTCATCTCATCAAAATGACCACTAAGACTTTCAGCCTTAGCTCTTCTTACATTGTCATCTCCTCCATATATGTCTTTTAGTTTGGTCCATGTCTCATCAATTGTTTTGTAGTCTTTAACTTCACTAAATTCAGTATAACTAAGAGAAAATGCAATATCAATCATCATGATGTTATGATTCTTCTTTTCAAAAATATCTTCAACTGATAATGTTCTAGTGGGATTCTTGTATTTAGCATCAAGATATTTGCATCCTAAGTCACTGATAGTAGCTAGATGTAACCTCATAAGTCCTTGCCATGCTTCAAAATTGTCTCTGTTCAGCTTGGGAATCTGTCTTCTATAAGACATCCTAATATTTAGCTTATGTCCTTGAAACCTTCTCTGCAAGCACCAAAAGCTCTGATACCAATTGTTGGAAATATAAGAGGAGTACCTAAGAGGGGACGGGTGAATCAGTTACTAAAAATATATCTAAGATCCCTTAGATGTCAGTACAAAATAAACTCTAATAACTGAATACTGATGATGCTCGGTAGGTACTTAACATGAAAATCTTAGATGTTATCTATGAATACCATTATCTTAACTAAGATGAAAATACATAAAATTAAATATCATGAACATATTTGGGGTATGTGTAGGATCATGGTGTGCCAAAACATGGTGATCTAAAAAATATGTAGTTCTAAAATGCCTCAAAGAATTTTAAAATCTATTCCCACTTTTTTTCCACCCATCCTGATACTAAATGAAAACAATTAATACCTTTATAATTCCTACTATATCTTTCAATACCAACCTTATATGGTCATCTTTAAAACATCCCGAAAATGTGTTTTTGGCATGTTCTTATGTGTTTTTTACTTCAAGCATGTAGCTGATGACTTTTTTTAAACCAAAATTTGATGTAATGAAAAGGGTTTCTTAAGAATGTTCTTAGCTTTTCATAAATGTAAGTTTTGTCAAATTATGAGTTCAGTAAGTAATTATTACTTATTTTCTAATGGAGTTAGCTACAAAGTGCTAATTGACATACTGGTTGAAAAATAGCTATAACTTTCAAACCATATAAGATTTGTGAAATCCAAAAGATGCGTCACATTCTATGCTTTGACTAGTATAAGAAAAAAAAGGAAAAACTTAATTTTGATTTTTTTGAACTAGTTAAGGTGGTTAGACACGGGAGTTTTTTAATTCTGAAAATAGTATAGTAAAAAATTCATAATTAATTATTTATTTGGAATAAAAATTGCCAAAAATAAGCGTCACATCCAGGCATGAGTCTACTTTTTATATCTAAAATTATATTTAAAAATATTATCATTTGATTATGATTAAGGTGGTCAGACATACAACTAGTTTTTATTTTTTCCCTAAAATTTTTGTAGTACTGCATGAAAATCCAAACTTTTGACAAATCAAATAATTTTTTCTCTAGATAAGGCCTTGTAGTTTAGAAACTAGATTCAATTTCCTACAGATTATTTTCTTACAGCTTTTTGATATAAAGTCCAGAACCACTTTAAAATTATGTGTCAAGTTGACATAACCCTAATTTGCTGGTTTTTCACTGCCACTTAAGGCCATAGTTTGGTACACCATGATCCTGCACATACCCTTTGATGCCAAGATTTAATGTGGAAACTCAATTTGGGAAAACCATGAATTGCAACTAGTTACTATTTTCACTCTTCTAAAGTGAGCCCTCTTAGGAGACAACCCTATTAAATGTTACAAAACACACTATTAGGTGTAACCGTATTATAGGATTTAATCACCTTATTAGGAGTGGCCTTGTTAGAGGTCTTTTGACAATTCAATAGAACTACCACCTTGTTAGAGGTTTTACAAATAGTTGTTAAGCCAACTCTGTTAAGAGATTTTGATCACTACTACAATGGTTAGAGAGTAAAAATGAGATGACCTAATTTAAATCCAACTAAATTGTTGATTATAGATCTTGATTCTAGCTTTACTTGATCCTTCCTAATCATATATATCTTTTCTATTCCACAAGAATATTCTTCTTATCCTTCTAATTTGCTACCTTACTGCATCATTAGATCTTCAAAATCATCCATGCCTTCACACTCTTACACACTTTCAAATTCTCAACTTGACCTTATACTTATATCATTCATATTGTAAAGTTGGCTCATATACAACTTTGAATAATTAATATTCATCTCCAAAGTTGGCTAGAGCTAATAGATAAATCAATTAAACCCAATATGCCAAAATAAGAAAATCCTTCATTAGTTGGCCTAGCTTAGTAGACACTAGCTTAGAAATGATTTCTTGTGTTAACCAACAGAAGCCCAGTTAACACTACAAACTCCCAAAGATTCTTTGGTAACTAAGAAAGCTTAGTTAACACTGGTTCTATCCAACATTTTCTTTATTAACTAAGTGAGCTTGGTTAACACTCATCTTTTGTAGACTTTCCTTTTACACCCAAGTAAACCTAGTAGACATTGCCTTCTAAACTACGCAAACATAGGAACACTTGGTAGACATAAAAAATTGTGTTCACTACCTGAGTAAGGTCAACATACACTAATTGATAATGATATGACTTTTGTGTAACATCAAAGACAATACACAATTAATCAATTGTATCCAACATACCTATACAAGACAAGCTGTGGGAGGATATTGTAGGACCTACAAAATGGGCTAAGGTCTAACATACTATGAGAAAATTACAAACTCAATAATCATACATTAGCCCCCTCTAGTCTACCATGAAAGCCAAATGAATAAAGAAAGAAAACAATGTAAAACTCCCTCTTTCACTTGTAGCTCCCATGTCCTTCTTTCTTCTCCATATGATGTAGCTCCAAAGTGCCTATAGTGCACACAATATTGAAGCAAAAGCCTATGACAATGATGGTGCTATGAGAATACTTGAAATTGTGATTTTAGTGTGAGATATGGAGTGAAAATAGCAAAAAATCCAAGGACCAGAAATGAGAGGAAGAATGCTCATTTTATAATCAACACTCAAGGTGAGAGAATTGGATTTTTCACCCTTAGATATGCAACTAGGCACAAGATTCCTTTGAGAATACATGATACATATGACACAAGATGCAAAGTTTAGGATTCTATTATGCTTGAAATTCAAATATGGCTAAAGAGGGAAGAGAATCTATGACGTGTCCTATGACACCTCAAGCCCACATAAAGCCAAGAATCTATGATGAATTAAGCCAAATATGGACATGCGTAAGAGAATAAGAAACTTGGATTATGACATATCTTAACCAAGTGTCAAAGGAAAATCCATGAGGTGTCACACCCATGTGTCATGATGATGTCAATATTTTGTGGAATATTTGAATTAAAAATCTATTATTCCACACAAATAGAAATTAGTGAAATGGAATTAATGGAGAAAATATGACTTAGGAAATTGAGAATTTCCATGGTGTGCAAATGATGAACCAATTAATTAATAAAATATCAATTAATTGAGAATATTAGTTAAGAAGAATAATTAGTGAAATGACATAGGATTAAATTATGGGTTATTTAATCCTATAGAGAAAATTAGTAGGTGAATGTCCAATTTGATTAAATAAGTGCGACAGTATCCTTTAATGAAGTATGAAGATAAAATGGATTGAATGGGATGATGGCAAGTAGACCAAATCCATGGTAAAATTGATTGATTGATCAAAATTGATAACATGACAAGGACACATGACATGAATTAAAGATACGTAACATTTAACTGACATTGTAAATACTACAGGATCGAGATTGATTGATAAGGTTGATCATCATAAAATCAATGGATACTATAAATATTATTAAATGCTTGAAAATGCTATGATCTAACATTGAGAGACTTGACAATGTCAAAGATCAAATGATATGAATGATAGTTTGACCTAGCACTGAGAGCCATGATTGTACTAAGGTTAGATTGATAAGACTTGATAGATTGATAGGTTTCCAAGGCAATGAAAGCCATAACAATGCCTAGGATTGGAAAATTGATGATATATTTTGGATGTTTGATATGTTTTATGATGATTATAGTTGATTTTGGGTGATTTCGAGTTGATTTGAAATGGTTTCGACTTGATTTGAAGTGGTTGCGAGTTGATTTGATATGATTTCTGATGATGTTGAAATGGTTACAAAATGTTGTGAATTTTATGGTGAAAGAGGATATGAATGATGATAGACACTTTTGAGATGAAATTAGGTTGGCCAAAAGATCAGAGTTAGTGGAATGAGAAAATGAAATGAATTACTATGAACAAGTGATGTTGATCCAAGGGCCTGAGAGTATTTTCAAGCATTACCACTCAAGATAGTGACCAAATAATAAAAAAGATATCTCAAATTGTTCATAAGAAAGATATGAATCAAATGCAATTGATGGTTAAAAAATTAGAGTTGAAACACAAAAATTATGGCCTCCGAAGTGCAACATATGGGCTCCAGGAGTAGTTATGGGCATCCTACTACCCCAAGTGCATCCAAAACTCACCCAAGTGTGCCTACTATACACTTGGTAAGCCCAAGTGCACTATGACAGTACCAAGTGTGCCCATGGTGCACTTGGGAAGCCCAAGTGTGCCCTAAAAGTGTAGACTGTGCCCTAGAAGGCTCCGAGGGCTAAAAACAGCCTAACTAGACTTGAAATGACCTAAAACTTTGTGTGAGTGCCCAAAAAGGTGGAAAGAGGTTAGAACATGAGTGAAATAAGTGAAAAATGGTCAAATTTGGTTAAAATTGGTCAAAAAAAGGTCATACCAAGGCTAGACTTGGTGGAAAGCCCTAGAAGGTTGACAGACAATGTAGGATGATGCAAGAATGTATGAATGCAAGATGAAGATGATTTGGTGTATCAGAACACATAATCATGGTGGTGAATGAAGATATCAATGAAAGAAGACCTAAGAGATGAAATGAGGACCAATTAGAATGAAGAGAAGACTTTTCCTTTCAAAGAGTGCACTATATGTCAAATGGAGCTTCATTTTGATGAAATCATAGATGCAAACCATTTTTTAGCGTCTACATTTTTCCCCTCTTTGATACAATGTGATTTAGAGAATTGAGACAAAGAACAATGATGAGAAAGCCATAACAACATGCCCTAGTGGGAATGATATATATGGGTTCCCCCTTAAGAAATTGACTAAGATATGCATATGGTAGGTCAATTTGTTGATAATGAGATGCAAGGAAGTGGGTAGAGAAGACAGAAGATGGAGGAGATGAGATAAGGAATTGTTAGTATGATGAGATGAATTTTGCTTTTGTAAAGTTAATTATATGTCAAATGGAGCTTTTTTTTGATAAAGAAAATGGAATGCGCCACATCATGGCATAAAGGGCCAGAGCACCAGATGTAAACCTTTTGCATAAACAAGCACGATGTAGACAGAAAATGACCTTGTCCTTCCTAAGGCATATATACATGCCCCAGACATTTAAAGGTACATTGTAATGACAAAACATAAAAGATGATCATGAACCATCCTGGCCACTCTTATAGATCAGTTTATATCACCAAGCATATGAGCATGATCAAAGAAAAATAAAGAAAAAAATAAATCACTCACTAAATAGCATGAGCCAATAGCTATTCTTGTCCATTATTACATGCTTTTTAGTGTTTGAGGTCTTTAAATAGTGTTTGATAGGTTGATCATGTGATTGTGGGTTCAGTTGATAGGTTCATGGTGACATGTTGGATTGATTATTGGTTCGCATTGCTCAAATATTATGATTGTCGTGGAAGTGTAGTGCTTTGAATTTCAATCTGCAAAAGTGTGAGTGCTTATGCAAAAGGGATGATTATGTACAAGGTTTATTAAAAAAATTGATGGGTTTTATGATTTTTAGGGTTTTTGGGGATATTTGATTTTTTGTGTGACTAGTTTTTTCAAGACATTATACAATTTTTAGGGTTTATTTCAGGACATTTTATGATTTTTAGTGATTTTTTAGGACTTTTCTGATTTTTTAGTATTTTTTCAAGACATTTTATGAATTTTAAGTGATTTTTTCAGGATCGTATTTGAAGGTTTAGGATTTTTCAGGATCATATTTGAATGTTTAGATTGTTTTTAGGATGGTAAAAGCATATACAAGTGTTAGCTCCAATCCGTTATGCGATAAGTCCAATGGAAGAATTGTGCTTAGGGATATGCCCCCAGTTCAAATTCAAACTCATGCACCATGTAGGTAACATGCCCCCAGACAAGATACAAACTATGTACAAAGGCCAATGATAGAATATATAGACTAGTGATGCTTTAGATAAGAAAACAATGGATATTAACTAGTTCGTGAGCCATGGTTAAGGAGCCAAGGATGTCTTGCAAGATGATAGGTATGATCAAGGAATGACAAAAGGGGAAAATCCAGATGAAATACTAATGGATGGAAGAGCAACAACTAATTAAACATGGCACCTGTTTGCTAGGTTTTCACCATGGTACTTGCCCAAAGTGCCTTTTTGCCAAGTTTTCACTTTTGGACAAAATTTTTCTCTTGACTCAAATTTTCACACCAAGATGCCTGTTTGCTAGGTTTTCATCAAGGCATCCACTTTTTCATGACTTTTTCCAATTTTTTTCTTTTTTCAGAACTTTTGGCTTTATATATATATATATATATATATATATATATATATATATATATATATATATATATATATATATATATATATATATATATATATATATATATATATATATATATATATATATATATATATATATATATATATTTAGGACTTTATGCCATTTTAAAATTTTTTTTAGGACATTTTTCCATTTTTTAAATTTTTTTTAAGACTTTTAGATAGAATCATGAATGTTGCTGATGAATGCTAAGAAGAAAAATATTGTTGGTGCTGCTAGAGTATAATCTTTGGATCAATGACTAATCATCACTATGCAGGACTTGTTCTAAGTCTATAGTTAAAATCAAACCACTAGAAAGGCCTTGAGATATACCATCATGTGCTGTATGTAAGATAGTGTTTTTCTCTCATGAATCAAGGCATCTAAGGATAATTGAGTCAAAGGATCTATTATGTGGGATATCACTAATAATGATGTACTAAAAATGTTGTTTGGTAGAGGCTTGATTTTGGGTGTTAGACAAGTTAGGTAGGTGGTTTTAGGGATAAACAACTAGATATAAAGAAGGATTGGGAGGATTGAGACCAAAGAATTCCCACATGAATGCTGATCGAGAGAGTTCCAAAAGACTTTGTGGGATGTTGAACATTGGAACACTAATATTCATGGCATCAACTTTTTCATTTTGTATCCTTGGGAGCTGCATAGTTTTTATTTTTTACCATCTAATGGAACCTTTCGATTTTCACCAAGAGACCTATGCTTGTTATTTTTTCCTTTGCTTTTATCTTTGTAACTAGAAGGTGGAGTTGGCTCCCCAAAATATGCCAATGTGCTCATTTTAGGAGAAATTGCTTCTTTATGATCATCAATTTTAATGCCTTTGTAGATTTTGAAGTCTATTTCAAGAGCATCATCATTGTCAAATTGATCAAAAATTGGTGGTCCACGTTGGTCCCAATCCAATAGTTTAGGATAATTTGAGGAGATATATTCATTAGTGTTGAATGGGATTTTGTTGAAGATAGATATATGGGTATCTAATTTAGTGGTATAATTGGGGTCATTCTTAGAGCTAGACTATTGGTTTTAGGTGGGGTATCCTCAGATGCCTTTTCATCATTCAAAACATCCACAACATTACATGTAGGTATCATAGTACTAGGAGGACCTATTCATAATGGTTTGAATCCAATCCCCAAACTAGGAGGTCATCCTTTCATAGTGATAGGTTCAATGGTTCCTTATTTCTGACATCCAAGACCACTATAGCCATCATAGCCTTATTTCTACATGATAGTGAACCCAAGTCCATACTTGCTAGGAGATGTCAAAATGGGTTCTTTTTCTTTTTCTTTCTCAATATAGATAGATGTATTCTCACAGACATGTTCTTCAACTAGGCTACCTCCACTAATGAAGTTGATAGGAGTGGAATTTTGTGTACTGATCTTAGAATGTTGTGCTTGCAATAGGGTGATTTTCTATAAGATTGGGGAGAACATGGTGACTCCCTAATGTGGAATACTTGAGACATGAAGTACTCTCCACACCCCTTATCTTCAATGTTTAACTTTTCTTTGGCCTTACTGAGAAGTATATCTACATCCACATATTTAGAGGAATCTATGGGTTGTGCTTCATTGTTTGCTAGGACTTGATATATAGTAGCATCTCTTAGATTAGCACAAAATTGGAAAGGGTCTAGATCACCGGGGATGGTAACCTCCACATTGTTCTAGGAAAACTTCAGACATTGATGATAGGGTACTACTTTCATAGCATGAAGCCAAGGGCATCCTAGTATCATGTTGCAATTCATCTCAATATCTAGGACATGGAATAATGTATCTTTAGGAGTTGGACCAATTCTTATGGGTAATATGATGATGCCCTTTGATAATCATTTTCCATCATCATAATCTTTTATTATGATTTTGTGAGAGTGATCTATATCTTCTTCAGAATAACCCAAACCTTTGACAACCTTAAGAGTACATATGTTTAGTCCTACTCCTCCATCTATCAAGACACGTCTGACTTTAACATTATGGAAAAAGACTTCAAGGTGAAGAGAATCATTGTGGTTCATTCTACCTTTCGGAATATCCTAAGGGGAAAAGGTGATATGTTGTGATGCAGATAGGTTCTTGACCATGGCTTGGAACTAGGCAACATCAATGTTATCTGGGACTACTAACTCTTTAAGGGCTTGATCCAAGATCTTCTAATGTTGGGGACATGCATGTAGTAGGTCCAAGATGGATTTTTTGTAGGGGTCTTGATAAGTTATTCAACAAGGCTATAATCAAATGAAGTAGGAGCAGTAGGTTTACTAGGGGGTGCAGGTCTAGTAGATGTAATAGGTCTAGAGGGGGCTCTAGGTAGAGTGATCTTGGTATGATGTTTAGTAACATCACAATGATGGTCTTCATCCTTTAAGGTAAATGTAGATATGCAAGAATCTGACTCATATAAATAGTTGATAATGTAGTCATATTCAATGTGCATGTATTTCACATTACCTTGTGAGTTTGAGTTTGAACTAGAGGATTTCTCTTTGTCATGATTACCCAAAGGATCTTTGAAAATAGTGTGATCAGAGTTGGATGCTAGTAGTGATGGGTCAATTGTAATTATACCATCATCAATGAGGTCTTTTATTGCATGTTTTAGTTGGAAACATGATGAGGTCTTATGTCCTTTGGTGTGGTTGTAATCACAGAATTTTTTGTCATCTCACCAATCTGCTTTAGTTAATGGTTCATCTTTGATTGGGGGTAATTATAGTAAGTTATTACTAAGTAACTATTGTAGTGTAGTCTCAAAAGGCATCCCCAATGGTGTGAGTTTCCTATCCTTGGTTCTAGGATGTCTTTGAGGTTTTTCTTGTGTGGAAGTATCAGTCTTCTCTTGTGGAGGTGGCATTTGATTGGGAGTTTGTGAATTTGTAGGGTTTTCACCTTTCAAGGTCAATTAAGGCTATTTCGTGCTAATTTTACTGGCATCCACAATGCCATCATTGGTTACATTCTTATTTTTGGAGAAAAAAAATTCCTTGTCATTAGATGAGTTGGTGTTTGTGTTTTCTTTGTTTATCTTGAAGATTCCCCTACAGATAAAAGCATCTTCAATACTAGCCCCTTTTTTCATTAGTTTAGAAATGGTGCTTGGACTCTTGATTTTGAGTTCATTCATTAAGTCTAGGACTAATTTTTCAATGCACAAGTTTACTTTTTGTTCTTTAGGAATGTCTAGTGAGCATTGACTGACTAAGCTTCTCCAACATAGTAAGAAAGTGATAAATAGTTCTCCCATCTTTTGTTTAGTTGAGCACAAATTAGAAAGTGTCACCTCATTCGTAATGTTAAAGGCAAAGTGGGAGATGGATTTATTTGCTAGCTCTGACTAGGATTTGATAGTACCAAGAAGTCTGGAATACCATTAAAGTGTGGGCCCACCTAGAGAATGAGGGAACAATCTCATGAGATAAGCAGGCTCATCACTAAGTTTAGTAAAAGAGGCACAAAATTCTTGGATGTGATCAATAGGGTTGCCTTTTCCTTGGTATTTTTCAAAACTTGGAGCCTCAAAGCATTTTGGGAATGGAGGCATATATAGACTTTTGTCAAATGGATTAGGATGTAGGTCCCTTTCTATATATAGAGCCTATTTCTTTTGGACTCCCAATGCATTGACTTGTTTGGAAAGTTATTTGAATTTTTGTAATAGCTCTTCATTAGGGTTTTGCATGATAGTCTTTCCTTTGAGTCCTTTGTGCCTATGAGTAGACCATTTGTTGTGGTGGGAGCTATGTCTACTTAGTTCTAAAATTTCTATGTCTAATGAGTCTAATGATGTGTCACTAGGAGATGGAGGTATGTTAGTACCTCAAACACAAAAGGGGACCTATTGTGACACATGTTGGGGTACTTGTTGTGGTATTTGATGTGGCACTTTTTTTAGTATTGATTACGATTGATGTACAATATGTTGTTGTTGTACCATTTGTTGTGGTTGTTGTTGGGATACCTCTATTGATTGTAAGTGGGACCGTGTGTGTGATTTTTGTTGTAGAGGTTATTGTGGCACATGTTTTTGTTGTAATAAGTGTTGCTAGTATGCAACTTATTGTTCAAGTCATATTCGATATTCCAACTATTTCTTGAGCCACTCTTGTTGTTGTAATTGTTGTTGATACATTGTGTGTAAGTCAAGTGGGTTTATGTTGGATTGTGTCTTAGGGATGTTGGATACTTGAACCACTTGTGGTTGTTGTTTGTGTGGTTGATGTTGTTGTTGATATGTCACACGTGTGTTGGAAACATTTAGCCCTTAGACTGTTGTAGGTTGATATTGTAGGGGTAGTTAGTTATGTCCTTGAGAAGTGATCGCCATGTTGGTATTGTTGCTTTGCCACCTTTGTGTGTTAGAGGTTTCTCCTTGGGACATCATATTGACCTGACACTTTTGGGAATAGATGTAATCTCAATAAGACATTTCCTTTGTGCATCAATAGGGATTGTTGTAGTTGATGTTTCACATAGTGTACTCATGGGAGGCTCCATAACATTTGACATCATGACACTTGGTAGGGTTAGGAGCAAAGGTGCACTTTGTTTATTTATCTCCAAAGAAGGTATGTCTGGCATCCCTAGAGAACAAGTCCCTTTAGGTGCATCTTGTTGTTGCATCATGTGACTAAAATTAAGTCTTAATGTCCTCTTGGGATATTTAGGAAGAGTCTTGTTTCCCTTCATCGGTTGTGGTTCATCAAACAAGGGATTAATTTTGATGTGTTCAAATGTATTTTGGAGGATTTTGATTGTTGGTTCTTGATGGGACCTTATGGGTGCCATTATTGTGTTTGAAAACTCCAAAGGTTATTTTCCCTTATCTAAGTCCAAATTGATCATGAGTTGCATGTTTTCAATTGTTGTGTTGGTTTGATGTTTGGACTTAGGTCCCTCCATATTTGGGTTAAACATGACAATTTCTTAGGCTGCCAAAAGTTTGAAGTTCTTGTGGAAATTTTTGTCTTGACATGCCCTAGCCATTTCTTCATCAGTGATGCCATAGTCAGTGTCAAAGTGATCGCTCAAGTGTATGATACATTGTTGTATGTTTGATGTGTTATAGTCGAAGGTACTTGCATTGGGTTTGCTAAATTCGAAGGACTATGTTTGTTCATCCTCGAGTGTGGTTGGTACACTTCCACCTCTGAGTGGTATTGGCACAAATATGGATTCAAAGTTAGGACTCCATTGAACCATCCCATGTGTAGGGGAAGTGCTTGAAGGAAACCTCATGGTAGGTGCATTTTTTAGGGTTTTTTGCATCATCTCTTGGCTTTGGTGATCTGGTGGATACATGTTTATGGGGTCTAAAAGTAAAGGTTGGGATGCCTCAATTTGGTCTTCCTCAAAGGTTTTTTGGGTTTTTTTGTTCTTATTTTGTCTTGGACAAGGTTTTGGTTGTGTTGGTGCCTCAAAAAACAAAGGTTGATAAAGTTCTTTAGGTCATTGAGCTGACTGTGTCCTAGTGAGTGTTGGCATGATACCTAAGGATGCAGATATGAGTATTTTTTTTGGATTTTTAGGTGTGTAAGGATGTTATGTAGCCTAGGAAAATGCTAAATGAAGAAGGTTTTTGATATGCAAGAGAAAATTTTCTAGGGAAACTATGGAAATGTAAATGCAAAGTGACATTTTTGAGGTTCACTAGAGGAGATGAAAATGACACTATAGTATGAAAAATGAAGGTTAGGGTTAGATTTTGGACTTGGTAATAATGCTAGGGGTTGATTTATGCAAGGTGGACTATGTGAAAGATGGTATCCTAGGGTTGATAATGACATTTGGGGTATGCAAAATGAGGATAAGTGATCAAGAAGACAATTTGGTTGAAAGAGAAGTTGATAAGGTTTGATAGTGGAAATGATGCTAAGGTTTTGAAACAATGCAAGGTGAATGGAATATACCACTAGGGTAATTAAAAATGAAATTTAGGGATACTAAGATTATGATGATGCATATGACAAAGGTATATGCAAATTTTTGAACTTATGTTAAATCTATAGAAAGTATTTTGTCTAGGAGTTTAACCTTGTGATAATGGACTTTGGATCTTGACCAAAAAAATGATAAAACACAAAAAGATCAAATTGATAAAATATGACAAGGTAAAATCTATCAAGACATAGATATAATTTGACCAAAGAAAATGATAAGAAAAGATAAAAAGACTAGTCAAGATCCATCACCCATCAACACTAGGAGATACTCTAAGACTCATACTTTGTTAAGATTTTTGAATAAGTTCAAAGGTTTTGGGATTCAAAATGATGTTTAGGTGATTCAAAATGGTGGTTATTCTTATTAGATATGTAATATGAAAAGTTTCAAAGGTGAAAAATGAGATTTTGGGTGCAAGATGCAGTTTTGGGCCAAATGCAGAATGGGGAGGTGGAGAGGATCCGAGATGTAGTTTTGGGGTCCTAACATACAATTTCAAGGCCTAAAATGGTCATACAAGTGCCCAACTATTCCTTTATAGCACTAAGTGCACTCTAATAGTACCAACTATGCCTATGGTGTAGTTGGGGCTAGTTTGGGCATAGTTGGTAGTTTCATGGCACAGTTGGGAAGCTGGGTTGAATATCTGGTGAATCTGAGAGAGGTGGTTGCCAAATTGCTATGCCAAGAAGCTAGGATTTAGAGGTTGATGTTAGGATGGGTTAGGAGATGAAAAATGGAGATTATTACCTTAGGAATGATTTCCTAAGTGAAGGTAATGAAGGTTAGGAGGTGCATAATGTAAATTAGGGCATGCTAAGATAGTGGGACCTATCAAGGTACTTAAGGACACTGTTAAAGCCTCAGAATGTTGTTTGGAAGCCCAAACTAGGTTCTCAAACTACCAAGTGTGCCTAGATAGTACCAAATATTCCTATGGTGTAGTTGGGGCTAGTTTGAGCATAGTTGGGAAGTTTGGTTGAAACTGAGGCAATTTTAGGTGTTGGGGTTTCCAGATTGATGTCACAGTGAGCCAGGTAGTAGGGGACAGTGCTAGGACCAAAATGAAGGTTCAAAATGATGTTTAGGACACCTATAATGATGGTTAAAATGTTCAAGATGAGCATTGTGTATGCAAAGATGCAAGATGTACAATACAAAATGCAAGTTTGGGGGTTAAAATTCAAAGAATGAAGGATGCAAACTAAACCTTAATGAATGCAATGTGAAGGATGAGGGACACACAATGAGGACTAAAAGATGTAAGATGAAGCTTGTATGATGCAAGTATGAGGTTTAAACTATGGTGAATGCAAGTGAGTTGATGAAAGGATTAAAGCTATACTATGCCAAGCACATCTAAGATCATAAATGGCAATGTTTTCCAAGTCTTGAATGTATTGGACCAAAGTTTGCAAAGTTTTGCCAAATGTTGCAATGTTTTGAAAATGTGTAATGTTTTGAGAAGGTTCAAGATATAAATTTGAATGTTGGCTATTATCTTGATTAATGTTTTACACACACGCAAGACACATTAAGACAAGAATAGTTGTTGTTAAAAGTGAACAAACACACCACAACCTAGGCTTTAAGACTGTATCCACTAAATTCCTAATTGAACCAAAGTTCAACTACACTTATCTAGAGTAGAAAACCTAGGATCTTGGCACCATAGGCTCCCCCTTATAGCACACTCACTTCTCAGGGCTACCAATATCTACTTCCCAAGGGGCATGACTTCCCAAAGGACTAATGCCTCTACTAAGGACTGTGAGAATGTAGGATGTCTTCATAGGCATGGGTGACCCCTTGAGTCAGTGGATAGATAGGATTTTGGCCACTAAAACACAGTTTTTAGTAAGGGCATTTTGTTCAGCAAGTGAATGATAAACTTCTTCAAAAGGTCTCTGAGGCCTAAGAATTGGGGTTTGACACACCACAAGGGTACTGGAGGAGAGCTATCACTCAGCAATGCCATTGACATAGCTTTCACTATAATTGAGTTTTGTATAGTGGTTGGAACATTGACCTTGATTTTGGCCTATTATCACTCTAAAATTATCCCTTGGCATACCCAATATCGAGTATCTTGGTCCAAGGTAGGCTTCTTATAGAACTTAAACAAATATCTCTTGCACCCAAGATCCATGAATGGTGAGGCGAGAGGATACGTCCATGTAACTCCTAGGGATTTAAACACCATAGACATGCCAAGTAGAAAAGAAAAAGTTATTTTAAGAAACAAATGAAGTGTTATCTAATCTAGGAAATCGAAACACATGGTTTTGACAAACACATAGGGTCTTCGACAACATCCTGCAAACAAGCATTAGTAGTTTCTCATGATTAGTCTTCATCCAATGATCACCACATGCTACCAAAAAACCATCAGTAACACAAAAACCTCTAACTTATGTCCTAGAAGCAAATAGAAGTCCTAAATGTAGATTCTAAGACATATGTGTGCTCTTTATGAACCAAGTGTGCTCTGACAGAGCAACATACACCCCAAAAGTCCAAAATGGCTTAGAATGCCCCAAGTGCACTCAGAAAGTGCTAACTATGCCCATGGTGCACTTGGGGCTCAATAGGGCATAGTTGGTAGTTTCTGGGCATAGTTGGGAGATTAGTGGCAAGTTGTGGGAAATGGTGCCCAATCAAGACCCAGAAATTGAAATTTTTGACACCTATACTACCAAGTGTGACTAGATAGTGTAGACTATGCCCATGGTGTAGTTGGGGCTCAAAATGGCATAGTTGGTCATTTAGGAACAAAAAAAGGGGCTATGGTGTCTCCTAGGCCCTTAAAACTGCTCCTCGGCATCCCAAGTGTGCCTCGATAGAGAAAAGTGCACCCGACGATAGAAAGCTACCAAAATGTATGAAACAAGAGCATAAAAGCATGTTACTAGACCACTAATTAATCTAGGTGTGACAAGGAAGTGTAGATAGTTGTTATACCCTTCCAAGTGAGCTCCTTCCTTGCACCTACAAGCACAAAAAAAGAGAACCCAAGTTAGATAAGCTTGTTCACATCGGGTTTACCAAATGTAGGACCTAGAAAATGGGCTAATGTCTAACACACTATGAGAAAAACACAAACTCAATAATCATACATTAACACCCTCTAGTCTTCCATGAAAGCCAACTGAATAAAGAAAGAAAATAATGTAAAACTCCCTCTTTCACTTGTAGTTGCCATGTCCTTCTTTCTTCTCCATATGATGTAGCTCCAAATTGCCTATAGTGCACACAATATTGAAGCAAAAGCCTATGATAATGATGGTGCTATGATAATACTTGAAGTTGTGATTTTAGTGTGAGAGATGGAGTGAAAATACCAAAAAAGTCAAGGACTAGAAATGACAAGAAGAACGCTCATTTTATAATCAACACTCAAGGTGAGAGAATTGGATTAATCACCCTTAGATATGTGACTAGGAACAATATTCCTTTGAGAATCCATGACACATATGACACAAGATGCCAAGTATATGACTCTATGATACTTGAAAGTCAAACATGGCTAAAGAGGGAAGAGAATCTATGATGTGTCATATGACACCTCAAGCCCACTTAAAGCCAAGAATCTATGACGAATAAAGCCAAATATGGACATGCATAAGAGAATAAGAATCTTGGATTATGACATATCTTAGCAAAGTGTCAAAGGAGAATCCACAAGGTGTCAGACCCATGTGTCATGATGATGTCAATATTTTGTGGAATACTTGAATTAAAAATCCATTATTCCACACAAATAGAAATTAGTGAAATGGAATTAATGGAGAAAAATATGACTTAGGAAATTGAGAATTTCCATGGTTTGTGAATGATGAACCAATTAATTAATAAAATATCAATTAATTGAGAATTTTAGTTAAGAAGAATAATTAGTGAAGTGACATAGGATTAAATTATGGGTTATTTAATCCTATAGAGAAAATTAGTAGGTGACTAGCCAATTTGATTAAATGAGTGCAATAGTATCCTTTAATGAAGTGTGATGATAACATGGATTGAATAGGATGATGATAGGTAGACCAAAGCCATGGTGAAATTTATCGATTGATCAAAATTGATAACATGCCAAGGACACATGACATGAATTAAAGATACGTAACATTTAATTGATATTGTAAATGCTACAAGATCAAGATTGATTGATAAGGTTGATCATAATAACATCACTAGACACTATCAATATTATTAAATGGTTTAAAATGCTATGATCTGACATTGAGAGACTTGACAATGTCAAGGATTAGATGACATGAATGATAGTTTGACCTAGCACTGAGAGCCATGATAGTACTAAGGTCAGATTGATAAGAATTGATAGATAGATGGGTTTTCAAGGAAATGAAAGCCACAAAAATGCCTAGGATTTGAAAAATAATGATAGATTTTGGATGTTTGATATGTTTCGTGATGATTATTGTTGATTTTGGGTGATTTTGAGTTCATTTGAAATGGTTATGAGTTGATTTGAAGTAGTTGGGAGTTGATTTGATATGATTTCTGATGATGTTGAAATGGTTACAAAATGATGTGAAAGAGGATATGAATGATGATAGAAACTATTGAGATATAAGCAGGTTGGCTAAAAGATCAGAGTTAGTGGAATGAGAAAATGGAATGAATTAGTATGAAGAAGTGATGTCGATCTAGGGGCCTCAGAGTATTTTCAAGGGTTACCACTCAAGATAGTGACAAAATAAAAAAGAATGATAGCTAAAAATTTTCACAATGAAGATACAAATAAAAAGAAATTGATGGTTCAAAAATTGAAGTTGAAATGCAAAAGATATGGCCTTTGAAGTGCAACATAGGGGCTCCAGGAGTAGTTCTGGGCATCCTACTACCCCAAGTGCGCCCAAAACTCACCCAAGTGTACCTAGTGCACACTTGGTAAGCCCAAGTGTGCTATGAAAATACCAAGGGTGCCCATGGTGCACTTGGGAAGCCCAAGTGTGCCCTAAAAGTGTAGACTTCGCCCTAGAAGGCTCCAGGGGCCAAAAATAGCTCGATTGGACTCTAAATGACCTGAAAATTTGTGTGAGTGCCCAAAATGGTGGAAAGAGGTCATAACATGAGTAAAATCAGTCAAATTTGGTCAAATTTTGTTAAAATTGGTAAAAAAAAGGTCATACCAAGGCTAGGCTAGGTAGAAAGCCCTAGAAGGTTAACAGATAGTGTAGGATGATGCATGAATGTAAGAATGCAAGATGAAGATGATTTGGTGTATCAAAACACATGATCATGGTGGTGAATTAAGATATGAATGAAAGAAGACCTAATACATGAAATGAGGACTAATTAGAATGAAGAGAAGACTTTCTCTTTCAAAGAGTGCACTATATGTCAACTGTAGCTTCATTTTGATGAAATCATAGATGTGAACCATTCTTGAGCATCTATAAATATCACCATAGATTTTGTTCTTGAATTAACAAGGAAATAGTGTGGGAATGATTCTACTTTTGTAGTGGTTGATAGGTTTTCAAAGCTGGCACATTGTATTCCTTACAAGAAGACTAGTGATGTTGTTCATGTGGTAGAATTGTTATTCAAATAAGTGGTGAGACTACATGGTCTTCCAAAGAATATAGTTTCAGATTGAGATAAAAAATTTATTGGGTATTTCTAATGTAGAATATGGAAGAAGTTAAAGACAACTTTGAATTTTCAGTTCATCACATCATCTGTAGACTAATGGATAGACAGAAGTTGTGAATAGCAATTTGGGAAACTTGTTGAGATGTTTGGTTGAAGACAAGCCAAAAGAATGGGATATGATTTTACCATAGGTAGAATTTTCATATAATAATTCTATCAATAAGAGTACTAGCAATTCACCATTCCAAATTATATATGGGAGTAGTCCCAGAAATGCTTCTGAATTGAGGCAGTTAAATAAAGGAGAGAAAAGTAGTACTGAAGTGGAAGAGTTTGTTGAACATCCATCAAGAGGTGAGAAAGAACATAATAAAAATGAATACATAGTACTGTAATACCCCAAAATTGGCTCATTTCCATGTTAACCAATTCTAGTCTATTTGATCAACCCTAAAGTCCTATGTCACTAGGCAATTCTGATTCTAATAATCTTTACTCGACCTGAGTGTCAAATGCAGAAAATCATTAATCTGTATTAATCACTTACTTTAATTAATTCCTCAATATTCATTAAATTGGCTAAATTAACCTTTTAATTAAATTAATTTAATTATAAGTCTTAGTACTTTAATTAAATTAAATTCACCCCTTTTGGCTAATATACATGAGGAATTAAATATATTTGATTTAATTAAATATTCTCATTCTAGTTGTTGAATTTAATTATTCAATTTGGAATACTCAATTATGAGGTCTTATTTAATTTCCCTAAATCAAATATCTTCTCCAGTATTCTCTCTTCAGTCTAGAAATGGAAACTCTTAGTTGACTGAAATTAGAAAAGGAAAAAAATTAGTTAATTCCTTATTCCACTCAAAAGAAATTAGTTAACTTCCTTCTCTTAAGGAAACTTTCCATTTTAACTGAATGTCATTTCTAATCTCGATTGTTCATCCCAAATAATCTTGATCGTTGGTGGATTTCGAGAATTTTATTTAAGAGACTCCTAATTCCTCATTACAGAGGCGGGAATTTGAATCACATTGAATCTTTGTTGAATTTCATACTCACTTGTTTTATGTTATCATAACTTTTCATTTCTTAGCATCAATATCAGCTAGTTTAATACAATGCATACATATAGATTAAACACTTTTTCTTATTCCTAGATTAAACTTCATTTATCATTTAGATTAATTTCATGATCATATAGCTGCATGAAATCCTTCATAAATCCTTCATACTAAAAGGTCTAGTTTCATGCTTCTTGGTCTGAGAGAAAATACACAAAATCCTTCTAATTAGAAGGAAACAAGTCCTTCTATTGGAACTTTCAAATAAGCATTCCAATGTTTATTCTAGAATGATCTTGTAGGTAAGGACTATGTTAAAGTGTATGTGAGGATCAAAGGCCCCCAATTTTGCATCTACATTTCTAGCACCCATCATGGAGATGAGAAAAACAAGTGTTTTGGCCTCATTTATCATATTTTCTAATATTTTTATCATTTTCCTGTACCTGTATGTACAAACTTCTAGGATTTTGTGCCAAAAATCTCATTTTCACATGAAGATTTGAGGATTTTTCCTACTTCTTTGTACATTCTCATGTGAAAAAGTGCCCCATTTTGTTTTTTCTCGCGTGACACCTCATTTTCTCGCATGCATCTATGTAAGAATTTGTGCAGATCTGTATAGAAGTTCACGGGAGATATGAAAATTTTCAATTCTATTTATCATTTCATTTTATTTATGTGTTATCTCTGAAGCATCTTTACTTTAGTTTTCTAATTTTCTACAACATAACAGTAGTCTATAGGACGTTTTGAAAAAGATTCCTTTTTACACAAACTTTCCAAACATGAACTAACTGTGTGCTTGCAGGAGGTTGTCAAAGATTCGATTATTGAAGACCAATTTTAAAACCCACATAAAACATTGGGTCTTTTTCCTGCTTTCCAAACATAGTTTAATTAGGGCTTTTGAACTTTTTAGGGTGCTAGATAGGGGAATAGGGGAGTATACTCTTAACCACTTAGAGGTCATGACCAAGGGTGAATCAGAAAGCTAGAAGCCTCTAAAAGATGGCATCTAAGGGAGGCAAGCAACTTAGTGGTTCTCTAGTGCAAATCTTCTTCTATGATGGGATGATGATTTCCTCTTAGGGAATTAGAATCTTTAAAATAGATAAGTCTAGATCGATTAAGTTAAGTTAGTGATTAACATGTTTTGTGTGTTTGGGTGAGGTAATAATGTAGAAGAGTATGCTCTTTCCCCTTGAGGGAAATTAGAAACTCAAACCCTTAGAGGGCCTGTCAGAGTGATCCAACCTCCAGGAATGACCCAAGTGAGCACACTCTTTTCAACGAAGATTCCAACTCACTATAATAAAGAAGCTTCATAGAGAAAAAGACTCCAATGCCATATTAATTTCCTCTCCTTCATTCTTGATATCACATATCAAGGGGAGGCTTTGTCTATTGCACTATCAGCATCGGCCCTAGTCTTGCTAATCAAGTGTGTGCATTTTCAGATGCTAGTGTGGGCTACTAGTCTCAACTCCACTTGTGAAGCCACCAAGGATTAATACAAATAGAAGCCAAGTAAAAACCTTTAGTTAGAGGCTACCTGGTTCACCTCCAAAAGGGGGCATAATCTTTGTGCAAGGAGGGGGAAGAATCTCTCCCATAGAAATCACCATAGCCATGCTACTAGTCATTGGAAGGTGGTATACATGCTTTATCCCTACCACAAGGGTGTTCATTCAGCATATATGTTATTGAGCCCTTTGAATACACCAAAAACACAAGCACCCTCTAGGGGGTGACACGGCTATGTGAGGTGCACGCATGTGCATAAGTTGTGGGACAAAGGTTTTGCCTTCTCTATCATTTTTGGTTTTAGAGATAAAGTGTGTCTATTATTGAGTCTTAAGCATGTCCAAACCTATTTAAAACAAACTAAAGGTCAAGACTTCCTCGTCCTTCTGAGTTGCTTTGCCCTCAGTTGGATTGTATTTGACTACTAATTGCTTGCTATGTCTTGTTCAAAACACTTTGCCTTGTTTGAAACCAAATGCTATTTAACAACTTGAAAGGAAACCTTGTGATCTATCTAAAAATTTTCAAATAAACCAACAATTTACCCAAAGTAGTCTAAAATTTTCAAAGTCTCTTCAAAATCCAAGTTTTCAGTTATCAGTCTAGTCTCCATTTTCACGCACAGTCTTTAAAATTTTGCATGAGTACCTTTTGGCTTCTCATTTCTTCACATGGCCCTATCCAAGTTTTCATGCAAGCTTATGGAAATCTCCATGTGAGATATTGTAGTCTTGTCCTATTGTATGGATTCTATTTCACTTGCAAATCCAAGCATGTCTTTGTGTGGTTCTAAGAAAATCTATGCACAACTTTAAATTGCTATTATGAGTCTTTGTTGAGTCCTATGCGCTCTCTCATGTGGATACCCATTAATCTTTGTGTAGGATCTTGAGTCAAAACTGTCAATTTGGTCTATCAGAGCTATCTGCACTCTTAGTCTGGTATGTTTCTTGAAAATAGTTTACCTCTTCTCTATCTATAAATAGTCCCAAAAAATGACATCCTACTTGACTAATGACCTATGATCTACACTTCAGAAAGTCTCATCTTTTAGTTATCTTTCTTTTTTCATCTAATTCTTGTTATACTCCATATCATGATAGTCATAATCTTTGGCTATTCTAGCCTTCACTCAAACTACTCATACCTTAGTATACAATACTTTTCTCTTACTTTTTGAGACTACATTTTAGTTTGATCCTTGTCTTGGTCTTTGCTTCTTGTTCTTATCTATGACTATCGCAACAAGAAGTGGAATCATGTTTTATCCCCTTAGAATTAGGTGAGGTTGAGATAGGGGTCATAATTGTGATAGATGCCACCTTTAATTTTATACATGATCTACATCTAGTTCCTCTAGTGAGGAATCTTCATGATTTCCTTCACCTATCAGATCACCTTGAGTCCAGTGAACATTCTCCGTAAACTTACAACAAACTAGGAACCACTTGTATCAAGAGGATCCTAAAACTAGAAAAGGTCCCACATCTCCAGAAAACACATCTGAATTATTTTTCAAAGGAACTTTCCAATCACAACACACTGAAACTAAAAACATTCCTACAATGGCTGATTACAAACTTGAGCACAGTGACCATAGTAGAAACCAAGACCAATCTAGGAATGACAAAGAAAAAGACCATTACATTGATGAGGAGAAGGAAGAGGTGGAAATACTTCCTTAACACATAGAAAAGTGTCATAAAGAAAAAAACTTTCAAAAGGTCATGGAAATCCTGCTCAGCAAAGAGAAAGAAATATACTTTCTCAAACTTGCCCAAGAGGGAGCTAAGCTACCCCATCATTTCAATGTGGAAACTATCATCACACCAAAATGCTAAGAAACCTCCCCCTAACAACCAGACATCTAGAAATAGACCAAGAAACTCATGGGCTACATGCCCTAAATGAGAATATACACCATTGGGTGAACCTTTGGATGTAGTTTACAAGATCCTACTACAAAACAAGCCCATTTCATGGACAACTCTTGCCCTTATGACTCACAACCACACCCATCATGGTGGAATGAAATTGCATTTTGCAAGTACCACCAAAATAAGGGACACAAAACTAGCAACTGCATAAACTTGTGTCATAAAGTCCAGGACATGATTGATGATTGTGACATTGTCATAGATGGACATAATAATAACTCGAATCACAAGGCTTTCAAGGAGCCCTTCCTATCTTATGAAAACGGAGAGAGCTCAAAACCAAAATCTAACAACAAGGTCAACTATACATACTCTAATGATAAAAATGTGATCAACATGGTTGAACCTATAGATTCTAAGTACTATGACATTATTACCATCAAGGGTAAGCAAGATAACAATAAATCCAAAGAACCATTTGTCTTGAGGGGCCCTACTTCACACACAATTGACAATAAATCTTTGCAATATTATGCCAATGATGTTACACATTCTCATGCCAAGTTGGTACTCAAAGGCCCTATGGCTTCTACTCATGATCTTGAACAACACAAAGGTAAAACTCTTTTTGGTCCATCTGGTAGAGGTGCAAAACTCACAACAAATTCAATAGCCACTAGTTATAGTGTTTTTAATCAATTAAAATGAACTAATGCTCAAATTACAATCTTTGAGGTGCTTAAAATCTCACCTACCCATAGGCAGATTCTTGACAAAGCCCTCTGTTGGTGTGATTTTTCACAGTATAAATTTTTTTTTGATATTTGGATGGAAAATTAGTTAAGTCTTTGTTTCTTGCTGACTAGGTTTTTATTCTGTGAAATTTTGAAAATTATTAGATTACCCTAATTATGCCATGTTTTGTAAGTTGTATATTCCCTTTAAATTCTCAGGGTTTGGCTTTCAAATTATCCATAAAAAGGCCCTAAGTGCATAAAAAACCCTTATACCTTGGTTTTATGTTGCCCTAATTTTCAAATAAAAAAAAGGGGGGTTTTCTTTAAGTATCTTGGCAGGATGTTTTATCCTAATGTTTTGTTCACATCAGAATATTTTTAATCCTTGTGTTAAACCTTTCATGTGCTTTTAATTGTGATATTCCTTTTAGGATGCCAAGTTGAAGAGTTTTTTTTTCAAACACCGTTGATCTATCAGAGATCAAGGGCCAGTGCATCCCCGCATTATGAAGTTGTAGGAATTTAAGTAAAGTGGGGAAGTGCATTTGTGACGCATGTCACAATGGGGCCAAACTATGAAGAATGCAGAAGTCATGCCATAGGATTTGACAATTGTGCTTAGTTGGAACTACTCATCCATGTGGGTCAGAAAGATGTCAAAAATAAATGCAATAGTTAGAATACGCGGGTTAAAAATAATCATTTCATTAGCCCAAGTGGATAATGTGAGCATAAAATAAAGGGCTATTTCTGATCATCGATCTTTTCTAGATCAAGGGCTAGCACATCTTCGCATTATGAAGATGAAGGTTTTTAAGCAAAGTGGGGATGTGCCCTGCAGACACGTGTCTGTGGTGATGTCAAAGTTTTTCCTAGATGCTCAACAGGGTGAAATCTTATCAACCGTAGATCTTTCGAAGATCTACGGTTAGTGCACCCCTGCATTATGAAGTTGTAGGTTTTTAAGTAATGCAAATAAGTGCATTTGTGACATGTGGACTAGATGATGTCAATTACTTTCTTGCTCAGAAGAAGATACGGGATCTGCTAGTGTGGAATGTTGTCAGACAGTATGAGCTCATATGGTGGTTTCTTATTGGTCAGCCTAGCTAGCTGGTTGTTAATAAAAAGTGGATTAGTCTGATCGTTGATCTTGTTTTGATCAACAAATGGCACATCCCTGAATTATAAAGTTGTAGGTTTTTAAGTAATGCGGGGAAGCGCATTTGTGACATGTAGCATTTTTCTAAAAATCGTAAAGCTTGTTAATTTTAAATCAGAACCATTTGATCTAATAAAATCTAAGGATGGGATTCAAACTTGAATGCAAATTACAGGCAACGATTACTAAGAGTAAATGTGATTTAGACCTTGTGCGTACGATTTTAATTTATGAAAAGAGCCCACAAATTCACCATTAATGAATCATCGAAGTGTAGAAAGAACATTAGGGCATTCGAGATTTCAGAGCTAGGGCACAAAAATTCTTGGTTTTTACTCTAGTAAAATTGCAGAAGACATCATATAGTGTAGAAGTGTGAATTCTGGCAAGTAAGTGCTCTGTGACTTTCTAAGTAAACTTGAAGAATCTGTTGTTGTGAATTTCCTAGGGTTCATTCAAAATGCCTCCCCGAAAAGAGTTTACTGGTCAAAAGGATTATTTAAAATGTTCCCTGCATGATGATTTTCTTGAATAATTCCCCTTATCAGTGCATGAATTAACTAAGGGAAGGGAACTCATTCCAAAAAATCCTAGAGTAGTTGTAGCAGAAGGCTTTCATGAAAAAGCTAATTGGATAAGGGATGCTCAGGTTTCCATGGGAGGTCTGGAGTTGTTTAAGAAATGGTTTTCAGAGTGAAAACTGGACACTCCTATGAGCAATGTTTGGGAATTTGATATTGGAAAATTAATAGTCCCCATTGTTTTCTTTGATAGTGATTTATTGATGGACCTGGCAAAGAAGTATAATCTTATCATGGGATGGGTAAAAAAACATTCTGGAGTCAATCTTTTTAGGGTTTTCCCTGAGTTGTTCAGTGAGGTTTTCAACCTAAACCCTAACCACGTTGTGCATGAAATCATTGATATGGATGATTTGCAAGCCAGATATGATGCACAATGAATGTACTTGAGAATAGGGCCACTATAGGAGCATGCTGCCAAGGTCAGTAATTTGTCGGTGATTACAGCCAATACCCCAGAGCCATTATTAAGAAGATATTTCAACTTGAGAGCCCAAGCACTGTATTTTTATCTTTGCAAGATCTTTGGGATAGATGAAGGTGATCAAATTCCAGGTTCTGTTGTCCTTATAATTGCTCAAACCCTTCAATTTGGGATGAGTACCATTCTGGATTTTGCCACTTTTCTAGCAAAAGAGATTCGCAATGGTTTGGTTGGAATAGGAAAGGGAAAAGTAAACAAACCATTCTGTTGGTATTCATTGATGATGCATGTATGCTTATACAAAGGATATACTTTCTTCTCCAAGGGTATGGAGTTAGAAACAACAAAGGATGGAGAGAGGAATCTAGTACAATTGTGGAGTGTGGATATGACTTCAGAAGCCACAGATGCTAGCTATGTAAGATTTGATAGGTATTTTGCATCAAAGCTTAGACTACTTTTAAGAGGAGATAGCCCTAGAATCCCACAAGCATTATTAGAATTGGTCAGATCCAAGGACCATGCTAAAGGGTTACTTGTTAGTCATAACTGGGGGGATATAATTCCCTACAATGTTTCAACAGTGATAAGAGTTTATGGTTTTTTGGGAAAACCTCATGTGCTACCGTTTCATGTGCCTTTGAAGATAGGGATTGTTGAGCTCTTATGGCAGATAGGTACTATAGATGAGAGGGAATTGGTTAAGAAGGGCACTTTCTTTCCAATGGTTACTATGGTGCATGATTTTGTCTTTGTAAAAAAGGGGTGGAAGCACTTAAATTTATTGTTGGATAGGTACAACATGGCAAAGTCTCACACCCGATTCATTGACCCTAAAGGATTCTATGACCTATTTAAAGAAAGGGTGAGAGCTTCCTGTATGGTACATCAGGTTTACTATCCAAAAGATATAATCAAAAACATCTTCACATTGCAAGAGCAAGAATTGAGGAAAGAGAAATGGATAGTTTTCAGTAAAACCCAATAACTCATTAATGCTTTTGACCCCTAGTATGACCCATTGAAAGATAAGAAATATTGGGGAGCCAAAATATAGGCATTGATGAATAATTTTGCCATAATAATTCAAACCATGAATGAAAAGAAAGCTATGTTTGTTGAGGCGCATCTAGAAAAGGCAGCAGAAGTACAAAGAAGAATAAGCAGTAGAAATATGGTAGCTCCTGGCCAATATACATTGCAGAAAAAGGTAGGTTATGTCATGATTCAAAATGTGCAACAGGCACCCCCTCATAAGAAATTAGGGTTAAGAAGTCCATCTGTAGCTAGCTCTCCAAAAAGACAAAAATTAGAGCAGGGGTCTTCTTCTTCTCAAAAAGAACAATACTCCCCAGGCCAGTCCCCAATCCAGATAGATGATGAGGCATCTCTAAGGGAACAACTTAGACAAATGGGTGGAGAAGGAGATGTGATTGTCACTTCTACAAACCTGGATATTGGAGAGCCACAAGAACCTCCTATACCTTCCTTGGACCTAACCATTTCTGATTACCAAGGTAAGGAAATTGACCCAATAGTTGCCCAAGCCTCTGAAAGATTTATTAATGATGAAAAATTTGTAAGATCTAGAGACTTTGCACAGTTTTTGTGGAGATTAACTATGAATTTTTTTGAGAAAGCCTGTGAGAAGATCAAGGCTGAGCAACCAGATAAACCTGACCTGGTTGTTAAAGAAGAGGTAAAGTCAAAAATTTTGAATGATTTTGCCCAGTTTACTCCTAAAGCCAGGAGGCAAATAGTTAGACAATCAGGAGTCCTCCTTCTACCGGAATGGGATATAGAAAATGCTATTTTTTTTGATTCAGTAAGAAAGCAGAAGGATGTTTAACTAACAACTACTGAAGAAGTACTACAGGCCCATAGAGGGGTCAAATTTAGTGATTACCACCAAGCCCTTGTTATATGGTCTATAGATAAGAGGGAAAATACTAGGATGCATGAGTTTCCTGCAGCAAAGCATACTGGTACATTGACAGTATATAGGGCTAGTGAGGTAAGTAGTAAAAAAATAATGGGAATGGCCTCAGAAGTGCTAAAATTGGGTGGTGTTGTATCTGGCCAGGAAGAAGATAAGTTTACCTAACTTAATGCTAGGTTTGAAGAAGTGTTAAAGGCATATGAAGAAAGAGGTATACAGATACAATCACTTGAAAACAAGATGTCTCAAATGGAGAAGATACTTGGGAAAAGAAAGGTGGGAGAATCCAGTACACCTAGAATTGCATACCCTTCATAGTCATTTTTTGGAGAAACCCCTATTATTGAAATACCAGACACCCCTAAAAGGCCCCAATTCTATACTGTAGAAGACTTTGAAGAAGAAAAAACCAAATTATATGAGTTGTAGGTAGAATTAAAAAATTAGTATGAAGGAAAATTAAAGCAGGGTGTAATGTATTTAAGGAATAAAATACAATGGTCAACCTTCTTTGATTAGTTGATAAGAATTGCAACCCTTATGGATGAGTTGAATAGAGATAAGAATAAATTGACTCCCCTAGCACAGAAGTGGAGGGAGAGGAATATGATATTACAATTATATGTATATCTGTCGTCCAAATGCCATATCATCAAGTAGAGAAAATTTTTGATTTGTTAAATAAACAAGAGGATTTTGATGATAAGAGGGATTCTTTACAGAAAAGATTAACACTTTGTTTTTCCAAATATATTGCTAAAAAATTCACTTTATTTCCTTGTGCTTTAGAATCTGTTGATACAATAAAGGAAAAAGATAAGTGGAAAAAGGAGTTAGATGAAATATTTGATGAAAGGATCAGGAACATCATGAGTGAAACTAACCACTGGTTTTGGGCAAGGACAAATGAAGAATTGGTAAAGATACAGTTATATTATAATGACATTAGAAAAGAGCTTGATGATTTAGAAGAAATTGCAAATTCTTTACTAGTTATACAAAGAGAGGCTCTAAATTTTGATTGGCTGGATGATGCTGCCTATAATAAATGGAAAAATCAGTTTAGAGAACAGATGTCAGGAGAAGATGAGGAGGAAGATGCAAAAGTAAAAGTTACCCTTGTATTTAGTAATGAAGACATGGAAAATCCCCAGGTTAAAGTGATTTTGTAGGTAACTGAAGATGATACATCACTTTTAGACCTCATGACTATGTACTCCGAAGATGAAGAATGATTGTAAAATGAGATCATATTTTCTTGTCTCAACAACTGAGAAGCATAACAGAAAGGGACCCACCAAGGATGTTTGATGTAATAAGCCTTTCTATTATTTGTTTTTGTCTTTTATGACAAAAGTATATGTAAGTGTCTTTTAAAGGACACCTGCCATTTTTTTCTTTAGCCTAAAGCTTGTTGCATCTCACACTATTTAAGTGAGATCCCAAGGCTAAAGAATAGTCCAAATTCTATTTTTCTAAGTGATATGCTTACTCTGTCTTTGGTCCAAATTTTTGAAAGCAAGTTTATGATGTATTTTCTCTATCAATTCTCTGAGAATACATGAATATATAATGAGTTGTGCTTCTTTCTAAAGGTCATTCTGAGTCTATTGTAAATGATATACCATTTTCAAAGAAGATGAATACAAGTTGTGAACTGTCCCCATATTGTTCTTTCTAAATCTTGTCTCCTTTCAATTACTTGGTTGTCTTGATATTGTATAAGTAAAGGCTTGTGCAATTGAATGCAATCTAATTAGGTTGCATATCTATTTATCACTGCTATTAATTCAATGGATTAAATAAAAGCTTTGATGAATGTGATAAGGTTTCTTTAGTAGTGGAAATGGTTTTGGAATGATGAATTCTGATAAGAATTGCTGATAGAATTTGTTGTAAGGAAACAAATTAGATCTGAGAACTTGCTGTAGACTCTGAACCCCAATAGATTAGGCACTAATCAAGTTGATACAGCTAAAGCAGAAATATATCATAAATGATTTCAAAATTCGGCATCAAATCAAATTTTACTTTTATTTCCTATAGATCTTCAAAGCTGGCCAACACTTGTCTGCATGGAATGTTTTAGCTTCAGTTAGCCACTATTGTTAAGAACATTTGCAGATCTATAGAAGAACTCTTGGCCATATCTATTTTATGGGATGTGTTTATCAAGTTAGTAAGAATCATTTATATGTTTGAGGATTTTGAAATGAGAATCAGAATGAAACTAAGAATAATCCTCATACAGTTGTTCTAGTTTTGAATCATCCCTGGGTACACCCACCCTGGTTTTGCAGAGCCAAAAGAGTAGAAAACCATCTGTGGTTTTGTTGAAGTTGGGTCCAAATACTTTTCATACGCAATTGCTAAAAAGAATTGGCTAGTCTTTAGATCATGTATGTACTGTCATTTTGGTATTAAGAATTTTGCCGCTTAGTAGTTTTAGTGCATTTTAAAACACCAACAAAATGGCGACTCTACTAGGGAGTTGTCCCACACATTTGTGAGAAAGTATTGTAGTTTCTTTGGTCTTTATGTGTATGTGTGTGTCATGGTATCTAAGTTTTTCTCATGGTTATAAGGGAATCATTTAGTAACAAACCTTGAGAATTTAAATAAGATAGAGCCCAAGTACCATTGCTACACACTAACGTATCTAGCCTATCCAAGTGTCTTATCTAACAAGCAAGAGTTGCAGTCGTATGACATCATCAATTGGTCTTTCTATGCCAGATATTTTTGTTTCTACTTGTGTATTGTTTTCCTTCAGTTAGAAAAAGTGTCATTATATATTTTCTCGAAATAGGGTGGTGACTCAATCAAGGTTTTGAAGCTAGTGCTTATTGTAACAAAAGGTGAATATGGCTGACAAGAGAAAAAACACAAGAGCTTACATGAGAGCCAATCTCAATGTATCAATGTATACCGATCTACCCCAAGGTGGTAGGAAGAACCAAAGTAAGAAAAAGACAAATCCAAATCCCTCTTGGAAACCTAGAGGTAATGCATCTGTCAACTCCCATTATAAACCAATAATAGGAAGAGAGTCTTCTTTGCTTAGCTCTAAATCTGAAACTACAAGACTCTTAGGAGGCATTTTCAGTACCCCATTACCAAATGAGAGTGTCTTTCAAGACAAAGATGTGTCTACTATGGGAATTGCTTCATCAAGAATAGATCCTATAACAGATATGAACTATAGGCTAGGATTTAGGAGTTCATTTGATAATCCTTTTAATCCTAGAGCAACCCCATATGTAGAGCCAAATCTTATAGATCTAGATGACCATACTGATTCAGAGGCAACTTCTGCAGATCTTAAAGAAGTGCACTCTAAAATAGGATTTTTGAAGAAATGGATTGCTAAGGAAGAAGCTAAATGCATTCATCTTGAAAAAGGAAAGGAGCAAGCCACCTTGTATGCCATAATAGAAAGGGATGTTTTGTTGAGAAGGATGGCTGCTTTGAAAGAGCAAAATAAAAAGTTAGAAGAGAATACCACAACTCTCCATAAGGATTTTTTTGGAGATGTTGATAATCTGAGAGCTAAAGTTCAAGAACAAGAGAAATGCCTAAATCAAAGGCAAGAACTAGTTATTGCTCAAATCCAAGCCTATAAACCTATTCAAGTGGATCCTGTAGAGCCCACTACAAAAGCTCTAGATAAAGGGAAAGGCAAGGCTATAGGAATCCAAATAAATGAGCCTCAAGCTATACCAAGAAAACCTATACAACCCTCCATGTCAAAATTAGATCTAGATCTTGAGAAGGCTCGAAAAGAGAGGGAAGATCTTGCGAAAGAGCTTGAGAAGGTTGAGAATGAAGCTCAAGCTGCAGAAACTAGGAGAAAAATCCAATTCATAAAATCTAATTTTGCATTGGCTTCATGGCCCAATTTTTCTATCCCACCTACAATTCTTGCACCAGTTAGTGGTCCAATAATCTCAACTTAGGGAATACCCCAATTTGCTCCTACCTCATCTTCCACTATTGGCACCCAAGTCCCTTTTGTCCCACCTCAACAATCCCAAGCTGCTCCCCTGAGTCAAGCTAATATAGCTAGTACTTCAAATGTTCCTGGTTTCTAGAAGAAACTTATATACCTAGAAAAGTATAGACAAATATCATTTTCTAGTATTCTTGGTGCTCCACATCTCATATCATTTTATTTAAGAGATAAAGTGGTTAATTTCTCTGGGAATAATGCTGTTACTAGTGAAGAACATTTGAGAATTTTCATTGATATGTTAAATGATTATGAAGTTGAACATGAAGATATGGTAATGAACTTTTTTGTGCATTCACTAACAGAGGATGCAAAGGATTGGTTTAGGAGGTTGCCTGATGATAGTATTACCTCATGGAGTGATTTGGAGAAATTTTTCAAAGAGAAATATGGAGACAACACTAATGCAGGATTCATGTTGAATGAGTTCAACAACATCAAGAAGAATCCAAATGAGTCCACATTTGATTTCAATGTAAGATTCTAGAAAGGTATGTATATAATATTTTAAGTTATGAGGTTAAATGAAGATGTCTTTCTCACAACATATTTCAATGCTTTTGATAGCAAAATGGCTTATCAATTGAGGGATAAGGATCCTAAGACTTTAAGAGATGCCTATAAAATTGTAGTAAATATAGAGAATAATATGAAGGCATCTAGAAAACTAGGTAGGAGGGATGATCCTAAGCTTTTTAATCCTAAGAACAATAATAAAAGGGAGAGTGACAAAACTCCTATAGGAAAGAAGCCTGAAGAACCTACTATAGGCTAGGTTTTGGAATTGCTCAAGAAGATGAATCCCACTAATTTCAATAAACCAAATGTTGCTGAAAGACCCCCTGTGAATAACAACAATTTGAATAGGCAGCCTAGAATGAAAAATTACCCTTACACCACTTAGTGGAAAGATGGTAAGCCCGTTCCTAACCAGACCCACAATGTGAAGGATAAGGGTACTCCAGATCCCCTACAAAGGAACACTATAAATATGAATGATGATGTACCATGGTGCGTTATATGTCAATCACATCATTCTGCTGATTATTGCGTTGTGGCATAGTCATTTTCCCAAGGTCAAGGAGTGCAACTTGAAGAAGAAACTGAAGAGAAAAACCATGATGATATAAGCTGTAGTATGGTAAGCATGTGTGATGATTTGATAGATTCAGATTCAGAAGAACCTGAAAATGATATTACTAGCCAGAGAATTGCTTACTATCTACATCATCAGCAAGTGCTTTCAGATGATGAAGGGTATGATACAGATAAGGTATGCAGTACATTTTTTGATGTAGGTCTCACAAGCTTAAGAATGCCCTCCAAGGAGGAGATTGACAAAATTATAGTAGAAATGATTTCACAAGTCCATAGTAACTACAATTTGAGAAATAGAGTAGTAAATGATAATGCAGGAAAGCCATCTAGTGTATTCATCAAAGACATCACTCATAAGATGAATGATCAAAACAAGAAAGTCAATGTAGATGTGCCTAAGATCAAGGAAAATAAGGGTAAGAAATGGAACCAAAGAAGAAGGTTCAATTTCAAATAAGTGAACCAACAAAACCCATTCTGTAACCAAAGAAATCAGAACTTGATACTATCAAGAAAAATGCGATGCCTGCTGCTCAAAAGATTCTAACTCCAGGTACTCTTGTAAAACCCACTATTGTTGAAACTATTGATATGATATCTATGTTGTCTCAAATTACTGTAAAAGTGCCCTTGTCTGAACTTTTTAGAATTGAAGAGCATAAGAATAAGGCTTTGTCATGGTTGGGTGGAATAGGAAACAATAATATTGTTATAGATCAAACTGTATCCCAACAAACCCCATTAGTAATAGAGGATAGTGGTATCATATCCCAGATTCCTCAATTTTTTTTAGATGATTCCTCAATGGCATTTATAGAAGATATTGATCCTTTTTTCCTCAGTCTAATCATAAAGGGGAAGACCTTAAAAAATTGCATGATAGACTCAAGAGCTTCCAACACTATAATGCCTTTCAAAGTAATGGAAGCCTTAGGATTGAAGGTGAATATGGATGCTAGGGAAGTTCCATTCATAGGTACCATAAATGCATTACCATTCAAATTGGTTGCATATCCTGAAGTAGAATTAACCATGTCTATCCTTGTGGTAGATATACCTCCACACTATGGAATGTTGCTCTCCAGAAAATGGAGTGCTGCCATGGAGGGAAGCCTGCAATGTGATCTTACTTATGCCACTTTTCATATAGGGGACAAAGTTGTTAGGGTAAATAGGGATGCAAGGGTTAACCACATTTTAGGAGAAGAAATTGACAAAGCCACTTGTTTCCTAAATACTGGGATTAATGCTTTTAGGGCTGAATTAATTATTCAGGAAGTTGAAAACTTACCTACTATTATTGAACATGAAGCTGAATGTTGCATGAACTCACCAAAATTATGGACAATGTTCTTTGATGGGGCTAGTTCTAAAGAGGGTGCAGGGGCAGGTGTAGTTTTTGTATCCCCTAAAAATAACACTTTTAGATATTCGTTCACTTTGAAGTTTTCCTACACTAATAATATTGCAAAATATGAAGCATTTCTACTAGGACTCAAAGTTGCCATACATCATAGAATTAAGTTATGTGTTATAGGGGATTCTGAACTAATTATCTCTCAGATCAAAGAAACCTACTCATCCAAGAATAAGAGATTGAAACAATATAGAAATACAGTTTGGGATCAGATAGAATTCTTTGATGCATTTGGGATCTCATGGAGAGATAGGACTCAAAATAAGATGGCTAATCTGTTAGCAAATGTAGCAATCAAGCCAAAAGAGATATCATTTTTAGGAATCTCTCAGATTGAGGTGCAAAATAGACCATCCATACCTGACACATTGAAAATTGACAGGTTTTTGAGGCTGACAAAGATATTACAAATTTTTTGTTAAATGAAGACAAGTACCACAGTTAGGAAATGGATTGCAGCGGACTGATTGAAACCATAAATGGGAAGGAAACCATTTTTGGTCAAGAGATTATGCAATTAAATACAAATAAGCTGCCGAAGGGGTTAGTGGTCTTGGAAAATATTTTTGATAACCAAGATAGAGTAAAGTCAGGAGTTAACGACCCCAAACCTCAGGAGTTAGAAGAAATAAACTTGGGTACTGATGAAGCTCCTAAAAAGGTTTATATTGGTCAAAATTTGCCTGTTAAAATTAGGAAAACATTGATTGACCTACTTAGAAAATATAGACATGTTTTTCCTTGGTCATATGATGACCTTAAGGCTTACAGGGAGGATCTGTTCTAGCATGTCATACCATTGAAGGAAAATGTAAGACCTTTCAGGCAAAAATAGAGACCAATTAATCCTACCCTTGCCCCAAAAATGCAAGAAGAACCGACAAAACTAAGAGATGGTGGGATAATCAAGCCAATCAGGCATTCCACCTAGGTTTCAAACTTGGTTCCTGTTAGAAAGAAGAATGGAGATATTAGGCTATGTGTGGATTTTAGAAACTTAAAGATTGCATCTCTAAAAGACAATTATGGCTTACCTAATATGGAAGCCATGTTGCAGCAAGTGACTGGCTCTAAATTAATGTCAATGATGGATAGTTTTTCTAGATATAATCAAGTTCTAGTAAAGGAAAGTGAACAGTTCAAGACAACCTTCACAACCCCATGGGGAACATATGTATATGTGAGGATGCATTTTGGCCTGATTAATGTAGGAGCTACCTTCCAAAGAGCCATGGATGTAGCATTTCATGATTATATTGATAAATTTATGGTTGTGTACTAGGATGATCTTACTGCATATTCCAATAAGGCTGAAGATCACTGTAAACATTTGGAAATTTTTTTTTATCAAAAATTTGGAATATGGAGTTTCTTTAAACCCAAAGAAATGCGCATTTGGGGTCATAGAAGGCAAACTACTAGGACACATAGTGTCTAAAGATGGGGTGAGAATAGATCCTGAGAGAGTAGCGGCTACTGAAAAAGTCCCCAAGCCAAAAAATGTAAAAGGAATTCAATCCTTCTTTGGCCAAGTTAATTTTCTTAGGAGATTTGTTACAAATTTTGCTAAGATCAATAGACCTATCTCAAAGATGCTCAAAAAGGGAGCCACTATAGATTAGAATGGTGAGCCTTCACAAGCATTCCAAGATATTAAAATTGCAATAAAAAATGCTCTAGTATTGAGAACCCCAGATTATTCAAAACCCATGCATATTTTTTATTTTGCATCCTTCCACACTGTGGCTATAGTCTTATTGCAGAAAAATCAAGAAGGATATGAGCAGCCTATTGCCTTTTTTAGTAAGTCACTACAGCCTACTGAACTTAAGTATGAAATAAATGAAAAGCAAGCATATGCTTTAGTAAAGGCTGTAAAAGCTTTTAGATGTTACTTGATAGGTGCTACTATTATCGCTTTTGTACCTGGTGTTGCAGTCAAGGATATATTTTCTCAACAGAAAGTATCAGGCAGTAGGTGCAGATGGATCAATAGAATCCAAGAATTCTACATTGATATATAGATAAAAAAGTTAGTAAGGGGCCAAGGTTTGGCCAAACTCATGGCTGAAGCTAATCTAGAGGCTAATCAGATAAATCTGGTAAATGATGATCTCAGAGCTTACTTATGTGACATGGACTAGTGTGACTAGTACACCAATGTCATATATTACTTGCAACACATGGAAGCTCCTCCCCATTTGCTTGAAAATGAAAAGAGGAATACTAAATTGCAAGCCATTAGGTATGTCTCAAATACAATCACTTGAAAACAAGATGTCTCAAATGGAGAAGATACTTGGGAAAAGAAAGGTGGGAGAATCCAGTACACCTAGAATTGCATACCCTTCACAATCATTTGTTGGAGCAACCCCTATTATTGAAATACCAGACACCCCTAAAAGGCCCCAATTCTATACTGTAGAAGACTTTGAAGAAGAAAAAACCAAATTATATGAGTTGCAGGTAGAATTAAAAAATCAATATGAAGGAAAATTAAAGTAGGGTGTAATGTATTTAAGGAATAAAATACAATGGTCAACCTTGTTTGATCAGTTGACAAGAATTGCAACCCTTATGGATGAGTTGAATAGAGATAAGGATAAATTGACTCCCCTAGCACAGAAGTGGAGGGAGAGGAATAATGATATTACAATTATATGTATATCTATCGTCCAAATGCCATATCATCAAGTAGAGAAAATTTTTGATTTGTTAAATAAACTAGAGGATTTTGATGATAAGAGGGATTCTTTACAGAAAAGATTAACACTCTGTTTTTCCAAATATATTGCTAAAAAATTCACTTTATTTCCTTGTGCTTTAGAATCTATTGATACAATAAAGGAAAAAGAAAAGTGGAAAAAGGAGTTAGATGAAATATTTGATGAAAGGATCAGGAACATCATGAGTGAAACTAGCCACTAGTTTTGGGCAAGGACAAATGAAGAATTGGTAAAGATACAATTATATTATAATGACATCAGAAAAGAGCTTGATGATTTAGAAGAAATTGCAAATTCTTTACTGATTATACAAAGAGAGGCTCTAAATTTTGATTGGCCAAATGATGCTACCTATAATAAATGGAAAAATCAGTTTATAGAACAAATGTCAAGAGAAGATGAGGAGGAAGATGCAAAAGTAAAAGTTACCCTTGTAGTTAGTAATGAAGACATGGAAAATCCCCAAGTTAAAGTGAGTTTGCAGGTAACTGAAGATGATACATCAGTTTTAGACCTCATGACTATGTACTCCGAGGATGAAGAATGATTGTAAAATTAGATCATATTTTCCTGTCTCAACGACTGAGAAGCATAACAGAAAGGGACCCACCAAGGAATGTTTGATGTAATAAGCCTTTTTGTTATTTGTTTTTTTCTTCTATGATAGAAGTATATGTAAGTGTCTTTTAAAGGACACCTATCATTTTTGTCTTTAGCCTGAAGCTTGTTGCATCTCACACTATTTAAGTGAGATCCCAAGGCTAAAGAAGGGTTCGAATTCTATTTTTCTAAGTGATATGCTTAGTCTAACTTTGGTCCAAATTTTTGAAAGCAAGTTTATGATGTATTTTCTCTGTCAATTCTCTGAGAATACATGAATATAGAATGAGCTGTGTTTCTTTCTAAAGGTCATTCTGAGTCTATTGTAAATGATATACCATTTTCAAATAAGATGAATACAAGTTTTGAACTGTCCCCATATTATTCTTTTTGAATCTTGTCTCCTTTCAATTACTTGGTTGTCTTGATATTGTATAAGTAAAGGCTTTTACAATTGAATGCAATCTAATTAGGTTGTATATCTATTTATCATTGCTATTAATTCAATGGATTAAATAGAAGCTTTGATGAATGTGATAAGGTTTCTTTAGTAGTGGAAAGGGTTTCAGAATGATGAATTCTGATAAGAATTGCTGATAGAATTTGTTGTAAGGCAACAAATTAGATCTAAGAACTTGCTATAAACTCTGAACCCCAATGGATTAGGCACTGATCAAGTTGATATAGCTGAAGGAGAAATATATCATAAATGATTATCAAAATACAACATCAAATCAAATTTTACTCTTATCTCCTGTAGATCTTCAAAGCTGGCTAGCACTTGTTTGCATGGAATGTTTTAGCTCAGTTAGCCACTATTGTTAAGAACATCTGCAGATCTATAGAAGAATTCTTGGCCATATCTATTTTATGGGATGTGTTTATCAAGTTAGTAAGAATCATGTATATGTTTGAGGATTTTGAAATGAGAATCAGAATGAAACTAAGAATAATCCTCATACAGTTGTTCCAGTTTTGAATCATCCTTGGGTACACCCACCCTGGTTTTTCAGAGCCCAAGGAGTAGACAACCATCTGTAGTTTTGTTTAAGTTGGGTCCAAATATTTTGCATACGCAATTTCTAAAAAGAATTGGCTAGTCTTTAGATCATGTATGTACTGTCATTCTGGTATTAAGCATTTTGTCGCTTAGTAGTTTTAGTGCATTTTAAAACACCAACACCCTCACTAAGGCAAATGTTCCTTAATTTCTTGATCTTGAGTGATTTAAATCTATGGTAGGTCATCTGACCTTGCCTTACTATATGTCCTTCTCTAAGGAGGATGATAATTCATTGAGTCACCCACACAATCAACCTCTATACATTGAGGTCATGATAAATTAGACACGTATTCATTGGGAACTCATCAATAATGGAGATAGGCTAAACATTGTCTCTGCTACTTTTCTTAGACAATTAGATTATTCTAAGGACTCTATTGATCCTTGTTGCAAGATCACTATCAAAGCGTATGATGAAGTAGAGTGAAAGTCTCTAGGTCTTATGGTGTTGCCCCTCCATGACAATCTTGTAGAAAGGGATGTCACTTGTTAGGTCCTTGACATTCCCTTGGCTTACAATATTCTGCTAGGAAGGCCATGGATACATCAGATGCACATTGTGCCATGCACATATCATCAATGCATAAAATTCTTATTTCATGGCTCTAACATCACTATCCGTGCAAGTACTAGCTATAGCTATAATACACTAAAAGCTACTAAGAATTTTGTACCCATTAATAAGGAATCTACTAATTATTATGATTACAAGCTAAAGCAAATTGAGTAGTCATTCAAGATGAAAGAAACTAGCATGGGTGAATACCACATCAAACCAATGTTGTCATTAACATCTCTTCCTAAGTCTCCCCATCATTATTGGAGACCATTTGAGGCAAAGAAGCCATTTTTGTTGACACCTCAAACCAAGTATAATGGTACTTTTGTTAAGGCTACAGTCCCTTTAGAGGATGAAAGTGAAAACAGAGCCATTGATGCATGGCTTTACAAAGAGGAGACTCTGGTTGACCTCACAAAACAAGCTTGTGAGATAATTCTTGAGAAATATGGCCCTGGCCTTAGACTCATGAAGCACTTTGGCTATAAGAGAATAGTCCTATTGGATGTAATAACAACATTCTAGTTGATCCTATAAAAGCAATAGCTCAAAGAAATAGAGATACATCTGGTCTAGGATTTAAGAAGGTTCCTTTCCATTTAGGGGTTAACAAATTCATTCCAAAGCCTAAGAGTTCATCTGGAAATGAGTCACAAGCTATGTCTAATACTCAAGAAGATAATACTGATGATGAGGATCCTTATCCTTATCGTATTCCTCATGATCTTGCCAAATTCTTTGTTGAGCTAGATGACTTTGTGCCACTTGTTAGCACTATGGATGGTACTAGTGATTCTTCTAAGGACAATACTGATCCATACCATGCCCATTCAAAATAGAGAGATTCTAGTCAGGCATTACCTATTGAGTACTTCTATAAAAATTCAAATGATGAAGGAGAGTATGTCCCTATCACTATTGGGGAATTCTACAGCCTATTGCCATGTAGCATTGATTTTAAGGAATATGAATTTGACTCCCTTTTAGAAGAAACTACAGATAAATACATTGACCAAGTTCATGTCTATGAAAACCAAATCAAATTAAGTGAAGCATCTAGGGTGAGGTTGAATGGGTCCAATCCAACTAGTGTCCTTGAGTCTTTGGTTGATGACATTAGTGCTCAAAGGCATTCAAACACACTTGTGGATGAAGCTGCTCTAGGTCTTGAATTGTTGGTCCAAGCATTTACTAATTATAGTATGAGTGCAATTGAACCTATAACTACTCTTTCACTTACATATCTTGAGCTTATAGACTAGAATTATAATACATCTAGTGAAGTCCCCACATTCCAGAATGACTATGCTCTTGCCTACTACTTAAACATTGTCAAACCAATAATGTCTTCCACCAATGAACAAAGCATCAACATGACTGAAGATGACATCAAATATCTCATTCATACAATCAAAAGGAAAAAGATAGAAGTTTTGATGGTGAGAACTACATTTTGGTAGTGTTAGAACCTAAAAAAGTAAAAATAAAAGATGTATCCAAGGGTGAAAACCTCTCTAAGGTACCCGTGGATGAGATATTTGATGCACTTCCTAGTTATTTTCAAGAGAGATCATCAATGTTGATAAATACAACAAAGCTGATCAACTTGGGCACAAAAGAGCATCCTCACATGATACGTCTAGCATAGTCACTATCTCAAGTTGAAAAGAGGAATTCATTGCCTTCTTCTTAGAGAAGAAGATAAACTTTGCATGGACATATTTCGACATGCCAGGACTAGATCCTAATCTCATTATGCATCATTTATCCATTGCACCAGTCATTAAATCAGTTAAACAAAAACTTCAAAAAATGCATTCTCATGTTGCATTACTCGTCAAAGCTAAACTAGAAAAGCTTATGAAATCTAGATTCATCCATGCTATTGATTACATTGAATGGATATCCAACATTGTTCCAGTCTCCAAGCATGACAAATGTATCAGAGTTTGTACTGACTTCCGTGATCTCAACTTAGCATGTCGATGATTTTTCACTTCCCAACATTGATATGATGGTGGACATGATAGTAGGATATGAGATGTACTCACTCATGGATAGATTTTATGGTTATAATCAGATCAAAATTGCACTAGAGGATCAGGAAAAGATTTCTTTTACATGTGCATGGGGAACCTTCTATTCGAACATAATGCCACTTGGCTTAAAAAAATTTGGTGCTACATATTAGAGATCAGTCACTATGATTTTTGACGATATGATACATAAGACCATGGAGGACTATGTGGATGATACCTTGGTCAAGAGTGCAAAATGCAATACTCATCTACAAGATTTGAGACCTATCTTAGATCACATGGAAAAAATTAGTCTCGGGCTTAATCCTAAGAAATGTACATTTGGTGTCACATCAGGGAAACTATTAGGATATATTATGTCTAAAAAAGGAATCGAGGTGGATCTAGGGAAAGTCCAAGCAATCATGGATATGCCTCCACCCTGTAATATCAGTCAAATGAGGGGTTTACAAGGAAGGCTCCAATCTATTTGTAGGTTCATCTCACAACTAGTGGATAGATCATAGCCTTTTACAAGGACTCTACATAAGGGTGTGAAATATAACTAGAGTCAAGATTGCAAGCAAAGCTTGACATAGATAAAACCATATCTTATTAATCTGCCAATCTTGATTCCTCATATCTATGGGAAGCCTTTGATTTTGTACATCTCAGCAACTAAAACATCTCTGGGTATCTGATAAGCTCAAGAGGACAACAATAGCAAGGAAAGAGCTATTTACTATTTGAATCACACACTAATCTCTTATGAGATGAATTATAGTATCATTAAAAAATCTTGCTTGGTAGTTGTCTTTTCTTCCCAAAAGTTGAGACACTACATGCTTGCTCACACTATATGACTAGTGGTTAAAATTGATCCACTAAAGTACTTGCTCAGCAAGGTAGCTCTAACAGGAAGATTGGCTAAGTGGGTCATGATACTTAGTGAGTTTGAAATTCAATATGTCGAATGAAAAGATATCAAGAGACAAGAAATTGTTGATTAGCTAGTAGATGCACCAATGTAGAGTCTTCTCCCACTGAACATTGATTTTCTAAATGAGTGAATTCTAATGCTGACACACCAAATGTGGATAATGTTCTTTGATAGGTCCTTCACACGACAGGGATCTAGTGTTGGGTTACTCTTCATAACACCATAGAGATATTCACTACCTAAAGCATACAAGATTTTGTTTCCTTGTATAAATAACATTACAAAATACAAAGCTCTAATTAATAGCATGAAGATTGCAACTAAATGGAGAGTAGATTAGTTGAACATCTTTGGGGACTCTTAGCTCATAATCAACTAGGTTAATGATGTGTATTAGACAAAGGATGAGAAAATAATCCCTTAAAAATGCATGGTTGATGATATGAAGAAATATTTCTCAAACATGACTTTTCAACAAATTCCTCGAGCAGATAAAAAAGTAGCTAACGTCATGGCTACTCTAGCTTCCTTCCTAAAAATGCTTGAAAATGATCTTTGACATGAGTTCCTGGTGGAAATGTAACTCTACCCTGCTTATGATACCCCTAATTCTTGGATGATCTATTCTATTTTAAGACAAGACTCATCTCTCTACCACCAAATCTACTCCTATCTCTATGACCAAACTATTTCAAACACTCTAACCCAAAATGAAAAAGGTCACCTTATCTATAATGCTTCATGGTATGTCATTATTTCTAACAGCTTGTTCAGGAGAGATCTCGATGAAACACTTCTTAGGTGTCTAAAACTTGAAGAGTCCAAATGCACATTAGTTGACATTCATGATGGCATTTCTAAATCTCACTAAAATGACTTGACACTAGCTCATAAACTTATTCGAGCTAGTTATTACTGGCCAAATATGGAGCAAGAGGCAATTAAGTACACCAAGTCTTGTAAGCAATTCCAACTCCATGGGAATCTTATTCACGCTCCAGCCAAGGAGCTAATTCGATCTATCACACTGTGGCCATTCCAACAATGGGCCATTATTACTGACAATGGAGGATAGTTTTAAAAAAAGACCTCAAGGAGCTATGAAAAAGATTCAAAATCACACAATATTGGTCTTCTATCTATTATCCCTAGGGTAATGGCCAAGTAGAGGAATCCAACAACATGATCCTTAAGATCTTGCATCACATAGTTAGTAAATCTAGAAGGGACTGACACCTTTAGATTAATCTAGCTCTATGGGAATATAGAACAAGTATCAAAACTCCAACGGGTACAATGTGCTTTGCTTTGGTTTATGAAATAGATGGTGTGCTTCCAATAGAGGTTAAGATTCCTACGCTAAGAATCTCTATGAAGGGCCTCATTACTAATGAAGATTATGGAATATCTTGGCTTTAAGAGCTAGTGTTACTAGATGAATGTCGACAAGTGGCATGTGATCATTTTCGAGCTTATCAATAGTGAATGTCTAGAAGCTACAATAAGAAATCTAAGCCATGTGACTTCCAACTAGGTGATCTCATCTTGAGAAAAAATTCTAAAAATCAGCAACAATGGGTCTAAAAAGGGAAGTTCAAACTTAGCTAGCTTGGTCCTTACATAATCATTGTAGTGTACAAATTTGGTGCTTACTAGTTTCTATAGCCAAGGGAGAAGTGCTCAAGGAGCCCATCAACACTCTCCACCTAAAGCAGTTCTACAACTAATCTGATCTCAAAAGCTCTCTGTATATATCTAAATGTCCTAAAAAAATCATTACTTTGTTGAAAACCTAGCAACATGCACCTTAATAATACCAAAAAAATTGAAAAATACAAAAATACAAAAAAATTGAAAAACAAGAAAAGGTTCCATTGGTGAAAACTTCGAAACAGGCATCATGGTAGCCAAAAAAAGAAAAGTTCTGCCAAGAAGGTGAAAACCTGGTAAATAGGTGTCTCTTGTTCCCAATGCTCCATCTTGTAGTGCATCTTCTGGCCCCCTATATAGTTGCTTTCCTACTTTTTTTCTCATGTATCCATGAATTAAATATTGTCACAAATTGGGGGAACCATCCTTTAGTATCATAGAATCTCTTTCGTGATAGTCACTAGTTGTTCTAACTGCGCCTGCCTACTATCACTAGTGTCACTCTTTATTGAGATTCTCCTCATAGAATCTCTTCCATGATAGTCGCCAGTTGATCTAACTATGTCTTCCTACTGTAGACACCTAAAAACCTTTAGAAAATAAAGTATTTTTATTTTCTGAAAAAGTCCTGATGACATCATCATTTATTAATTAATTAATTAATTAATTTTTATGCCATTAAATCCCTTTATCTTAATTAAAAATATTTAATTAAGAAATCCCTCCCAAAAATGTTTAAATCTTATTTAAACATTATTTCCTTATTTATTAATTATTTAATTAATAAATTGACCAAAAATCCTAAAATAAATTAAAAAATTATTTTTTGCCCAAAACTTGGCCAATTTCTTTATGACCAATAACCTCTTCCAAAATCTTCTAATCCTTCTTTAATTTTGGTTAAAGGCTAATCCCATCATTTGCTACCCCTAATCCCAACTCAAAATATTTAATTAAGATTAAATATTAATCCTCATGTTTATTAAAAAAAGTTTTAATAAATATCTCCTCAACCCAAACCCTTGAAATAAATAGAACTTTATTTATTTCCTAAAAATCTAATTTATCCTCATCCTAAGAAGTTCTAGACTCTTCTAGAAAGTCTTCATCCTCATCCTAGGAAATTCTAGACTATTCTAGAAAGTCTTTATCCTCATCCAAAATCTAGACTCTTCTAGAAGATGTCTTTAAACCTAATCCTAATCCCCTCCTAACCTTGTCACATTCCCTAAACATGGGTTAAAACTTACTAACCCAAGCCAAAGTTAACAAATATCTCCTCCTTCACCCACCCTCATTAAATGCCATCCACTTGCCTATCCCTAAGCTAATCGTAAACCATCCTAATCCATCCTCTAATCATTTGCACAAGCCTAAGAAAGCTTAAAAACTTCCTAATCAAGTCCAAGTCAAAATTTCTCTCATCACCCTCAAAATATCTCAACCATAAAACTTTATGAAGTCCACTAGGTCATAAATGACTCTTACAAGCCCTTTTATTGCTCTTACAAGTCATTATGAGGGTCTTTATGAGGATTTTATCCCTCTAGCCTCCTTTTTTGACTCATCCTTCCCCTTTTCTCCATCCTCTCACCATGTGACATGTGTCACTCCTTGATTGGCTATAAGGAAGCACAATCCATGTGCTCTCCTCTCATGCAATCTAAGCCCTCCATGAGCTTTTTCCCATCCTTGCATCTTAGCCCTCAAACCCTCAAGCCTCTTGCCTATAAATTGGATCCTTCCCCTTTGCAAAAGAACACAATCCATGAACTAAAGTTATAATGCTATTTTGAGAGCCAAATCCATACTAAAGCCATCTATCCACACCAAAAATCCACAATCATCCATTGAAGCCCTTTTTGAAGCATAAAGCTTGAGCATACATCCTATCTATTTAGACAAAGCTACTCAACAAGAGAGCTTCTTATTGAGAGAGCCCATTAATGGCTCATATTCTCAATTAAGAGCTTATCTTAGTCTATCTTGAAGTTTATGAATTTTGTTTAGTTTGTAGAAGATTTATTTAAATTTGGTTTCTATTAGCATACTAACGCTTTCTCATATACATTTTGGCATGCCCGGTGGGACCCCGCATGGGTCATCTTCATTAGCTTTTTTAGTCAAGTTTTGTATGTTATTTGCTGATTTTGGCTAATTTTACTTATTTTTGTGATTGGTAGGATTGTATAAATTGGTTTTGTAGGTCCACATGAGCATGAAGAAGACAAAGGAACTCATAATCTATCTCATAGTGTTTGCAGATTTTTCAAGCTTATAGGTGGACAAAGAACTTGAAATTCTTCTTCCTCTTCTTGTCTATATTCTTCTTATTCCATCTACTTCTTCTTCTTCTTCTTGGGGGAGATCTTGGCCATTTTTTTTTAAGGAAGCAAAATCATACACACTTCTTTTTAGTGCTTAAAATGAACCCCCAAATCATACTTAAATCCATTGAAAAATTAAAAATTTGCAAGAAAGAAAAAATCTTTTAAAAAGTGAAACTAAACCAATCTAATCATTTGCATCCTTGCAACATCAAGGTTTTAGATGCATTCATGCAAAATTAGGAACACTTCATTTTTGAGAATTTAAAAAGAACTTCAAGTTTCCATTTCAAAAGGTTCAAAATCAACACTAAGTGCACACTAAAGTTCTTTTAAAAAAATCTCATGAAAACTAAGAGTCCTAAATGGTTGCCAAAAATTTTCCTAAAAGCTTTGTTATTTTTTCCAAACAAATTTCTTATTGCAAAATCTTGAATGTTTCTTAAGATTTTCATGCATCAAAACAATCTAGGAATATCATTTTTGGGCTTAAAATATGCAAACTAGAACATAAAATCTTGAATGAAAACCAAAGTCCAAAGAGTCATTTTCACTTTTGAGTCCAAAACAATATTGAATGATCTAAGGTTAAAACAAAGCACTTCAAAGTTCTTAAAACAACACACAAAATCTCAATCTTGAATGCTCAAAAGAAAACACTTGAATGTTTAACCACTTTTTTTTGAATGCATGTTGCTAAAATCACTCTTGAATGCCATGGATTAAAATAAAATTTTCCTTGAATGCATGATTAAAACAAAAAATCCAATCTTGAAATCTAAGGATCAATTAACCATTGCAATATCAAACACTTCATTTGGAGCTTCTAAAAATTGAACAAAACAAATCTCTTTTCCACATGCAATCTAGGTAAAGTTTGATTTTTGGACATTTAAGAAACCTTGTTAAGTTAAAATACAAATTTGCAAAAATCAATTTGAGTAGTTCCTTGGACTCACCTCTTTTCTAATCACCCATCAAATATTAACAATTGGTTGCAATCTCAGCGCTATTTATGGGGATGGGTCTACTTGAAAAAGGTGTTAAATGTTCCACAATCTAACTCACTCACTTGGTCTTTGAATGTTTGCTTTAACTTTATCAAAATTCTTAAATGATCAAAACTCTAGATTAAATCGATCACACTTCAAGTTTGGGCACTAAAATTGAACAACAACTGACGTGGAGAGCCTCCGAGCACGCGCTTGAAATCGAATCTCACACACTTTTGTTTTGGGCTTAAAAAAAACTCACACTCAATCTTGAATGCCTTAAAGAAAATTAATCGATACTTGACGTGGAGGGCCTCTGGGCGCACAAGTTTGCTTTTGTTGACCCTAACTCTTCTTATTGTTTGCATTCTTCGATCGATTTACTTTTGTTGGCACTTCAAGTTGGAATTGAACATTATCTCTTAAACATGAGTGCTTGCAAAGTCTAGATTAGCACACATAAGAGTCAGTTGGTAAAAGAACAAGCGTGTTTTTTAGCCCAAGGTCATCCAAGTCTTCTCTCCCCTTGTCATCTTTTGAGGCCATCTTGGGTGCATAAGATTAGGATCCAAAACCTTGTTTCTTTTTAGGAGGCCTGCTTGGGGATTTCATCACCCCTTCGATGACCTCAACTCCAGCATTCTGGCGAAGTATAAGAATTGGGAGGTGAATCGAAAGACACCTCTCTTGGGATCAAGATTTTGTCACTCGGGCTAAGCCTCAAGGAACTTTATACCCTTGAGAAGTGAAAGAGGAGAAGTGGGTTACCGCTCCTCTCGGTTGTGTGACATCTTTTTGGTCTCATCTACGGATTTGGGCCTCACGTACCTTGGGTATATCGAGGACTCCTTAGCTAAACCAACTGTCAACCTTATAGACAACCATCTAGGATGTTAATGTGTTTGAGGTGACTGATCGAAACATTTGTAGAACATACACACTCCTCGGTGCAAGTATCACTTTCTGAGAATCAAAAACTTCTATCTGGTTATTTCTATCTATTGCTTGATCTTTTATTTGTTGAATGAATGTTTGCCAAACTTGGTCAATCCTAGCTTAGGGCATACTTAGCATAGTCACTGCCTATTCCAAAAGTTGAACGAGTTGAAGCAAAACAACCAAGATCTCTCAAAGCCAAGTAGATTCAGAAATTGATGTCAGAGCAACCCAAACCCAAACAGAAGTTCCACAAAGTTAAACTCAAACCATCTCTAGCATACCAAGAACTTTCAGCCAAGAGAAAAGAAATAACACCAAGCCCACGAATTGCCAAACTCCACAAAGCAGAGGACAAAGCTACCGACGAAGCACTTCAAGAGGCCTGGTTAGAGCACACCATCAAATTTAGCCAACATCCAGGAGTTAATCCTGCTTATGCCTTACCAACTAGGCATGATTTCTATGATTAGACACCCTTGTTTCTCCACATCTTCTTGGATTAGCTTCACTTTAGAGTCATCTTTGTAGAAAAGCCAGCCATCTTAGGTTATCCCCTTAAGCATTATTAGCTCATCCATCTCATTTAGAATCAAACCATCTAGCTAGCAATCAAAACCTCACATCCAAGCCTTCAAAATTGTTGTCACTTTTGCCAAAAGTTTGCCACTCTTAAAATCTTCCAAATCCATCAATCTCACCAAGGTTATCCCTTTGACAGAGCTTTGTCTAGGGTAATCCAGCTTTGTCACTTGTTATCCCTCATCACCTTGAGCTAAAGGTTGGGATCCACAAGTGGTCAATCTCATGTTCTTCCTAAAGGATCATCAGTCTATCCTTAAGTTGACACAATCACCACCAAGCTTGCACATAGGAAAGCAAACCTTTCGTGCTTTGGCAACATATCTTTGAAGTTAGAATCTCCAACCCAATCCTCCTTAGGTTTTGTCATATAGCTTTGCCTTAACCTAGGAAATCATTTGCATAGAGAAGCCTTCCCCCTTTTGCATCCATCAGCATTATTGCATCTCATCCCTAGGAGCATTTTTCATGCCACCCGTCACTCACTTAGCCAAGAAGAAAGAAACAATGGAGCCCTATCATTTGGATCAAACAACCTCACCCCCCTTGAGCACTCAGCCATCCTTCAGCCCAAAGAAAGCTATGCCATCATGTACTGACATTGAAGCTTTCATGAACCAACCAGGAAATGCAGTATTGGTAAATGCCATTATAGACAAGAACAAAGAGACAATCATGGCTAATTTTCAAAGGGAAAATGTAGGAACCTTTGACTTTGGAAGACCCCCTCCATTATCAGATCCATCTCACCCATTGTTTGGGCAGCTACCACCACCCATAGGCTCTTATGATCCAACAAACCCAGACATACCATCATCCACCCAAGTTGAAATCTCCATGCCGCAAGCCAACCCATCCACCACCACTCCATCCTTGGTTCATACCTCTCCGCTCCAAACCCCCTTTACCCAAAACAGCTCACCGTTCACCCCCTTCACTATTGCTACTACTGCTCCCCAACCTAGCCTTCCAAATCAACCCATCTCCCAAATTAGTGCTAGCATCTTTGGCCAACCTCAGCAATATACAACAGGGATGCCACCCATGGGGCCAAGTAATCAACCTTTCATCACCCCCAGCTTGTTCACTGCAGCCCACAGCACAATCCTATCATTTCCATTAGGTCTTGGGAGCTCAATACCATTGGCCACAAATCTACAAGCTACTACCCTCACTCCACAAAGCTATCAAATCCCACAATCTACTACTAATTTTCTACCAAACTCCCAAGTGACCCCAGCCCCTGCCACCACTCTACCAAGCTTCCAAATCCAACCACAAAGCTATCAAACCCCATTAGTTCCATTCCCAAGCTTTCAATTCCCACCACCTCCACCACCAACTAATCCATTACCTCCAATTACCAACTACTTTTCAATGCCACTTCTAGGAGGTAATCCACCACCCCAGCCAACAACCAATTATTTGCAGATACCATCCCAAATGGGGGCACAACCCACATATATTGGTCAAACCCCACAAGCCCCCCGATCCTTTCCCCAAGCCTCTTAACCATCTTATACCTTACCTCTACAAAGCAATCCATTTATCCCACAGCCAGCTTATGTTCCTCAATCCCAACCTCAAATCCCATATCAACAGCAAGCCTCGCAGCACATGCAGCAATATGTGCCACCTCCCCCTCAGCAACCTGTCATCCACCATGCAGCTGCCCAAACAATGTACAATCCCTATCAGCAAATCCCTCATAGCCATCCATATTCAGTGGCCCCATCTAGCACATACCTACCTCAAGGCACTCCTACATTGGGGGCACCCTAGCCATCACCTATCAATTCAGAATGGGAGCAAATGAAGATAGCTCTGAAAGCCATCCAAGAAGGGAATGATCCGAAGACATTCAAGTTTGAGAATGTGTGTCCTTACCCATTTGACAGAGCCATTACCATGACACCATTTCCCGAACACTTTGAGGTACCCAAATTTGACAAATTCAGAGGAAAAGGAGACCCTGTCACACATATCAAAGAATTTTACATGCACTGCCAGGACGTAGCATACAATGATGTCTTCCTCTTGAGCCTTTTTCCCAAAAGCTTATCTGGACTAGTTCTTGAATGGTTTTATAGAATCCCCTATGGCACAATTAAAAACTTTGCTGAATTATCTGAGGCATTTGTAGCCCAATATGCTGATCTTGTTGAAACAGAGCTATCAATAGTTGATCTTGTCCACACCAAGCAAAAAGGTGGAGAAAGCCTTGCCGAATACCTGCAAAGATGGCAAACCCTTACCACCCGCATATCCTGCACCTTGCCAGAATGCCATGTGGTGAAAATGTTTATTGATAATGCCCATCCTAGCTTGGCTCACCACATGACCATGAACTATTTGCAAACCTACAAAGATATCAAAGAGAAAGGAATGATCCTTGAGCAAGGACTCATTAAAGATGGTGTGGTCAAGCTTTACAAGGAAGCCAACCAAAATCAATCACATTCCAATGACAAGTCTAGGTATTGGAACAAAAACAAGCACGTTGCAACAGATGGCATCACTGACACCAGACATGTGAATATTGTTGGTCCTTCTCACAACCAGTCCAACCCACCATATCAACCAAAAAATCAACAAGCTATCAACTACCAACAACAGAATAACCAAAGCTATCAAAACCACAATCCAAGACCCAACTTCCAAGGTTCTAGCAATCAAGCTAATGCCATCAATGTAGCTGTAGGACAAAAGCCTAGATTCCAACCTACACCTAGAAACTATACACCCCTTGGTGAGCCATTGGATGTCAGTTTTGAGAAATTAGTCAAAGAAAACCTCATCAAATTTCCTCCTACCCAGCAAATTGACCCAAGCCAATCCAAAGCTGCATGGTACAAAGATAATGAGTACTGCAAATTTCATAGGGTAAAAGGTCACACTACCCTCAGATGCATGAAACTGAAAGACTATGTGCAGGACCTCATTGATCGGAAGGAAATCACTGTTGGTGCCCAAACCTCTCCCAATGCAGGCTTACAAATCTATCAAAATGCTTTTCCTCCACACCATAACCAAAATCCTGGAAAAGCACCTATCCAAACTAACAACATGGGAAGAACAATGACCACACTTCATCCTATATAGACTATGGTAGCCTTACAGGTTGTATATCCGAGAAAGAGCCTTTCGTCAATGTTATCAATATCCAAGGACCAAACAATGAGTATGCAGTCACCACTCGAAGAGCATGATTTAACATCGCAGACCCACCTATTACACCAACACCATCAGCTCCATCAAAAAGCCAGTACAATATCTTGGAACACCTTGGGAACATGCCAGCCCAAATCTCCATTTTAGACCTTCTTCGCACTAGTCCTGTGTACAAGAACATCCTTGACAGTGCTCTCATAGAATCTCATGTCCCTTCTGATATCAATGCTACTAATTTTTGTAATCTTGTTGGACACCTCTCATCCTCATGTGCCCTATCGTTCAAACCCACCGACATACCCGTGGTCGAGCCAAATCACACCCTTTCGCTTCGCATAGCCATCATGGTATCCAACTTTGCTGTAAAAAGAGTAATGATAGATAATGGATCAGCCTTGAATATTTGCACCCTAAAATTCATAAAACAAGCTGGGTATACTGAGGCAGATATCATCAGTGAGGTTATCACCATCAAAGCTTATGACAACTTGGAAAGAACCACAGAAGGAACTATTTTGCTGCCAATCAAGGTTGGGCCAGTCATCCAAGAGACACTCTACCATGTTATTGATCTAAACCTACCATTTAACATCCTCCTCGGTTGCCCATGGATTCATGCCATGAAAGCTGTTCCATCCACTTACCATCAGTGCATCAAATTTCTGCATCAAGGCACTGAGGTAACCATCCATGCCGATCCAGAACCCTTTGCTTATTGCAATGCGGTTGAAGCTTCATATACAAACCATTTCCCTGGAATTGATATCGGCACATCCATCGCCAGCTCATCCCACACTTATAACAAGCCAGAAACCATCCTTGCCTCTACCCTATCTACCGTGAAGATCAATAACAAAGGTTGTGGAGAGTATAGTCTGTCAGATGCATTTGTTGTCGGGACACTCCCACTTGATCCACATGCCCATGGATGACTGACATATCAAAAATCTGAGGAGGTTCCACCTCCTCGATACAAACATTTTGGCCCAACAACCTTTGTATCCTCAAAAATCCCTCTTCATGAGGAGCTCACTCCAGATATCAACAAATGGTTACATAAGGATGCACCTCAAAGAAATCAAGTACGCCTTGATCACTTTATCCAAAAGTATCCCCAAGAACATAAGCTCATCACTGACAAATGGAACTATCAAGGTGGTGGTCTAGGACCAAAAGAAAGAGGCATGTAGTGCCCCATCGACGCACACAAGTGGGAATCGAAGTCAGGTCTCGGCTTTGGCATACCCACAATTGGGGGCACCAATGAGAATGGTCATGCTTTTTTAAACATTCACCGCAACCTTGTCAAAATCGAAGACATTCCTGAGGAAGTTGAAAATAGAGCCTACGACGATATCCTAGACCAAATCTCCCTCGAAGACTCTGTTCTCCAAGAACTATCCATCCACCTCATTGACCTACCACTCGCCCATCCACAACTCATAGATTGGGACCAACCAAGTGTCATACACATCGATGAGTTCACATCAGAGGAGGCACTTCTAAGATTCATGGGAGTTGAAACTCCTCACAAGAAAACAAAGCCAGATTCTGCCTATATCTACAAGCTAGATCCCAAGGGGTATTTTTGAGAAAATCCCCAACCTAGTTCTGATACACCCAAAATTGGAACTAAGGTGAATCTAAGACTAGCTAAGGCAACGAAGAGAACCACTGAGCAAGAAAATCCAGAAGAACATGAGGATTTAGCATTGCCTCCTCAAGATAATCGACCAAAGGTGTCTTCTATTCTAATTGAGGATACTCGAGAAGTCAACATTGGTTCATCAGAGATCCCCAGACTTGTTCACATTGCTGCATCCCTATCACAAGACCAAGCTGACCTCCTCTTTGAGGTCTTAAGAGAGAACATTGGATGATTTGCATGGTCATATCAAGACATGCCAGGACTTGATCCAAAGCTTGTAGTTCATCATCTTACAGTTGATCCAAAGATCAAGCCCGTCAGACAAAAGTTTAGAAAAATGCACCCCAAGGTGGCATTATTGGTCAAAGCTGAATTAGAAAGAATGTTAGCTGCTAAGGTTATCCGACCTATCGACTACTCAGAGTGGATCTCCAACATGGTCCCTGTCACTAAACCTTCCGGTGACATCAGAATCTGCACTGATTTTAGAGATCTTAACAAAGCTTGTCCAAAAGATGATTTTCCCTTGCCCAAAATAGATATGATTGTAGATCTTACAACTGGACATGAAATTTTGTCCCTCATGGATGGATTTTCTGGGTATAATCAAATCAAGATTGTAGAAGAGGATCAGCATAAGACAACATTCACTACCCCTTGGGGAACCTTTTGCTACAACATGATGCCTTTTGGCCTAAAGAATGCTAGGGCTACCTATCAAAGAGCTATGACAGCCATTTTTCATGATCTCATCCATAGCATTTTGGAGGATTATGTGGATGATATCTTGGTCAAGTCTCATACCTTCATGGATCATCTTGCTGACCTGGAGAAAGTCTTTGATAGGTTAGCCAAATATCATCTCATGCTAAATCCCAAGAAATGTGTCTTTGGGGTCACATCTGGCAAGCTTCTAGGTTTCATAGTTTCTAAACGAGGTATAGAGATCGAACCCAAGAAGGTCAAGGCTATCTTAGACATGCCTCCTCCCCACACTGCGACAGCTTCACTCTGTTCAAGGAAAGCTCCAATCTATTCGGCGCTTCATCTCCCAGCTTGCAGATAAGTGTACACCATTTTCACATTTACTGAAGAAGGATGAGAACTTCAAGTGGGATCCTTTATGTCAATGCAGCTTCGACCATCTCAAGCAGTATCTCATCAATCCCCCTATCTTGGTTCCACCAATTCCTAGTCGTCCCCTGATTTTGTACATATCAGCAACACCTACTGCTCTAGGGGCACTTCTAGCACAGCTTGATGACTACAACAGAGAAAGAGCCATCTACTACATCAGTAGAACCCTAGTTGGTTATGAACTCAATTACACTCCTATGGAAAAAGCTTGTTTGGCAGTTGTTTTCTCAACTCAAAAGCTTCGCCATTACATGCTAAGTCATACCATCCAACTAGTCTCCAAGATTGACCCTCTCAAGTATATGCTCTCTAGAACAACACTTATAGGCCGTTTGGCCAAATGGGTTATGCTCCTGAGTGAATTTGACATCCAGTATGTGGATAGAAAGGCAATCAAAGGGCAAGCTATAGCAGATCACCTAGCTGATGCACCTCTAATAGATGCTTATCCATTGATCATAGAATTTCCAGATGAGCATATCTGTCTGATTGGAGAACAACCCCCATGGAAACTTTATTTTGATGGCTCATACACATCTCATGGATCAGGGGCAGGAATATTGTTGGTCACACCTCAACGAGGTTACATTCCAAAATCCTTCAAGCTACAATTCCCTAGCACCAACAATATAGCTGAATATGAGGCCCTCATAGCAGGATTAAAGATAGCTGCAGAATGGAACATTGTTGAGCTACAAATCTTTGGCGATTCTCAGCTCATCATCAAGCAAGCCCTAAATGAATATCAAACCAAAGATGAAAAGCTATTACCCTACAAAGAGCTGGTTGATCAGCTAACCCAACATTTTACAAAGCTTCAGTTTACACAAGTGCCTTGAATACAGAACAAAGTAGCAAATGCTATGGCTACTATAGGCTCGCTCTTGGAAATTCCCCAAGCAGCTACACAGTATGAGTTTTTAGTGGAGCAGCTCCTCACACCCGCCTATGCGAATGAGGATTCAAACCGTGTTTGTATCTTGGTTGGTCCCCAATCCCCTTGGTACCATGAGATTCACGCTTACCTTAACGATGGTATCATATCCCCTCACCTCACACGTACCCAACGCCAGAACCTCATCCAAAAATCATCCCGCTATGTTATCATAGCTAATACCCTATATCGTCGGGGTTATCACGATACTCCCTCTCGATGTTTAGACCAAAATGAGGCCGCGATGGTGTTAAAGGAAGTACACTCTGGACTTTGTGGTGCCCACACGAGTGGTATTGTCCTAGTGCGACAAATCCTTAGAGCAGGCTACTATTGGCCTACCATTGAAGAAGACTCCTGTGACTTTGTCAGAAAGTGTCTCCCATGTCAGCAGCATGCAAATCTTGTGCACGCTCTGGCATAGGATCTATAGCCTATTGCACCACCTTGGCCTTTTGCTTGTTGGGACCTTGATCTAGTTGGAACTATCACACCCCTCTCATTTGATGGACATAAATGGATAATAATAGCTACAGACTATTTCCCTAAATGGGTGGAAGCAGTCCCCCTAGTCTTAGCTATAGGAGTTCAGGTCTCCAAGTTCATCTTGTACCACATTGTTTGCCGCTTCGTCATCCCATCCACCATCTTCACCGACCACGGAGGTAACTTTGAAAATCTCAACATGGAAGAATTATGCACTTCCCTCCGCATCCATCACCACTTTTCTAGCCCATATTTCCCACAAGGTAACGGCCAGGTAGAGGCAACTAACAAAACCCTCCTCAAAATTCTAAAGAAAGTTGTTAATGATTCCGGCCATGATTGGAACCTACAAATAAATCCAGCCCTATGGGCCTATCGAACTTCCTTCCGTACATCCATAGGCACAACTCCATACTCCCTAGTCTATGGTGCCAAAGCGGTATTACCTATAGAGGTTGAACTTCCCTCCTTGCGCATATCTTTGCAAGGGTAAATATCAGATGAAGAATATAGAGTAGCTCGACTCACCCAGCTAGATCTCTTAGACGAGAAGTGGCAACAAGCCTATGATCATCTCACAGTCTATCAAACTCGTCTCAAAAGAAATTTCAACAAGAAGGTGCTTCCATGACACTTTCAGCCAGGTGACATGGTCCTCAAAGAAAACATGAAATTCCAAGTAGATCGAGAAAAGAAAGGCAGGTTTGAACCTACATGGCTTGGTCCTTATGTTGTCACTGCTTCCTTTGGCTCTGGAGCTTATCAGCTATCTACACTAGAAGGAGAACTCTTGAATGATCCTACTAACATTATTCATCTCAAGAAGTTCTATGCTTGAAGATCATTGGTATACCAGGCTTTTGAAAAATACAAAAGAAAAAAATAGTAAAGAGAAATAAGCGTCCAATGGTGAAAACTTGGCAATTCAAGCACCTTGGATAGGTACCTTGGTGAAAACCTGGTAATTCAGGTGCCTTGTGTACTAAAGACTAATCCATTATCTATCACTATCCTATCCCTCATCCATTTACCCACCATCCCATAAGACACACTTGCTTGTTCTCTTGGTGTTCCAACCAAATATCCAAAATCTGATGAAGCTTGTAAATACCTCCTGTACAGCTTGTAAATCTTGTACCAAAGCTTGTATTATACCTTGTAAATCTTGTACCATACCTTGTCTATCCGAATCTTGTCCAAGGTTTGTACCATATTCCAGCCTATAAATAATCTTGTATCCTAGCTTGTATACTATCATGTGCACACACAAAACCCCATTTTCACTTAATCTTTTCGCAAACCATCTACCTATCCACCTATCACCTATTATAGACATCCCATCCTTCACAAACATTTCCATCTCACAAAAACAAAAACATGAAAAAACTTGTACATTTGTAACATATCTTGGTCCATCAGCACATCCTCTTTAGCTTAGTACCATTGTATCTATCCAGCGTTCGTGTCAATTCATCCTTGGTCAACATCTTGCACACATCGCACACTTTGGTTAGATATTCCAATGCATCTTTTAGCTAGATTTCCTATCACCAAAGTGTTATCTTTCTTAGTTCAGCTTGCCAGACGCATCACTCATCCAAATCCACCAGCTTAGGTGCTCTCCGATAGGTCCTTGCAGGATATAGCTTTCCTCATGTCTGATCTTGGTCCATTAGTACCTCGTCCTACCCATCTTGTTGGAAAATGGTTCTCTTTTGGATTTTCACTTTCTTTTGGTTTGGGATCTTCCCTTTTGGGTCTTGAAGTATCTTTTCCAAGCAATCTCCTTGTTCCCTCCTCAAGGTTGCCATGATCTTCCATATCATGGTATGCTGCGAATGGGGCAATTAGAGCGTAAGGTCTTGATCAGGTCTTTCGTTTGTTTTTCTTTTCTGCTTGTGGGTTCTCCAATGTCGTTTCCATGCTGCTTCCTCTAGGATTCATGTGTGATGTTGGGGCAATCCTTGCATGTTTGTTTTGAGTTAGTTTGTCAATCCTTTGGACGGTTGGTGAAAAGGCCTTGATGTTCTTGGTAACCTTGGCAATTAAACAACAGTCCTATAGCAAATCTAGTGCTCAACTACATGGTGGTACTTCTCTTTGAAGTATCCCCCCGCTCAAAAAGCTTCAATGGTTTTCCTTCATCTCCATTATCCCCCATCCATATCCAGCATCCATCTCTCCTACCCCAGCTTATGCATCAATATCTCTTTGAATCACTCATCACTCTTAGCTTTAGGGATCCACAATCCTAGTCTTAGGGATCCACCAATCCAAATCAATCCACCAAGCCTCATCTTTTGAGATCCACAATCCTAGTCCTAGGGATCTTCGAAACCCATCTTCCACTAATCTAAATCTTTGAAATCCTGTTGCATCAGCTTTTTAATCCCCTCATCCATCTCCCTATCCTAGATTCCTTTTTATAGTGCTCTGCTCCTTCATCCTCCACCTTCCCTAAGGTCTTAAGCTTGCTTCCTCTTGTGCATCTGATTCTCCTTTATCATTCTCCCATAGTGAGAGTTTGAGCTAATTCAGCCCCTTCTCTTTGCCAATCTGAGTCTCCTTGCTCATCTCAGATTCTTGTACTTTTCAAGAAGCCATCGAGCCTCGCTTTCTCTCCTCGCTACCTTCTTGAGGGGGCATCTCACAGTCCATTCTCTCCTCTTCTGCTCTAGCCTTGGGCATCTTATTTTCTTATCTTTGATGCCATGCCACTTGCGGCATCACATCAAAGAGGGGCAAAATGTAGACACCTAAAAACCTTTAGAAAATAAAGTATTTTTATTTTCTGAAAAAGTCCTGATGACATCATCATTTATTAATTAATTAATTATTTAATTAATTTTTATGCCATTAAATCCCTTTATCTTAATTAAAAATATTTAATTAAGAAATCCCTCCCAAAAATGTTTAAATCTTATTTAAACATTATTTCCTTATTTATTAATTATTTAATTAATAAATTGACCAAAAATCCTAAAATAAATTAAAAATTTATTTTTTACCCAAAACTTGGCCAATTTCTTTATGACCAATAACCTCTTCCAAAATCTTCTAATCCTTCTTTAATTTTGGTTAAAGGCTAATCCCATCATTTGCTACCCCTAATCCCAACTCAAAATATTTAATTAAGATTAAATATTAATCCTCATGTTTATTAAAAAAAGTTTTAATAAATATCTCCTCAACCCAAACCCTTGAAATAAATAAAACTTTATTTATTTCCTAAAAATCTAATTTATCCTCATCCTAAGAAGTTCTAGACTCTTCTAGAAAGTTTTCATCCTCATCCTAGGAAATTCTAGACTATTCTAGAAAGTCTTTATCCTCATCCAAAATCTAGACTCTTCTAGAAGATGTCTTTAAACCTAATCCTAATCCCCTCCTAACCTTGTCACATTCCCTAAACATGGGTTAAAACTTACTAACCCAAGCCAAAGTTAACAAATATCTCCTCCTTCACCCACCCTCATTAAATGCCATCCACTTGCCTATCCCTAAGCTAATCCTAAACCATCCTAATCCATCCTCTAATCATTTGCACAAGCCTAAGCAAGCTTAAAACCTTCCTAATCAAGTCCAAGTCGAAATTTCTCTCATCACCCTCAAAATATCTCAACCATAAAACTTTATGAAGTCCACTAGGTCATAAATGACTCTTACAAGCCCTTTTATTGCTCTTACAAGTCATTATGAGGGTCTTTATGAGGATTTTATCCCTCTAGCCTCCTTTGTTGACTCATCCTTCCCCTTTCCTCCATCCTCTCACCATGTGACATGTGTCACTCCTTGATTGGCTATAAGGAAGCACAATCCATGTGCTCTCCTCTCATGCAATCTAAGCCCTCCATGAGCTTTTTCCCATCCTTGCATCTTATCCCTCAAACCCTCAAGCCTCTTGCCTATAAATTGGATCCTTCCCCTTTGCAAAAGAACACAATCCATGAACTAAAGTTATAATGCTATTTTGAGAGCCAAATCCATACTAAAGCCATCTATCCACACCAAAAATCCACAATCATCCATTGAAGCCCTTTTTGAAGCATAAAGCTTGAGCATACATCCTATATATTTAGACAAAGCTACTCAACAAGAGAGCTTCTTATTGAGAGAGCCCATTAATGGCTCATATTCTCAATTAAGAGCTCATCTTAGTCTATCTTGAAGTTTATGAATTTTGTTTAGTTTGTAGAAGATTTATTTAAATTTGGTTTCTATTAGCATACTAACGCTTTCTCATATACACCTACTATCACTAGTGTCACTCTTTGTCGAGATTCTCCTCATTGAATCTCTTTCATGACAATCACTAATCATTCTAGTTGAATCTGTCTACTATTGCTCAGTTCTACTCAGGTTCTTCACATTGAAGATTCCTATTTGACTTCAGTCACCAGTCATCCTGACTACATCTATCTACTATCATCACCCTACTAAAGAGATTTCTTTCATCCATGTTCTAGACATTGACACTTGACATCAATTCTATAACACAAAAACTCAAAATGATATACTTGTTTGGATATGCTAAGTATTTTATTTTTTTGTTTCACTTTCACTTCATCATGTCTCCTTGAGCAAGTCAATGATGTCATTTTTGACTAGAGAAGAAATGACTAGGGGCATGATCTTTTCTTTTCTTTCTATTTTTGGTTTAGTTCCAATAATTTGAAGCAACCATATAAGGGGAGTGTCCACTATAAGAACCTCTATCTTGTATTGGATGGCCTTGTGTACCTCGACTCCTTTTATATGGATACATTGATAACATTGGTTCCTTTCCTTGCTTGTTGGAGTGAATTCTTCATGCTATAGTAAATACTGATACTCATTCTACTAAGTGAACATATGGGTCACTATGAGTATATCTAGCACACTTCTATCTTAGGTTACAAATGCAAGGGTTGTTGTGGATAGAACACTTACCGATTACTTAGTATAAGATGGATCTATTATGTGTCTAGTGTGTCTACATGCAAGCAACATTCTAGTCATCCTAGCATTTATGCTTTGATGCTTAGTATAAGATGGATCTATTGTGTGTCTAGTGTGTCTACATGCAAGCAACATTCTAGTCATCCTAGCATTTATGCTTTGATGCTTATGTTAACTTGCTACATTAAAAGGGATACATGTTCAGGTCATTCTAGCTTCTTGTTCCTCAAATGCTTGCATTTCATCCTAACAAAACTAGAATAGATGTCCTATTCATATTCTCATGATTGCAATGTCAGTGGGAATTGTATGACATATAGGGTTTTCCTATATGCTCAATGATGATAATTGTTGAAGCTTGGTAACCAAACCTAGGGTTGCATCTAGTTTAAGGTTGCATCTAGCATAGGTTGGAATTACATACTTCACTTGGCTAAGCACATGATTTTATTGAAAATCTACTTCCATCTTTTGTGACAAGGGATTGTTGTTCTCTTGAAAGTATCATGATTCTTCATGGCTGCAAAAGCATTCGATTCTTTGGCTCTTCCTCTCATGCTCCTCGATGGGATACCTATCATTGTCAAGAAAAAAACATGAAACACTACATGAAGTGTTAATCCCTTCACATGTGCATTTCATCCATAAGTTCATAATTCATTTCATCTATACTACATTTACAAATCAAATCAACTATGCATCCATACATTGCATCAATGACTACACCTCATAACCATAGCATAAACATCGCATGTACATCAAAATAAAAGAAAGACAATGACAATGGCATGTACATGATACTTGACTATATATATATATATATATATATATATATATATATATATATATATATATATATATATATATATATATATATATATATATATATATATATATATATATATATATATATATATATATATATATATATATATATATATATATATCTGTGTGTGTGTGTGTGTAAGTTTCAAAGAATATGTCAGTACAAAAATGAGCACTACTTGAGCCCTGTTGATAAAAAATGATACAAAATGGTGTTGGCACACCAATCAATACATAGCTAGATCAAAAACTCAAAGACAAAAAAATCAAGTCTAGCTCTCCCCAACACCCTCACCTCCTAGAGGAGGAGGAGGAGGCGATGGCATATCTGGCCTGGCCAATGGGTGTGCAACTCCTAAATCTTGAGCATACTGTGAGAATCTGGGTACATGTTGAGCCTCATCAGGCACAACTATGGAATACATTGCAAAGTAGTAGGCCACTCAAGCCACCTGTAATTGGACCTCATCCTATAGCTGCTCTCCTCTTCGGCCAGCTTCCTATAATTGCTCCCATAGCCCAAGGATCTTATAGTCTCACTTGGCTATCCGAGTATCATGTACAACCTCCTGTATCTGCAACTCCCCTAGCTGCTAGGAATTCTATCGTATCCACTCTCTAGCCATCCTTAGCACATCTTGGTGCTTGGTAGTAGGCTAGTCCTACATCTCCTCATCTAACTACTTGGCCTTTTGCTTAGCCAATGCCTACTCCTCCGTGAGTGGTATCTATTGTTGACCCTACTCTGACCTACTACCACCAACACCTAGATCTAACCCCATCTGTTATGGGGAATCTATACCTACCTCACCCAATGTCTCACCTACTCTAGTGGTCCCTGTGGTAGCTACTATGTTGGTCCCTATAGTGGTACCTACTGAGGTATCTATGGTCTAGGAGATGCCATCCCTAATGAGTCTATGAACTATGGTAAGGGATGGCTGACAAAATATGCCTAGTAGGTAGGCATCATCCCGACATCTACTACAACTGGCAAATAGTCCCACTATATTGCAAATAGGTTATGCACATCGATCATCAACCTCCCTAGGTCCAACCTCATCGACCATCCCTACTCTAGATCTCTAGTTAATCACACATATGAGCAATACTCCTGACTAATGCTTTGTGGTTACTCATACTATTGCCATATGTGAGTGATGGGAAATCTCTCAATAATCTATGTAGCTTGGCTTATTAGTGGTCACAATGCAAACATCTCACTTAGCTCCTAAGGAGCATCATCCCAATCCTCAGTCTCTCTCTAGTGCTGCCATACGATGGATATTAGGTCATCAAGACATGCACTCTAGTACTAGGTCTTTTCTAGACCTGTCTGGGTAAGCTAGCCCCTATATCTAAAATATATGGTCCATGGGCTCCTGTGCATCCTCAAAAATGGGTTTAGTGACTAGTAGGTGCTCCCATTTCTAGATCTGTAAAACATAGACTCGACTAGTAGCCATACTCTTCTACTCATGGTAAAAAATCTTCTGCATCTCATAGAACATATGGGCTAGCATGCACTATCCCCACCCAAATCTCTTAGGAGCATCTAGCATCCTTTGCAGCATCACACCCCAACCACAATCCAACCCATGCTTCCCTCTATCTGGTACTAAGAAAAAACTGATGAATATAGCCAAGACTAAAGCTAATCGATGTGTAAGGCCATATGTATGGACAAGCTTGTCCCATGTGATGGCTCACCCTATAACCAACTCTCACTGAAAGATGGTTCATAGTACCTCTATACCTACTCTCAACACTGTGTCATAGATGACTCACAGCCCATGGAATGGTATGTGTAGGATCTGGTAGATGTCCTCTGGCATGATGGTCATCTCTCCCTGGGGTAGGTGGAAATTATTCATCTCTAAATGGAAATGCTCCACCAATGTAGTCAATGAGCCATGACTCACTAGCACTACTGGGATCTGGCATAGATGTGATAACCCTAATCTATCAATATGTGCCATGTCGGCCTCATCCAGACTCTACAACAGAGCTCCGTAGGGTAGATAGTGGGACCTAAATCTGGTGTCATCAAAGACAACCTAACACACAACCAACAACAATAGACAAATGGTCAATCATTGAAGGAAAATCTAATGAAACGACTAAAAGTTGAACTTAAAAAGCTGAAAGTGACACCATTTTTTCCTATGAGAAAGTGCTTTCTCATGCAAGAATTCACATCTTCATGCAAGAAAGAATTTCCTTGTGCAAAAATTGGCAAAACACTAGGCAAGATGCTCCCACTATCATGTGCATCTCGCACAAGAGGTGGCTATCTCACAGGTGAGAACCCTCACTAGCCCAAGCAAAAAAACACCAATATGGTGTGTCTTTGTGTGAAGGAAGACTGGGCCCACCTAAGAAATGAAACCCTTGTGTGAGGATCAACAAACAAAAATTGAAAAATGCAAAAAAAATGCTAAATATGACTCAAAAAAAGTGTCAAAAATTAAATGTGAAGTGGGATTATCGACTACTCACCAGACTTCTATAGTCCACCAGCCAACTATGTCATTGGGATCACTCAAAATAGTGCATATGCATGGGAGCTGCCATTCTCACCTCTGATCTCTCTTCTTCACTAAAGACAAAAACCACAAATGATTTGAAAATGACCCTTTGGGACCTTATATAGGTTTTGACCTAATTTTTCAAAGTGCTCTGATTTGCGCAAAAATCATCCACTAGCTAATTTGACTACTTTGAATCCATTTTGGGGATTGAATTCAAAATTTGACACACTTAAGTAGCTCAAAAATACATTTTAAAATTTTGGGACCCATGCAATTGAATGCATGCAATCCAAACTTTTTTGATACTTTGTGACTCTTAGAACCTTTTCACCTCAAAATTCTTCAAATTTTCAAAATTTATTCTAGAAAAACTCAGCTCAAGTCAACTATGGTCAAATTTGGTCAACTTTTGGTCAAACTTGGCCTTTTGGACCTTGAAATCATGTTGCATTGACTCCGAATTATCTTTTAATCATCTTGATGTCTTCTATATTTTATTGAATCTTGAATTTCTTTTTTATCTCCCAATATACTACTTCACATCATATTTCTAGTGTGTCATCTTTCAATTTCACTTCTGAGGGGGTAGGATGATTACATCATTGAATCTAAATTCTGACTCAATCTGAATCTTCATTGCTAAAGGCATCTTGTTCCCATCTTATGTCCTCATTACTCTGGTAATTTCATTACTTGGGGCATCTTCTTCTCCCCTATTTGGCATCTTTTTCATCTATCTCATCTTTTGATCAGCTGATCAACCTTATAATATTTTTTGTCAGAGTTTGATGGACAAGTATTGGGACAATCTAAACCCTGACTCTTGATGATCAAGCCTCATTCTAAGAATGATTCTATGACTCATGATTGGATCTTTTTATCTTTTATTCTTAGGTATCTAGGTGCTCTATAAGGATCCCTTAAGATTAAGCTCCATTCTAGAGATAATCTTTAAAAGCTTTTCAATTTAGGTATTTAGGTGTTCTACTTGGATCCCTTAAGATTAAGCTCCATTATAGAGATAATCTTTAAAAGCTTATTCATCTTAGGTATCTAGGTCTTCTATCTAGATCCCTTAGGGTTAAGCTCCTTTCTAGAGATAACCTTTAAAAGCTTATCAATTGGTCTCTGTGTCATCAATTTTAGAACCAATCTTATCAATCTAAGTATCTAGGTGTTCTATCTGGATCCCTTAAGGTTAAGCTCCATTCTAGAGCTAATTTTTAAAAGTTTATTAGTTGATCTCTATCTCATCAATTTCAGAACCAATCTTATTAATCTAGGTATCTAGGTGTTCTATCTAGCTCCCTTAAGGTCAAGCTCCATTCTAGAGATAATTTTTAAAAGCTTATCAATTGGTCTCCATGTCATCAATTTCATAACCAATCTTATCAATCTAGTTATCTAGGTGTTCTATCTAGATCCCTTAAGGTTAAGCTCCATTCTGAAGATAATCTTTAAAAGCTTATTGATGGGTTTTGCATCATCAAATTGTAGAATCAATCTCATTTCTTGATTTGTGCATCATGCTTTTTGATTTTTTTTGAATTGAACATGTTACTCGCATATTCATTCAAAGAGGGACAAAATGTAATACCCCAAAATTGGCTCATTGCCATGTTAACCAATTAGAGTCTATTTGATCAACCCTAAAGTCTTATGTCACTAGGAAATTCTAATTCTAATAATCTCTACTCAACCTAAGTTTCAAATGCATAAAATCATTAATCTGTATTAATCAATTACTTTAATTAATTCACGAATATTCATTGAATTGGCTAAATTAACCTTTTAATTGAATTAATTTAATTATAAGTCTTAGTACTTTCATTTAATTTAATTCACCCCTTTTAGTTAATATACATGAGGAATTAAATATATTTTATTTAATTAAATATTCTCATTCTAATTATTGAATTTAATTATTCAATTTGGAATACTCAATTATGAGGTCATATTTAATTTCCCTAAATCAAATATCTTCTCCAATATTCTCTCTTCAGTCCAAAAATGGAAACTCTTAGTTGACCAAAATCAAAAAAGTAAACAAATCAATTAATTCCTTATTCCACTCAAAAGAAATTAGTTACCTTCCTTCTCTTAAGGAAACTTTCCATTTTAACTGAATGTCATTTCTAATCTCGACCATTCATCCCAATTAATCTTGACCATTGGTGGATTTTGGGAATTCTATTTAGGAGACTCCTAATTCCTCATTATGGAGGTGGGAATTTGAATCACATTGAATCTCTATCAAATTTCATACTCACTTGTTTTATGTTATCATAGCTTTCCATTGCTTAGCATCAATATCATCTAGTTTAATATAATGCATACATATATATTAAATGTTTTTTCTTATTCCTAGGTTAAACTACATTTCTCATTTACATCAATTGCATGATTATAAAGTTGTATGAAATCCTTCATAATAAAAGGTTTAGTTGCTTGTTTCTCGGTATGAGAGAAAATAGGAAAAATCCTTCTAGTTAGAGGGAAATGGGTCATTCTATTGGATCTTTTTGATAAACAATCCAATTATCTTGCAGGTAAGGACTATGTTGAAGTGTATGTGAGGATCAGAGGCCCCAAATTTTGGATATACAAGTACATGGTTAAGAAAAATGTGAAAAGGATATATAAGGAATTTCATATTGGTGATGAAGTAATCATTCATTTGAGAAAAGAGCATTTTCCAGTGGGTACATATAATAAGCTGAAGATGAAGAAGTTTGGATCATGCAAGATAGTGAAAAGGCATTATTCTAGAAATTCTTATGAAGTAGAGTTGCCACTGAATTAAATATTTCACCAGTATTTAATATTTTTTATTTGATAGAGTATTATGAAGGAGGTGATGGAGATGAAGTTGCAAAAGTGCAATGGAGTATTCCAATAACTAGTTTAGCTACAAAGGAGATTAAGGAGATATTAGATAATTGTGTTGAAAAATCTACCAATAATAGAACTTATGATGAATATCTAGTCAAATGGAAAGGAAGGCTAGCTGAGGATTCATCATGGCTAGCAAAGGAGGAGGTTAACCATCTTGATTTTCCTCTAAACACATAAGACATGCTAGAGTTACTTCTCAAATTACCTCGGGTGCCTAATGCATGACCATCCTGGATGTAAGAGCAATCTTGCATCACCCAAAAATATTTTATTTTTAGTCTTTTCTATTTTAATAAGGACTAGTAGATAGGGTGGTTAATATTTATGGGAACTTGCTATTTTTAGTAATTTTTTCCATATGAGCTTAGAATATTCTCATTTTCTACATGAAGGTTCATTTTAGAGTTTTAAGCCTACCATAAAAATCTCATTGCTCAAGCTTAATTATCAGAAAAGTTATTGTAGATTTTCAGTGGAAAAATTTGCAAAAAAATCTTCAAGCTCACTGTTGGAGGCCTTAGATTGCCTGTATGAGATCTAAAAACTTGATGGAAGGGCACTAGCACCATTTTGAGCCTATAGATCATGAGCTGGCATTTCCAAAAAGTGGTTATAATAGCCAATTAGAGCAACATTTCAAGAGTTATGACCTTCCAAAGTTGGGCTACCCAAAATATTTAAAATAATTGTCAAAGATGCATTTTTCCAACTCTATATGTATTGTTAGGGTCTGTTGGCCCTAGATATTAAGTTTCAATGTCTAGAACCTTCCTAGGTAGCATAAAACTACCTATTTAAGAAAGGCCCAAACATTGTCTAGAATAGCTCTAGGTGATAGTTCACAGCTTATCATGTAGTTTACTATAATGAAGGAGCCCGTATGGGTTATCATATTGTACTTCTGAATTATGTAATTCAACATTTCTAGAATAAATAAGTAGTCCATCTTTTGTTCTCGCACTTGTTGTTTCTTTGTTTCTGTTATGGTTATGGTATTAAGGGGAGCACCCTTCATAACATAAATAGTAAAATCATCCATGTAAATCTCCATACAGTCAAAGGATATATCTGAAAGGATACTTCTAACAACTCACTGGAATATGGGTGGGGAATTACATAGGCCAAAGGCTAAGACTGAGTAGGGAAAACTAACCCATGGGCATGTGAATTTTTTTTTCTTGATCCTCTAGAGTTATTTGTATCTAAATATAACCACTAAAACCATCTAGAAAAGATAAATATTTCTTGCCACCTAGGTTGTCAAGACCCTGATCTATAAATGGTTAGGAAAAGTGGTCTTTCTTAGTGGTTTAATTAAGCTCTCTACAGTTGACACAAACTCTCCATTTCCTCCCTTCTTTGGTACTATAACTAGTGCTAAGACCCACTGGCTATCAGAGATGAGGTAAATAAAACCAACACTTAATCCTTGCTACAATTCATTCTTAAGTGTATCCTTCAAAATAGGGTTAATTCTCCTCTAAGGCTATTGACTAGGTTTGAAATCAAGACTGATGTAAATCTTGTGAATGCAAAGCATATGATCTAGTCCTTTCATTTCCATGTAGTCCCAAGAAAATTCTTTTTGATTCTCCTGTAGTAATTACAATATAATTTTTTGATGAGAAGGTGATAAGGCATTGTTTACATTGAACTCTCTTTCTAGGCCAACTTCCATCTTAATAACCTTATCTATCATGAATAACTAGGAAACATGAGAATAATCCATCTCATGAGGTAATAAGGAGTGAAGGAATTGGGAAGCTTTAAAATATTGGGGTGTTTTCAAAGGTGGTAACATAGTTTCTAGGATGTAATCAACTTGAGGACACACTTGAGCTTCTACTCTATATTCATTCATGATAATAGATGAAATTATCACATCTTCTTCTCAAGAGGCCACAAATCACTCTCATCCTATCATAATTAGATAATGGATGGAATTGACCTCTGGATCTTCATCACCCAAGTCTAGCCAAATTACTTGGTCATCTAACAACACTGGCTAAGTAGGAGAGTATAACATTAGGTTCTTAGTATGGACACCATTAGATATTGTCATCTTTCTAGACTAGCAAGCTATATAGGCATCTATAGTGGTTAACCATGGTCACCCTAAAATTAGAGGATATCTACCAATGTTATCTGTTAGGGAAAGAACAAAAAATTCTACTAGATACCCCCAAGAATTTAAGGTGACTATAACATCTTCTATCATCCCATTCGGTTTGATAGTAGAACTATCAACAAGCTGAAGTATGGTTGGTGTTTCTCTAAGACCAATGATATGTAATTGAGAAAATACCTCCTTTTTTATGACTTTTATAAATGACCCTAGGTCAACTAAAGAATTTTGAACTTGCATCCCATGAATGGTGATAGTGACAAAAAGACTCCCAGGGTCAGAATATTTAGGTACAACTAATGTTCCAACTTTAAATCAAATAATTGTCCTAAGACATGAATAGTTTTTGGATCCTTCTTTTTTCTTCCTCATTATTTTGTACATGCTTCCTAGATAGCTTTAGAATAGGTATGGACTTTCTTGATAGCATTGAGTAATGATATTTGTATTTTCATTTTCTTTAGCTAATTGAGTAAATCAATTGCTGCATAATTTTCTATACATTGGCCATGTTCCATTAACCTATGAGGGAATGGACGTTATTTGGATATATGAGATGTCTTTTGATTTGAAACATCTACTTGTGTAGTTTATGAATTCTCAAATATAGTTATTATAGGCTTTTGGGGTGAAGGAAGAGTAGTGCCTAACCTTAAGGGGATATCATTCAAGGAAATAGCACAAATTTGTTGTTGTGGTGGTTGTTCAGTATTATTGGGATTAGGATTAGGTTGAACTGGAGGTTGAGTCTTCTTGAGAGAGACAACAGTGGCTACAATAGGAGGCATTAAATCCTTCTACTAAGGTTGTGGCATTAAGGCTTTTTGACTATGTTGGGTATTCCAATTTTTGTTTTGCTACCAACCTTGCTAAGGTTCCTACCACTTATTATTTCCACTAAAACTAGTATTTTGCCATTCATTTCTACTATTATAAATTTGAAGAGGATCTTATGGAATATCTTATCTTTAAGCCCATGGTCTTCATTGAGAAGTATAGAGCACTTCTCCATTTTCATCAATGGCTTTAAACTCAATAGGCATTGGTTGTGTTTCCAGACTTGCATCTATAGTGTCTTTTCTTTTCCTTATAATGCAAATAGAATTCAGCTAACATGGCATTAGCTTCATCCTTCTTCCTTCTCCTTTGCATGGTACCCAACTGAGTAGCTAAATCATTAATGATGTCTTATTTAAAATCTGATAGCAAATTGGATTGTTCTATCTTTGATACTCCTAAACTGCCATTAGAATTATGTGATAGGTTTCTAAGTCTCCTACCTTTCTCAAAGTGGCCCTAGAATAGTTTAGACATATAATCTATATATTGTTGACAATTAGCTAATAGTGATATGTAATTGTTGTCATTTATGGAAACACATGATGTACATGTTCATAGGAAACTTTAGTGTTTGGTGATCAAAAAGATTTCTAAGTATAGAATTTGGTTTACAATAGTGTATTGCTTTGTTTATAACATGCTACATGCGTTATATTATGACTAGCGAAGTTACATGGAGATAGTATACATGCTAGTGATGACATGTATAACCTTAGAAGTTTATATGAACTATACTAAACATAGATAATCATGTTTTGATGAAGCAAGACAATGGAATTGAAGGAAAGAATTGTTTAGTTTACAAAACAATTACTTATTCAATTAGGGCCGACATCCTAGATGTTTAGTCTAACTTGGAAAAGTGAATTGTGGTCTTAACTGACCTAGTAGTAATTTTTGTAAAGGCATGGTATTTATGCAAAGGACTTCTTGTGATGAGAAGGTGTGTGATTATGCTTGTAAGTGCTATCTTGTAAGATTGTGAAGTGAGCAAACTTTTGTGAAAGTTATATATGTGAAGTTTTATATGAGCTATCTAGTGATCTGAGATTGAGTTGAAGATCAAAGATCAGCCAAGAAAGGAAAATAATAGTAAATTACTTGTTTGAGCAATGAGCTCTTCTTGTAGTTGAAATTACATGTTTGGCTAGTGGGCTCTTCTTGCATACATTATACTAAAACTCCTAATCGGGTTGGAATCTCCTAATAGAGATTCAAAGTCTCCTAATAGGGACTACTTATACTGAATTTTCTCATTTAGTCCAAATAGGGTCCATCCTCTAATAAAGAAATTATATATTAGTATATTATCTAGTGGGTATCATCCCCATTGGGGTTTTCCCTTGGCAAGGGTTTCACTAGTTAACAAAATATGGTGTTATGAGTTATCTTTGTGCATTATTATTGTTATTGTTTAGCATTACTTTATTGTTTTGTTATGCATGGTTTAAAGTAAGTAATAATATCTAGTTGGGAACTAAAGTTTGAAGATTACTGATTCACCACCCCCAGCACCCCCCCCCCCCAGCAATCCCTATTTCTAACAATTGGTATAAGAGCACAATTACTATGAAGAGTCTTAAAAGCTAAAGTAAGATCCCTATGGATATGGAATAGTTGATGAAGAACCTTGAAGAAGCTCGTGAACAAATGTATCTCCTTACTGAAGAAAGAGATAAGCTAAAGGATAAATATGAAGACTCCAAAGTATACATTGGTTAATTGAAGAGAAAAATTGATCATCTAAAATCCAAGCCTGAATCTACTGAATTTGGAACTAATGATGATGGCTATTCAAAGTTGAAGATAGAGTACAAGATCCTAAAGCATGATTTGAAGATTACAAATCTAAAGTTGACTTTGAGAAATGATCCTAGAAAATTTGAATCTAATTTAAAGACTAAAAATGCAGATTTAGGAGTAAGTCTGGCAAAAAGAACATCTGGATTTGAAACATTGAAAAAAGATCATGAAGAACTCCACAAGTACAATACTATTGTGAAAGGTGAATTAACATAGTGCAAAAAATAGCTTGAGAAACTTTATTCTAGCAGAGAGAAGCTTGATGATTCTATGTCTATACAAAGGCCTACTTATGATAAGATTGGTCTTGGTTATCTAATTAACATGTCTGTGAAGAAACTTGAGATTAGATCAAATCCAAAAGAAAAAGACAATTCTGATGATAAGATTAAATCCAATCAATCTCTCCTAGAAGTAGAGCACCTATATGTCAGTCATGAAAAAACTTTGGACACATAGAAAAGTATTGTAGAATGGACAAAAAATTCAGAGATAGAAGGAACAATGGAAGAAACTTTGGGAACAGAAGGAATGATAGAAGGAACTAGGAAAGGAACTTTGGAACTAACAGAAATAATGAAGAATAAATAAAAATTGTGAGTGAACTTTGAGAAGAATTTAATGAAGCATTTGTGAAAGGAGTAGATATCTCAAAAGAAAAGTTAGATTATGATAAGACAGGAAGATCAAAGTTAGTTGTTGAGTTTGATTCAATTAAGTTGAATTAATCTTGTTTACAGCATCAAAATTTGAGAACTTCAATAAGAGATTGAATTGAAGGTAGAAAATTTGGGAAAAAAAGTATCTAGTTATGTTTAGATGGTACCTAAGCTTGCTTGTGATTTGGAGCTCATCTAAACAAGTTATGAAGGAATTCAAAGTAACTAGTATTATAGTAAAGGTTGATTCTATAGTAGAAGAAGAATAGTATGTTTTTGAAGAGAATTTTGTGATGCAGAATCTTCAGGATGTTGTTATGATGGAAGGAGGCTATAGTAAACCTTAGGTGATATCTAAATATTGGATAGATGATCTTGATTAGCAATTTGATTACAGAATGAAATTGATAGCTTGTTCATATTTGCAAAGTACATAATTAATACAAGTTCAAGTTGATGAATAAATGGAGTACCAAATTGATTTTTTAGTTCATTATGAACACATCCAAAGTGAAGAGCATTCAAAAGTGACTTGTCAGAGCAATTTTGAAGCAAACCCTATTTTTGGAAAGAGGTATTTCATCATATTTCTACAATTTTTTTCAATAAAAGATATTGTTTGATAAAGATCATGGATATGTAAGAAGTGCATAGTGTTGAGAATGAAGATAAACTTAAGTTTAAGATAGTTTTCATAAAATGTAATGAAGGAAACCCAAACTCAGCATTGTCTATCACTCTAAACAACATAGTTTACCCTGAAGATGTAGAAAATTATTTGAATTGCAAGTTTGATTCAATTGGTAGCGAATCCATGAACAAAGACATGGAACTAGTTTTCAACGATGACATGATAGTAAAGCTCAAATTTGAACATCTAATGGAATTAGATTTGTTTAAGTATCACTTCTACCATGAGTTAGACATAGATGAATAGACCCAAATTATACTGAGCAGGATACATGATGGTAAATTGTGGATGCAGGATAATGTGGTTAACATTTCTACTGACCTTATTCATGAGGTAACTATTCTTAGCAAACAAGGTAGTGTACTTATAGCTGAGATGATGGTTAAGAAAAAAGTGGAAAGCTATACTAAGGTAGTGTACAATGGTAAGACTATGGTGATCAACACCATCAAGCAAGATGATGTGATATTTATTAGTCGAATTATTCCTTATTCAATTTGTGCAAGTTCTAAAATAGATGAACTCTCAATAGGATTTATATATGCAATATATAAGATATGTGTTGATAAAGGACAAGTGAATTTGAGTTAAATTATGAGAATGCAATTCCTAAAAAACCCTGAAAAGATTAAGAGAATAAAGAATGGTGTTGAGATTCTAATAATTGATAAATCACATATTTTCCATTTATTGAAGACATTTCCTTACTTATGAGTCATAGACATAATAAGTAGTGATAGATGCATAATGTAAAAGATTTCAAAGGTATGCATAAGGCACCCTATAGACAAGATATTGGACAGTGGTAATCTGATAATGAAAACATTATAGAATAAGATGAGACAAAGATTTAGAATTGCTCCTACAATTGTGGACATAATCAAAGAATATATTTCTATATTATTTGATACATTTCACACCTATATTCAAGCAGTGGAACCTCGAGAGATATTTTTTGATCCCTTAAGCTATGAATTGAATGATGATGTTACAGTTAGTTATATTGATTAATTGTTGAATTTAGAGAAAGAAAAAGTAAAGTATAGATTTGGTATGTATGATGAGATCACTCAGTATGCTCATCAAGCAACCATAGAGAAGGCATCACATAAAAAAGTTGAGTCAATAACGAAGAAAGCACTATTAGAGGCCATAATGATAGAGAGTGAATCTGAGTCCATGAGACAAATAATGAATTAAGGTGTACTAAACATACAACCCTTATTAGTATTAGTTGCTAAGAAATCTTCAAAATAGAGCACTCCACATATGGCAGTGTCTGATGTTTAGCCCAGTGAACAAAAAAGAAAATCAGAGAGACTGGTTGAATTAGTGTCTACAAAGACAAAGAGAGTCAAATAATTGGCCACAAGACTTGGTAAGATGTAGAGAATATTGTTGAAAATTGACTCTAGTGATGAAGAAGATAAGGAATAGGAAACTAAGCAAGAGAAAAAGGTGACTCCACCTAAGCAAGAAATAGGAAAAGCTTGGCAACCCTGGAAGTTAAAAATTGAGAAGATTAACACAATGATTTCCAATGAGGGAAACTTTATTTAGATGAAATTTTTTTATGATTTATATAGTAATTTTGAGAAGGATCAGATTGATATATCTAATATAAGATATATTATATATAATGATGTAAGTTTGAAGGATATTGAAGAAGTAGTGAACCAGAAAGTCTATGAGAGACTTATAAATAAGAAGACTCCTACAAGAGAAAAAGATCTTGAACTTTGGAAGTCTATGTTGAGGACTATTTTTAAGACTAATGATGAAGGAAAAATAAAAGGATTGTTGAATAACATCACTCCATACTTAAGAAATAAGTTGAGACCATTTCTATTCATGGTTGGTGAAAAAGATAAGTTGAGAAAGGAGACTATAGTAGCTATCAATAAGATTTTAATGGAGTCACAAGTAGTATCTCCTCTACCTTCTAAAACCTCAGATGTGTCAATAAGTGGTAACACTATGCAAATTGATCAAACCAATGTTACCCTTAACATTGGTGATACTAATCCATTTTGTGATTTTGATCCAAATGAACCAGACAATGAGGATGTTGAGGAAAAGTTGAAACAAATTGAGGAAGAGAAGAGGCTATTAGAAGTTGAAAAGAAGAAAATAGAAGAAGCCAAGTAGAAATTGCTTGAGGAAGAAAGGAAAAGATTAGAAGAGAAGAGAGAAAGAGAGGAAAAGGAAAAGAAAGAAGAGGAAGAGAGAAGAACTAATGATGCAACAAAGAAATAGAGGGAGGATGAGACTAACCATCTAGTGCTAGTTTAGCTACTAATGATCATGATCAAACTGATCTAATTTCATCCTTATCCAAACTTATATAAAAGAATAAAATAGTGAAGACTTTATAGAGATCATTAATGCAAGTAACTGATAGATTACACAACACTTTGATAGTACAACACACTGACTTAGATCCTGAACAAAGAGCATAAGAAATGCTAAAATATTTTAATGAAAAGTTTACAAATATTTTGAATGTTGCAAAAGAAAAGGCTCAAATTTCCCATGATGCTAACTTGTTTACCACCATTTGTCAGAATATCAAGAAAAATTTAGTCAATCTTGATATAGGTATAAAAGAAATTTGGAAATGCCAACAAGTAGGAAAAACTCTATATGTTAAGTGTACCTTATCATAGAAGCTAACTAAAGACTTGGACAATCAAATAGAGATAAAGATGAGTGAGCTAGAGGCTTTATCTGGCCAAATCCAACATCCATCTAGCAAAGTTGATGATTTTAAGAATCAAGTTACCAATAGTCACAGCGATATAAAGAAATTGGAACTTTGAAAAGAGAAGATTTTGAAGAGGATACCTCATTTTAGAGAATCCATTGCTCAAAAGTTATCTTTTGTTAAGAAGTAGCTAGAGGAATGTGTCAAGGCCAAGGACATATATACAAACTTTTTGCATTCAAATATCAATGCAGTTGAGATTACATCATATGCTCTATGTACAATTCTCACATTAGTTGAGTCTACCAAAGAGACATGGACAAAAGTTATGGATATTCTAAAGGCTAATTTTGATGATTGTATGAAGATCATTTTAGCATATGTAAAGACAACAGTTTTGGTAGTTTTTGGACAGAATCTTGACATTTTGTTCTTTGTCATTGATGTCAAAGGGGGAGAGATGTGAAAATTGTATACATGAAAAAAGGAGAGATTGTTGGGAGAGATTCAATGGGGATAAATACATTTGAAGATTGTAAAAGTATAAAGTATATTGTAAGGGGGAGCATATATGTAAAGTTGAACAAGTTGTAATAGATGTAATGTTTATATGTTATTTATGTTTTTTTTGTCGCTTAGCCAATTTTCCCTATTTTGTTGCCATCAATGCCAAAGGAGGAGATTGTTGACAATTAGCTAATAGTTATATGTAATTTTTGTCATTTATTGCAACAAATGATGCACATGTTTATAGGAAACCTCAGAAATAAAGATACTTAGTGTTTGGTAATCAAAAAATTGTCTAAGTATAGAAGTTGGTTTATAGCAGTGTATTATTTTGTTTATAACATGATGCAGACATCATATTATGACTGGTGAAGTTACATGGAGATAGTATACATGTTGGTGATGATGTCTATAACCTTGGAAGTTTGTATGGACTATATAAGATAGAGATAATCATGTTTTAATGAAGCAAGACAATGGAAATGAAGGAAAAAATTCTTTTGTTTACAAAGCAATTACTTGTCCAATTAGGGCCAAAATCCTACATGTTCAGTCTAACATGGAAAAGTGAATTATGGTCTTAGCTGACCCAACAATAATTTTTGTAAAGGCATGATATTTATGCAAAGGGCTTCTTGTGATGAGAAGCTGTGTGATTATGCTTGTAAGTTCTATCTTGTAAGATTGTGAAGTGAGAAAACTTTTGTAAATGTGATATATGTGAAGTTTTATATGAGCTATTTGGTGATCTGAGATCAAGCTGAAGATCAAAGATTAGACAAGGAAGGAAAATAATAATAAATTACTCATTTGAGCAGTGAGTTCTTCTTGTAGTTGAAATTGCATGTTTGGGTAGTGGGCTCTTCTTGCATATATTATACTAAAACTTCTAATAAGGTTGGCACAACTCCTAACAAGGTTGGAACCTCCTAATAGGGATTCAAAGTCTCCTAATAAGGACTAGTTATAATGAATTTTCTTGCCGACTCCTAACAGGGTCCATCCTCTAATAAGAAACTTATATATCTGTATATAATCTAGTGGGTATAATCCCCAGTGGGGTTTTCCCTTGGCCAAGGTTTCCCTAGTTAACAAAATATGGTGTTATGAGTTATCTTTGTGCATTGCTATTGTTACTATTCAACATTACTTTACTGATTTGTTATGCATGGTTTAAAGCAAGTAATAATATCTAGTTGGTGACTAAAGTTTGTAGTTTATTGATTCTCCCCCCCTCCTCACAATAATCCCTATTTCTAACATATATCAGTCCATTTTCTTATGTGATATCTCTTCCTGGAATTATATCTAAAGCTTCAATACTTCCATCATTTATTCCTCTCAAAAAAAGATGTTTCTTTTATTCTTCATTCAATCAATGATGTGTGTTACACTATAGGTTGAACATGAATCATGAAACATAGTCTTCCAAGGTTTCATCATCCTTTTGGGACATTTTGAAAATGTTATCCCCTTTCAAATCTTGACCCCTACAATATTGTTTGTACTTTGTGAGAAACAAATTGCTCATTGAAAGTAATCTACTACATCATTGGCACCCAACCCCATAAACCATCTCAGAGCAACTTACTTTAGGGTAGATGGAAAAAGCTTTAGCTTGTGAGCATTAGTTGTATAGTCATAACTTCTTTAAAGGATATCAAACTCAAAGATGAAGGTTTCAAGATCTTTAGTGATTAGGCCATAAAACTTGGGAGTGTAGTAGAAGGTATGTTCTTCAATTTTTGATTGCCCTACTAAGGCAAGATAGAAAAAGGAAATATAGGTTAAGGTTAAGCCAGTCTTGGAGGAGGACCTGGTGGTGGTGCTTTATAGATTACAAAGGAAAGTGGGTTATCTTGGTATTCAGGTTTAGTAAAGAGATCATTCAAATGCAAGGACTCTTTAGAGGAAGAGGGTATCCATTCTTGAGCAAAAACAAATGGGTTCTCAAAAGGTTCTTCTTCTTTGTTCTTGTTGTGAGGTTCTTTATGTTCAGGATTTAAAATGTCTTTCTAAATATTACAAGGAAGAAATCTCCAAAGGATGTCTCTTCTTCCACAGATGCAAAATAATGTGGAATTTAAACTAAAATAATGACTTTAGGGTTGAATTTAGATTGACACCTTCCCCAGCAACGATGCCAAAAATGGTATGTCATCTTAATGCCTTACTAACAAAGGATTGGACATCTTTCCATAGTGATTCTATGGTTAAATAGCTTCATGTGTTTTTCCTAAAATAGTACACTGACTTTATTTAATTTGTCAAACCAAGAGCATAAACTTGAGAGGATGACTACAAAGTATATGCTCTAATTTTCCTTTAAGTCATTACAACTAAAGTGAAAGAAATGTTGAAGGAAATATATGCTAGCAACTGAAACAACATCTTAACTCAAAGCTTAAAAGTAATGTTACAAACATGAAATCTATCTATGCATCTATGTTGTAGGAATAGTTCACCAATTTTGTTATCGATGGCTATAGGAGCAACAAAATTCTACTTTGCAAGAAAATGAAATCTATTCTAATGGAATAGTTAACTCAACAAGTGAGCCCCCTTAGATGAGTAAATATGAAAGACAATCAAGATTAAATAAATAAACTTGAACTTCTCATCTATTCATTCATGGTGAAATATTACATTTAAAATTAGTATCACACTCTACTTCTATGAAAATAAACTTTCTATTCTTTTTCAAAACCACACTTAAAGCTACAATAGTTGTTATTTAAAGGAAACTACAACTACTCCCTAACTCTACAATCACTCCATCAATAAGGATTAATTATAAACTCATAAAGTTTGAAGCAAAATCAACACTAATCAATATTAAATCCTCTAGGGATGTAGCAAGTTATGGAAGCTAAATTCATGAATTGTTTCAACAAAAAGCATTTAATGACTTGCTCCACTCATGATGATTCAAAAATCTAATTGACTTTAACATTGAGGTGTTGAACCTTGAATATCTATGGCAAGTACTTGAAAAATATTCAATGTGCACACAACTTCAACATACTTTTTTTTATTTCACCACCAATATTAGAAAAGGTGTAAAGTTCAAATTACAACTCTTCCAATTCCTATGGCTATAGGAAGAAAACTACCCAAGATATAGAATAAATGGAGAAACATTTATTAGCATATAATATTACTTCATTATATAATTTTAATCCATAGATTCAACCAAGTATGACATATTTGAACTAGCCAAACTTACACTTCATGTCTTAACATATATATAACATATAAATAAAAACATAAGTTCATCTTCTTAAAACTATAAAGTCATGACTATTTTTGTAAGATAACTACTTAAAAACAAGATAGAAAGATCTTAGAATAATAGCCTATTAGAGGCCCATCATATACCTCACACATTAATAATTCATTGCTTAGTCATCCTTCATGCTTTCATACACTTGGCATAATATAAAGTAACTTATGGAATAATATCCACATAGTTGGCTCATCATGACTTAGTAATTATTTTGTCATGAAAATAATTCCTCAAGTTGTGTAATCCAATACTTTTCTATTCTCTATTCTACTCAACTAAATACCTATACTAGTATTTCAATCATAACTTGTGTTGTACTATTTTTATATACCTACATACTAACACATGTCATCATGACACTATCATAGAGATTTCCTCAACTACACATAAGATGACTCTTAATGATTCATCCATACACATCACATCTTCTCTCTGTGTTGTTGCAAACTATCTAACACTTAGAAAAATTTCTATCTCTAAATGCATAAATGAAATGTTGAATATATGTTTCCGTAAATGACAATGCTCAATACATCTTCTGACCATATTTCCAAAAAGTACATGATATGAAATTGTGGTTGGAAGGTGGACCAGTCAAGATCAACAAAGTAATCAGTCATCGAGTTACTAGTTATCCCACCCTAAACAAAGTGAAGATGATGAGATGTGTAGTGAAAAACATCATTGAGGATCACATGAAGGCCAAATGGAATGGTTTTGGAATGTATATTGATGGAATTAAACATCTTGTTATTTGGTTTGTAGTGTATGTAGTTGCACACAAGCTATATTAGTCAAGTCAGTTGAATAATGTTTGTGCATTGGAGTTGACCTAGGTTGCAAAATTGTAAAGAAAGATCATAGCTATGATTGGATCAAGCTACAACTGCAATAGCTATCAAAAAATCTTGGAGAAGTTTGGATGACCAAAAAAACTTCATGTAATTTTGCATATTTTTTAGTCTATATATTTTTCTACATGCAAAATTGATTTCCTACTATTGGCACAATTGTATGGGATAGGAAAAGACCAATCACTGAGAAAATAAATGTTTTCATTGAACAATTAAGTGAAAATTTTGAGACCATTATTGATAACTACTTTAATGAGTTTAACAGAGAAATTAAGAATAGAATGAGGATCCCATAATTTGTGGTGGATCATTACTATAAATTTATTTATTTCATGGTAGATATACACTTCACATTTGCATAGGTGGTGTTACCTAGGGTTGCATGGTTAAGACTAATGCAATGTGAAGTATGTTGGTGTTTTGAAACAACACAATTTCAAATTACCCAGATGAGAACAACATACATCTAGGGGCAACTACTTCCCATCTTAAACATACCCTTTTATACATCAAGCCAACTATAAGGCCAGACCCTTCTACTTTAGGCTCTGTAAAACCTAGTTGGGTGTACCTTAGATTCATTTATATGGTACCAATGCTAAAACATACACTTGAATCTTGACAAAACAGGTAAAACCATAAATATTCTAACACTCATGCAAAGATCTTAGACATGGAATAGCTAATAACATGACCTTATAAATTACTAAGCTAAGTGAGGGCATCACATTTTAGTTCTTCAACATTAAAGGGAAAGATATTTGATTAATGATGTTAATTTTAGAAAAATATGACATGAACAACATAACACACTAATCTTATAGTTGATTAGTGCTTTATTTACTGGGCAATCACACAAAATTCTTAATCGGCATCTCTGAAACTCATTGACATATCCCATACATTAGGACTTTCTAATCTATCTATCCACCTTGTGAATTAGACATCTGCATCTTTTAGAATCTCGTACTCGACCTATCCCTTCATGAGATCTGTAATCCTATGATGATGAATCAAGTATTTACATAAATCCTTGAATCATAAGAAAAATAAATCAACATATGCAACCAATAGATTGCAACTAAGTTTCATACCCTTTGTTTACAAAACATAAAAGATCACAAACAACACAAATGGGAGACAAGATATCATAATGAAGACTAACTTGCTGTTGCATTTTCATTCATTTTTTTGAAACAAATACAATAAGATGCATGAAAATTAAATGTAAAACTACCTAATAGATCAAAACTATGTGTATGCTTATTTCTTGTTGTTCATTGCAAGAGAGATTGCTGAAAAAAATGGTGGAATCATAGCTCTAGATCCAACAATGTAGTCTCATAGACAAATTGGAACCAACATTGTGGTATTACAATAAAAATTTCCAACCCTTACAATGGATGAGAAAGAGAAAGATATAGAAGAAGAATGGAATCCTAGATCTAATCTAGAAATGAAATGCATCCACTTGAATCTCCATTCTTTGCTATTGTAAAACCTCTCTCATATTTCTACCCATGAAATCTGATTTGGTTTTCATCATTATTTTGTAACAAACCCAAAATATCTCTTCCTTAATGATGAAAAACCCTTATGTTACTAAAATATCTAAAGTTCATCATAAAATGTTGATGATATCTTGATTCAACTTATTTGGATTTTACAAAACTTGCCCATAACTTCATTCATGTTGCCTTTTATATTCATTCAATTCATCATTTCACTTGAAATCTAATCTGAACTACCCTAACTAAATGAAGCTACAAAATGGGAACCTAAGACAAATCCTCACATAACTTGAACCATTGAAAACCTATGTGAAAAAAAACTTTAGAAATGGAAAGTTCATTCTCTCTCAATTCTGGCAATATATAATATCACTATATTAGCTTACCAAAAATACCCAAAATCTTAGTTTGAAAATTAGGCTCCCAATATTGTTCAGACTACATCTTTGCAAATATTTAATATTTTGTGAAGTTTGAACTATAGAATTAAATAAAATTCTATTTAAAATTGATTCTACACACTTAGCCAAGGGAAAACATTAAAAAATTAACTTTTTAAGCTTTTTGATTTTTCCCTCTAAAAATCCATTTGGGTCAAACCTATTTGACTGACCCTATCATGTGTCATGCTCTAAAAGGTTGACTTCCTAATTCATCACCTGACACATGCCATGTGCCATTTTCTTATTTGTCCATTATTCCACCATGTGGTAGCTACATCATCATGCCACATCTCTACCAAATCACTGGTCGCCATGTCATACAATGAGTTAGCATTATGCCACATCATCACAACATAGCAACCATGCAACATGTGTCATTTTTTGCCACATCAATGCCTAGTCATCACACTACATCAACCTGCTACATCATTGTGTCATTCCATCACCATGTCACCTATTCCCCATGTCACTATACTTATCCTCCTTGCATCTTTCCTTGGTGCTATGTCGACAACTGTTTGATCTGCCATGTGTCGCCATCTTGTGCCTCAAATATTGAACTGCAACATCACTTCCTTCTCAAAATCCATGCCACATGTTGCATTACAATTTTTGTAGCTAGTTCCATGTTAGCATGACATTATCACAGTCATTCAAAATTTCATCTGAGCCACTAGGTTGGATGGGTGGGCCCATTACATGCCTGGGTCTGGGTCACTTGTCAAAAGCTTGTGTCTTAAAGATAGTTAGGGATAGTGTGCAAAATTATTTAAACTATTCTAAGGGTATGAGCATAGGAAATGTGGGATATATCCTTTTTCCTGAAGCTACCAAAATGAAACACTGCTCTCTTCTTCCAACAATCAATTTAGGATATTCAAACAACCCTTTTTCCACGACATAAAATGATCAAAGGGACAAAGTGGTACTGAAGGATGTAATCATTTTTAAAACCACTCTCATGCATGTGATTTCCAATTACTTCTCTTGTATTCTTTATTAGTAAACAAATTTGATAGGTAATGGCACCAGTGATGGGGAATATGTTTTAAAGGTTTCTCTCTAGCTTTGAATAATACTACCACTTCTCAACTTTTGGTAGCTTTCTTGAATGCCAATACCCAGTTGTATCCAACTGGGTACCATTGTCATCACTTATAAAAATGTCTAAGACATCTTTCTTCAAGTGGCAATAGGCAAAAAGTAGAACCCCTTTACTAATTCAAACCAAAACACATCTAATTTCAGCATTTCCCTTCACCAAACACGGGTAAATGGATGGTTATTCAATCAACCTACATACATGGGCAGTGCCATATGAGACTCCTCTCTTGTTTGTGGCTTCAAAACTTTCCAAGTGTTTGAACAACAGCTTACATAGTAGCTTCCTTACAAAATGGGTGTCTCTCTTTATCTATTCTACTCTAACATTTCATTGTGGCTCCCTTAAGATAAGATGCTCAACATATCATGTGGACTAAAGGGAAAGTGGAGTCGGTGTGTGACTGAGCAGCTGAGAGGCTCCCTTATTCCTTACATTTCTTCTTGACTTAGACTCCATAGGATTTCAAATTCCCAAATGATGAAACTTACACATTACAAGACAAAAAACTTAATCTCCTCTTTAATGAGTTGTATAGCTTAAATGCCTAAATGTTGTAATTAAAACAAGCTTTTTGCCTTGAAACAAAGCATCTTTTGTTCTGAAATAGACTTTAATGTTCTTTTTGTTATGTTTGTTGTTTTGAATTTGCTCAGTACTATTGTTCAATTTCTACATATTCTTCTCAGGCTATACCCAAATTACAAATTCTTTCTAATTTAATAAGAGACTATTTTACCTCTAAAAAAATTCCATCTAGAGCATCAGAACTATAGTTTTTCCTAACTCACCCTACTATTCTATAGGCAACACTAAATCAAAATTGAGTTATGTAACTGGGTCCAAGTGGTTTTATCTTAGTAGGGTCTATGCCCAATGGGATGGCAAGGACTCAAGGAGGGTCATTTATGATGTACCCTAAGTTCTAGGGTAAGGAAGAGGAAGATGTTGAATGAGGGGGGTCAGGAGGGTGGGAATATAGATGTCGAGTTCATAAGTTCTTGATATGTATATATATACTGGTATACTTCCCCCATCTCTTCGCATTTAGAATATACGAGGTTATTAAATTCTTCACAACAACATTGGTTCCTCAAGCTATCTAGAGATCTAAGGGAATCCTTAAAAAAATAAATAGAATTCTAGACAAAACTTAGAGGGGGAGCATTGTAGTGGTATGGAAAAAATTTAAACTATCCCCCTCACCTTCATCCTACTATTCTAAGGGGTAGATGAGGGCCTCCTCAAAATTCTAGGGTGGGAGAACATGCATGCCCCTACCATCAAATCCTTTAGAGGTCTTTGATTCGTTGTTCTTTTAACTCCTTTAGCCCATCTATGTACTGGTCGTAAGTGCTCACATTGTATAGAAAATAATAGGCGTCACATTTTTGTAAGATAGTGTTGAAAACTACCTTAGCAATTATAGTTTTGCCAATGCCATCAAGCCCCCAAATGGCCATTTTAAGCACATCTTCTTTGTTTTTGTAAATGTTGAGAAGACTTATCATATTTCACTACTGGTGACCTTGGGTAGAAAATGACCTCAATCACAACACTAGATCTCCACACAACAGGTAAGGTTCCATTTAATTATAAAATAGTTAAACATTCTATCATGTTGGTCTTTAGTATGGGTACCTTTGTGTTCCAAATCACATTTAGAAACATCATGCTCTACATGACCCAAATATCTAAAAGATTGTCAATAGAGTAGATGTGTTGAAAATGGTAACCTTTGAATACTTTGAAGACAAAAATTTTGAGTGCAAATGTATTTCAGCTTGTTTGTGTGAACATTCTACCCCATCTTTTATCACATAAGCTACATGAAGCTTGAATGCTCTTTCATTATGTCACAACTCTATTCGACTTCAAATGCACTATGCAACATATTATAATGTTTTGAATTATTATATCTTCAAAACCTTCACATCCTACCTTATCATCCTGACGAAGTCAGGTGGACCCCAAAGTGGGTCTAGCTAAAAAAAATTCATTTTCAAATAGATGATACTTTAAATTGATCTATTGTTCACTTGGCACTAATTTGAAACAAATTAGACCACTTAGAAACCATTTTAAAACTCATTTTACATCCTTTTGCAAACTATCAACTTAGTACCAAGAGTTCCTTTGACTTGCCTAAAAAACTGACAAGAACACTTGGTTGAGCTTCAAAATTAGACACATTGATCCTCTATTCCACATGTTCTTACCCTACCAAATCTCATCTCATGACAAATTATCATTCAAAAGATATTGACTATCAAATTTGTCCTCTCAAAACTGCCTATAAGCAAACATGTCTAAAAATAATAAATCACATTTTGTTTTGGCTTCAAAAACTAGGCAAACGGATAATTAGGGGCATGAAAACTAGGGAATTAGTTCACTGTCATGAGGAAAATATAAATCTATGATTAGGGATCATGATGAATAACTAGGTAAATTTGGTGAGTAGTCAAAGTAGGCTACTCAAATTTGCAGGACTAGAAACACTAGTAGAAAAGGGATTTTTGCAAATGAAATGGTCTTGAGAAAGTGTGCAGATGGATTTGTCAAGATTTGAAAATTGGCACACTTGAAGTAATTTTAGGAGAGAGCACAATAGTACAATCCATTTGATCTCACCTATTATGGATTTAGTGATATAACATCACAAACAAGGGAACTAACCAATATGCATTTCTTGACACCAATAAAACTTTACAAATTGCATTTGGAATCACGTTGGAAAACTTATCAAATAGATTTTTTATAAGCTAAAAATTTAACCATAACAATTCTTTGACTTTTAGAATACAATTCAAAATGAAATTTCTCATTTTTCTCAACTAGGTCAAAGGTATAACAAGTCAAATAGGGCCTCCTAGAATTCTGAACAATTTGCATCAGCATGACAACAATAAATGATCAATTTTGAGGGATTCAAAACCTAGTCAAAACATATCAAAATGACTAAAAATATGAAACATAAGCTCTTTGGTATAGACATTTAATACTTCCAAAGTTGCAAGTCATGAAATATTACTAGGTACGAGATATTCAATTGCAAACAAGGCCTCCTAACGTTGTTTGACACTCAAGAAAAAATGCAAATTTGGACATTACTCAAAACGAAACTTCAAAAAATGACTCGGAATGGAAATTTATCTTCATGGTACATGTTGGTGTTTGAAAATGTTACCCATTTCCAATTACCCTGATGAGAACAAGATGCATCTAGGGGCAGCTAACTCCCATTATCAACACATCCATTCAGACACCAGGCCAACTATAAGGCATGACCCTTCTTCTTCTTCAGGCTCTGCAAAACCTAGGCGGGTAGACCTATAGATTCTTTATATGGTACCAGCTGTCAAAGCATACACTGAATCTATTATGAAGTAGATAAAAAACCCCTAAATCTTCTACACTCAACCAGGAATCACAAACATGAAATAGCTAAGAACATAACTCATGAAACTGGCAAGCTAAGTGTGGGTTAACATTGAATAGCTTTCAACATAAAAGGGAAAATTGATTTAATATGTTGATATCAGCAAGACCCAAGTATGAGCAACAGAACTTAATGATCCTATCTTTGACCAGTGCCTTATCTATTGGGCAATTAAATGAATCATAACCATACATCTCCTGGGATCCTCAGACGTATCTCTACATCAAGATCCCTGATCTATCTTTCACCTTGTGAATAGACATCTGCTACAGAATGAATCTCATACTCAGAAAATCCTATCATGAAATCTACAAAACCTATGACAAATATCAAGCAATTACATGGTTCTTTGTTCCATAAGCAAGACATTTTAACCAAATACATTTCAAAATGTAATGCAACCTAATTCATGTTCTTTGATCACAAATTAGAAGAAATAACAGAGCCATAATCAGGAGACAAGATTCAAACTGAACTTCAAACTTTTGCTGCACTTTATTTGTTTTCCTTGAAATCAAATACATGAAATGTACAGAAAAAAACTCATAGATCACCTAACAGAAAAGAACTATCTGCATAAAACTTAAAATGCTGTTCAATACAAGAAGAAATGCTGACGAATGGTTTCTCAGTGCAAAAATTGGAACCCTTACAAAGTAACAGACAAAGAAAGATATAGACAAGAAAGAAATCCCGGATCTATTCTGAAAATGACAAGTGTCCACTTGAAAATCAATCTTCTAGCAACTGAAAAACTTCTTTCTTCCATTATCCCTTCTGATCTGATTTTGTTTCATCATTAATCTGTAACAAACTTGCAAAATATCCTTGCCTAATGATGAAAACCTTTTACTTGCCAAAAATCTGATTGCCCCATAAAAAGCCAGGGAAAATGAGTTTTTACTGAGTAAATCAGAACAAATTCGACCCTAACTGCATTTCCATTGCCTTCTACTGATATCCAGGTCATTATCTTGACAAAAAACAAATCTAAACTTCCTGGTATGAATATGGTTGCACTTTAGGTACCTGATAGAAAACCTCGTGTAGCTCAAACTGACTAATACCTGTGCAAAAACTGACTTCAAAATTGGAAAGTTTGTCTTCTCCCGATTCCGGCGATATATAACATTGCCCATTTTGCTTTTCGAAAGCGCCTGAAATTGCCATTTGAAAAATGTCCCCTCTGGCTATAAAATGCTTAGGTCTGCAATTCAAGATTTTTAAAAATTCAATTTTTTTATCTCTAATGTTCAGACTTTGTAAAAATGACCTCTTGAATTTAAAAATGTTCTGAACATGCACACCCACTAGAAAATAATTAAAAAATTATTTTTTAATTCCTTTGAAATTTTCCCTTATCCTCTGAATCTGGGGTCAAACTTTTGTTGACCAAGTGCCACGTATCACTTTGTGATTGGCCTACATGGTCTTCATCATCTGCCACATGTCGTCTCCTCGCTACTTCCCCATGCTTAACCGGTGAGCAACTTCGGTTAGCGAGGTAACGCGAACCATCGGATCTGCCACATGGCACAATCTGGTGTGATCTTGAGACCTGCTCGCCGCATGACCTTCTGTTCTCTACCATGTGTCAACATCCGATTCGTTGACAACATTGCCATTGAACCCACGTAACACTTTGGAACTCGCCAAATTTTTATGTTTTTTCGGCGACCTCGCTATCTCGCTAGCCGGAGTTGCCAAGATTTTCTGGCTGGCAAAGTAGCGAGGCGTCGGATTCTTGGATTTTCTGATTGTGCTGACGTCATCGATTTTAATTGCATTTGTCTTAAAAATTGTGCTTTGTTTGAATCTAGCCGACGTTAGCACCTTTTGGGTCAGATTGGGGGTCAACAACATGCGTTTGCCTTCATAAAAGGCCTTTTGTCTCAAGACAGGTTAAACAGGAGGCGTCGGAGTATTTGAACAACTGAATACTCCCAACCATAGTACATGTGGGACAAAAAAAATTAAAACCCTTTCTCTGATCAGCGTGGTTAATGACACTGTCGTCTGCAATTTTTATGCAGGGACAATGGAGAGACGAGATCATGAACGCGAGGGGCGTTGATAACGATCAGAAGAGGCAAGATGATCCGGTACTGAGGACTCTATGACCGGTGCTTCTTCCGGTCCATCCACTGGATCGACTGAGTCGCCGTTTTCAACAGGATCAATTGGATATACTGGATGGGCCGAATATGGATCCCAATTACAAGCATCAGACTCGTGAATCACGAAAAAAAAAAAAACAAGATCTGGGCGGGTTATGTAGATACATTGACCCCTGGGTAAAGGTTATGGAATATCTAGTCCAAGTGTAAACTCTGGCTATTTTGCAAATGTCCTGTCAGCATGGTCTTCAGTTGGTGGACATCATTTTAGCAACCACAGCGATCAAGTCTTCGCAATCTCTGCCTTCGTTGCATCCAACTCATATGTGTACTGTTGCTTGTTTTAATTAGCTTTCTTGCCTCTTAAAACTATGGCCTCTTCCTTTACCTTGTCTTCATACATTGATTGCTCAATGCGTGAGCTACTCTCTTTATTGGCGTGGAAGCTCCTTTCATGTCATTTAACTGGCATTCTCATATTTACAGCGGTTTGGGATGTTTATTGGCTTTGAAGGCTTCTTTTGCACTTTCAACGTGGTGGGTACTCCTTCAAACTTTTGTGTGAGGCTTAATTTTTTTTTTTTTTTATGTGTCTACGTCTATTGTAATAAGCCTCTTTGTCATGTGGGTGTCTCTGCTTCTTATACTGTAGATGTCAGCAAAAGACTAATGCCTTCCCCTGTCCTTTGATGCAAACTATCACTCTCTTTTATATGTTCTAGTGCAGCAGTGATATTTTGAAGGAGTCTCAGCATTGCGAATTCCAATCATGCAAAAAAACTTCATGGTAAACTTGTTGAAAAAGTACCTTGATGATGCTCCGTACCATTGTCAATTTGATGTCATGAGGTCTGTTGACTGCCTTTGAAAACTGATTCAGACAACTGACCAGGCTCTGAAAACTAGCACACTGAATCTCTGTTCCGCACACTCTCAGTCTGTTGAATCTCATCTCATGAAAAATTTGGGGTCAAAAGATATTTGTTGTCAAAGTTGCCTCTCAGATTTACCTGCAAGAAAACACGTCAGAAAACAACAAACAAGGTTCGAATTTGGCTTGGAAAATTGGGTAAATGAGCACATGGGGAGATGAAAACTGGGGCGTTAAAACTCTATCATGAGGTGAGTATGACTATGCAATTTTGGCTCATGATGAATAACTGGGCGCAAATGGTGGACGCTCAAAGTGGGCTACTCAGAATTTTGCAATTAGGAACACTGACTGAAAGCGATTTTTGCAAATGGAATTGACCTTAAAAAGTGTGTAAATGGATTCGTCATGGCTTGCAAACTGACACACTTGGAATATTTTCAGAGGACAACACGGGGGTATAATCCATTCGATCTCACCAATCACAGATGAGGAGTTATGACGTCTCAAATAGGGCTACCAATCAATCTGTAAATACTGACACCAGTGAAAAGTTAGAAATTCCATTTGGAATCGCGTTTGAAAATCACTCAAACGGATTCGTCAAGAGTTGAAACTTGAAACATAAAAAGTCTTTGACGTCAAAAATATAATGCAATAGGAATTTCAACATTTTGGTCAACTAGTCAAAAGTTATAGCACGTCAAACAGGCCTACCCAGAAATATGCGCAAAGTGCAAAATCATGAAAACAGGAACTGACCAACTTTGAGGGATTCAAAACCTAATCAAATGGATTTGAAATGATTCAAAATCTGGAATATAGGTTCTCAGGCATGGACACTAGACACTCTCAAAGTGGAAAGTCACAAAAACTTTTTTGGGTGCAAAATATTCAATGGCAAACACAACCTCCTATCGCTGTTTGACACTTGGGGTAAAAAGCAGATTTGAAATGCACTCAAAACAAGACTTCACAGAATGGTTCAAAATGATGCTTTAACTTAATGGAACACTTAGACGAACTAAATGAAAGTTTCTAGAAGCATAAAACACCTCATGGGGTTCAAAGGTACAGCTAGGTACATAGGCTTCACAAACCATTTATAGGCTTCAAAATTCGGACTACAATTTTGAGCGCCAACAGTGGCTCTGTCTGGGGATGCATGCCCCATGTGGGCATGGCAAGGATTCAGGTCTCTGGGAGAAGCAGACCATTCCAAAACTTCAAAACTCTCCTGAACAGCAAAACTTTCTCGAACAGCTTTATTGAAAACAGGAAACTACTCTTAACTATGTACAAGTGATGGCTACAGGCCACCGAAAAGTTTCAGAGCTTTTTACCTCTGTCAAACACCTTATTTTCATTTACATTCTCTTGAGGCAAACTGAAACTCTCATCCTTATTTGTTTCACCCATCATATCAACAGTTTCAATTACTTTGTTAGGCAAAACAAAACTGCTAATACCATCTTCATAGTGCATATAAAAATCAGACAAACTTTCTACACCTTGCTCACTATGAAAATATGAATCGGCGTGATCATAATAACTTACATCATACTGAAAATGAAACTGATCACTACTGATTGAGTCATGGATTCTTTCAACTGGAAACACAAAAGCTTGGTACTCTATTTCATTCAACGAGTTACATGGAGCAGATTGTAACTCACCTTGTGCTTCCATAAATGAAGAGTATGTGAAATCTAATCGTTGCCTACTTGCAACCATGTTACACTTTGAATCAGATTTATCCTCCTTTCCTGAAACCTCTTCACACTCAAAACATTGATTAGTGACCATATATGAAAATTCATTCTGAAAGTGTTGATCTAGACTATGCTGATCACTATCATTTTCTTCATCAAACTAAATGTCGGAATACACCTTGAACTCATCTTTACAAGACTTATTAGCACATGAAGAAAATCTATAATCTGATTGACAACCTTCACTATTTTCCTCCTCATCATATGAAAACTCAAAACTTATTGTAGCATAACCAGCATGGAAAGAATCTGAAACAGCATTAAACTTCCCTTCATTAACATAATCGGCATTCAACAAATCGTCATGTGCAAAGACATTTGAGGAACTGTCACCTACACCTCCAAAGTCTAACAAAGATTGTTTGGATTCTACCTCTTTTTCCACATCAAACTTTGGGGAATTGATTTGACTGAATGAAAAAGTATTATGAGAGAAAATATGAAGATCCTTAGAGATACTTACGTGCTATTCAAACTCACAAGCCAACAATTTTGAGATTTCACTAGAGCTCAAAAAGACTTCCTCACAAATCTTCTCCTGGCTATGATTGTCATCTGGATAACATGAAGAACTTACAACAGCAAGATCCTTAGTGTAACAATATGGAAAATCAACATTATTACAATATTCTTTCTTATCGTGGCAATCACTAGATCTACTGTTGTTACAACTTTCTTCAACTTCATATGTACTGTAACAAAATTTATCTTCTCTTTTATATCCATCTTTTTCATGCTGATTGCTATTACCTGATTCATTAACATTTGAATCCGCCTCTTCACAATCAGAAGATAGATTATCTTGCTCTACGGACTCATTGTATTCATTACTACCTTGGCCTTCAGCACACTCATTATCATCAAGAGACATAATATGAAATCTGTAATCATCATCTTCCATCTCCTGAATGAATCTTTCAATTTGTAAAAACTTTTGTAATCTTATAGGTGCTGGCCAATTGACTGAATCGGGTACTAGAACATCAAGGAAAATATTAGGTAGTGAAGATTCCTCGGGTCTACAATGAAAAGGCATCTTACTAATTACTGACTTAAGCCTTAAATAACATTGTTCGACACTTAGACCTTGAGTACTGCCTACCTCATTTCTTATAAGATTTACAATCCTTTTGTAAACCATTGTATTCAACATAGTAATGTTATTATTCACAATTTTCAAACTCTCAGAATTCGGGGAACTAATCTCAAATCTAAGATCTGACTCCATCATAAAACCAACTTTCTACCTCTTCTTTCTAGTGCTGAAAATCACTAAATAGAGGCAACTTCTTTAAACACTTGACTTCCATGAAAAGAAAACATGAAAACCAAAATACCTCCAGTGCTGATACTGAACTTGGATTTGCTGATTTGGCACAGGTGCAAGACTGAAAATCCTTTACACCACTGATCAAACTTTGTAGAGTCGCCACCTCTTTGCAAGAGGAATGAAATAACCACTGCTGTGATCTATTTTTATATTTCAATTATTTATAACAATAGATTGCAACCAGCACTTAAAAACTTATCAAGAATTTGAAACTCCTTTTCAAGAAACTACCAAAAGCTTCAGATCTGCCCATACAACTGAAAGTCCTTCCAAATTTTGCAATGAAATCAACTAGGAACAAACTGGTACAGAGATTTGAGAGTCGCCACTCACACTTGGTGAGAAATAAAACATAATTTGTCACTTGACAAATCTGAACCAGACCTTCAATGTAGGAGAAACTTGCAGATCACTGACATCTTGAAAAGAAAATATACTTTATAAATGAATTCTTGACTCTGAAACTTTTTCTACATTATTTGCAAAAACTGAACTAATTGAAGATAGACCTATGACAGTCATAGAACACAATTTTCATCTAGTTTCAACATACTGCTGATAATGAATAAAGCTTAACTGGGGAACATGAAACTTTAGCAAGGAAAAGGAACACATCTTGCTATTGATATGATATATCCAATCTGTTTCACATCAAAGGCTCTTGTTCTTTCAACAAAATGGATTGCCATCTTATTTCCCCAGCAGAGTCGCCATTTTGTTGGAGTTTGAAAATGTTACCCATTTCCAATTACCCTAATGAGAACAAGATGCATCTAGGGGTAGCTAACTCCCATTATCAACACATCCATTCAGACACCAGGCCAACTATAAGGCATGACCCTTCTTCTACTTCAGGCTCTGCAAAACCTAGGCAGGTAGACCTATAGATTCTTTATATGGTACCAGCTGTCAAAGCATACACTGAATCTATTATGAAGCAGATAAAAAACCCCTAAATCTTCTACACTCAACCAGGAATCACAAACATGAAATAGCTAAGAACATAACTCATGAAACTGGCAAGCTAAGTGCGGGTTAACATTGAATAGCTTTCAACATAAAAGGGAAAATTGATTTAATATGTTGATATCAGCAAGACCCAAGTATGAGCAACAAAACTTAATGATCCTATCTTTGACCAGTGCCTTATCTATTGGGCAATTAAATGAATCATAACCATACATCTCCTGGGATCCTCAGACGTATCTCTACATCAAGATCCCTGATCTATCTTTCACCTTGTGAATAGACATCTGCTACAGAATGAATCTCATACTCAGAAAATCCTATCATGAAATCTACAAACCCTATGACAAATATCAAGCAATTACATGGTTCTTTGTTCCATAAGCAAGACATTTTAACCACATACATTTCAAAATGTAATGCAACCTAATTCATGTTCTTTGATCACAAATTAGAAGAAATAACAGAGCCATAATCAGGAGACAAGATTCAAACTGAACTTCAAACTTTTGCTGCACTTTATTTGTTTTCCTTGAAATCAAATACATGAAATGTACAGAAAAAAACTCATAGATCACCTAACAGAAAAGAACTATCTGCATAAAACTTAAAATGCTGTTCAATACAAGAAGAAATGCTGAAGAATGGTTTCTCAGTGCAAAAACTGGAACCCTTACAAAGTAACAGAGAAAGAAAGATATAGACAAGAAAGAAATCCCGGATCTATTCTGAAAATGACAAGTGTCCACTTGAAAATCAATCTTTTGGCAACTGAAAAACTTCTTTCTTCCATTATCCCTTCTGATCTAATTTTGTTTCATCATTAATCTGTAAAAAACTTGCAAAATATCCTTGCCTAATGATGAAAACCTTTTACTTGCCAAAAATCTGATTGCCCCATAAAAAGCCAGGGAAAATGAGTTTTTACTGAGTAAATCAGAACAAATTCGACCCTAACTGCATTTCCATTGCCTTCTACTGATATCCAGGTCATTATCTTGACAAAAAACAAATTTGAACTTCCTGGTATGAATATGGTTGCACTTTAGGCACCTGATAGAAAACCTCGTGTAGCTCAAACTGACTGATACCTATGCAAAAACTGACTTTAGAATCGGAAAGTTCGTCTTCTCCCGATTCTGGCGATATATAACATTGCCCATTTTACTTTTCGAAAGCGCCTGAAATTGCCATTTGAAAAATGTCCCCTCTGGCTATAAAATGCTTAGGTCTGCAATTCAAGATTTTTAAAAATTCAAAATTTTAAAATCTCTAATGTTCAGACTTTGTAAAAATGACCTCTTGAATTTCAAAATGTTCTGAACGTGCACACCCACTAGAAAATAATTAAAAAATTATTTTTTAATTCCTTTGAAATTTTCCCTTACCCTCTGAATCTGGGGTCAAACTTTTGTTGACCAAGTGCCACGTGTCACTTTGTGATTGGCCTACATGGTCTGCATCATCTGCCACGTGTCGTCTCCTCGCTACTTCGCCATGCTTAACCGGTGAGTAACTTCGGTTAGCGAGGTAACGCGAACCATCAGATCTGCCACATGGCGCAATCTGGTGCGATCTTCAGACCTGCTCGCCGCATGACCCTCTGTTCTCTGCCACGTGTCAACATTGGATTCGTTGACAGCATTGCTATTGAACCCACGTAACACTTTGGAACTCGCTGGATTTTTATGTTTTTCCGGCGACCTCGCTATCTCGCTAGCCGGAGTTGCCAAGATTTTTCAGCTGGTGAAGTAGCGAGGCGTTGGATTCTTGGATTTTCTAATTGTGCTGACATCATCAATTTTAATTGCGTTTGTCTTAAAAATTGTGCTTTGTTTGAATCTAGCCGACTTTAGCACCTTTTGGGTCGGATTGGGGGTCAACAGCATGCGTTTGCCTTCACAAAAGGCCTTTTGTCTCAAGACAGGTTAAACAGGAGGCGTTGGAGTATTTGAACAACTGAATACTCCCAACCATAGTACATGTGGGACAAAAAAAATTAAAACCCTTTCTCTGATCAGCGTGGTTAATGACACTGTCGTCTGCAATTTTTATGCAGGGACAATGGAGAGACAAGATCATGAACGCGAGGGGCGTCGATAATGATCAGAAGAGGCAAGACGATCCGGTACTGAGGACTCCGTGACCAGTGCTTCTTCCGGTCCATCCACTGGATCGACTGAGTCGCCGTTTTCAATAGGATCGATTGGATATACTGGATGGGCCGAATACGAATCCCAATTACAAGCATCAGACTCGTGAATCACGAAAAAACAAAAAACAAGATCTGGGCGGGTTATGTAGATACATTGACCCCTGGGTAAAGGTTATGGAATATCTAGTCCAAGTGTAAACTCTGGCTATTTAGCAAATGTCCTGCCAACATGGTCTTCAGTCGGTGGACATCATTTTAGCAACCACAGCCATCAAGTCTTCGCAATCTCTGCCTTCGTTGCATCCAACTCATATGCGTATCGTTGCTTGTTTTAATTAGCTTTCTTGCCTCTTAAAACTACGGCCTCTTCCTTTACCTTGTCTTCATGCATTGATTGCTCAATGCGTGAGCTACTCTCTTTATTGGCGTGGAAGCTCCTTTCATGTCATTTAACTGGCATTCTCATATTTACAGCGGTTTGGGATGTTTATTGGCTTTGAAGGCTTCTTTTGCACTTTCAACGTGGTGGGTACTCCTTCAAACTTTTGTGTGAGGCTTAATTTTTTTTTTTTTTTATGTGTCTATGTCTATTGTAATAAGCCTCTTTTTCATGTGGGTGTCTCTGCTTCTTATACTGTAGACGTCAGCAAAAGACTAATGCCTTCCCCTGGCCTTTGATGCAAACTATCACTCTCTTTTATATGTTCTAGTGCAACAGTGATATTTTGAAGGAGTCTCAGCATTGCGAATTCCAATCGTGCAAACAAACTTCATGGTAAACTTGTTGAAAAAGTACCTTGATGATGCTCCGTACCATTGTCAATTTGATGTCATGAGGTCTGTTGACTGCCTTTGAAAACTGATTCGGACAACTGACCGGGCTCTGAAAACTAGCACACTGAATCTCTGTTCTGCACACTCTCAGTCTGTTGAATCTCGTCTCATGAAAAATTTGGGGTCAAAAGATATTTGTTGTCAAAGTTGCCTCTCAGATTTACCTGCAAGAAAACACGTCAGAAAACAACAAACAAGGTTCGGATTTGGCTTGGAAAATTGGGTAAATGAGCACATGGGGAGATGAAAACTGGGGCGTTAAAACTCTATCATGAGGTGAGTATGACTATGCAATTTTGGCTCATGAAAAATAACTGGGCGCAAATGGTGGACGCTCAAAGTGGGCTACTCAGAATTTTGCAATTAGGAACACTGACTGAAAGCGATTTTTGCAAATGGAATTGACCTGAAAAAGTGTTTAAATGGATTCGTCATGGCTTGCAAACTGACACACTTGGAATATTTTCAGAGGACAACACAAGGGTATAATCCATTCAATCTCACCAATCACAGATCAGGAGTTATGACATCTCAAACAGGGCTACCAATCAATCTGTAAATACTGACACCAGTGAAAAGTTAGAAATTCCATTTGGAATCACGTTTGAAAATCACTCAAACGGATTCGTCAAGAGTTGAAACTTGAAACATAAAAATTCTCTGACGTCAAAAATATAATGCAATAGGAATTTCAACATTTTGGTCAACTGGTCAAAAGTTATAGCACGTCAAACAGGCCTACCCAGAAATATGCGCAAAGTGCAAAATCATGAAAACAGGAACTGACCAACTTCGAGGGATTCAAAACCTAATCAAATGGATTTGAAATGATTCAAAATCTGAAATATAGGTTCTCAGGTATGGACACTAGACACTCTCAAAGTGGAAAGTCATAAAAACTTTTTTGGGTGCAAAATATTCAATGGCAAACACAGCCTCCTATCGTTGTTTGACACTTGGGGTAAAAAGCAGATTTGAAATGCACTCAAAACAAGACTTCACAGAATGGTTCAAAATGATGCTTTAACTTCATGGAACACTTAGATGCACTAAATGAAAGTTTCTAGAAGCATAAAACACCTCATGGGGTTCAAAGGTACAGCTAGGTACATAGGCTTCACAAACCATTTATAGGCTTCAAAATTCAGACTACAATTTTGAGCGCCAACAGTACAAGTGGTTCTACTAAATGAAAGGTGTTAGAAACATTAAATACCTCTTAGGCCTCAAAAGGATAGCTAGGTACACATGCATCAAAAAGCACTTATAAGGCTTTTTTTGAATGGTAGTCGAAATCGGGGCTTCGATTTTGATTCCTAATAGTGGCTCTATCTAGGGATGCATGTCCCTTATAGGAATAGGAAGGATTCAAATATTTGGAAGAAGTATACCACACAATTGACAATAAAAACTTCTCTTGAACAACTTATTGAAAGAAGACAAATAATTACTCCTAAACTATACACACTAGTAAATTTGGACACAATTTTTGACCAATGTTGGTCAAAATTTCAACCAAGGTTCATTGCTATTTTTATCATTGAAATTTTGACCAAATTATAGGTTGGTCAAAATTTCAATGAATACATTTGTGAAAATGTTTTTGTTTTGGTCGAAACAAAAAAATTTGATGAATGTATTCATCAAAATTTTGACCAACCTGCAATTTGGTCAACATTTTGACTAGAAAAATAGCAACAAACCTAGGTTAAAATAATGACCAACTTTGGTTGAAAATTGGGTCCAAATTTACTAGTGACGAGTAATGGCCCTAGGTCACTGAGCTTCAACAAAACTTCATACATCTATCATATATCTAATTTTCATCTGCACTTTCATGAGGTAAGCTAAAAATATCACTTCTATCAATTTCACCAATTATATTAGCATCTTGATTCACATCTCTTAGCAAAATGGAAAAACTTCCTTCATTCTCATAGTGCATACATAGATCAGCATTAACTTCTACATCATGCTCACTATGAGAAAAAAAATCAGCATGCTCATGTAAACTAGAATCATTCTAAAAACTATCATCCACATATGATTGATGCATGCTCTCAACCAAAAACACAAATGATTCATGTTCTACTTTGTTAAAAAAGTTTCATGTGTCAAAATTTTGCAACTCAACTTGTGTAACTAGATGTATAAAGTATGTGAAATCTGATTGTTTCCTTCTTGCAATCATGTTACTCATTTAATCAGATTCATCTTTCACTAAAACCTATTCACATTCAAACAACTAATTAATCACCAATTATGAAAACTTATCCTGAAAGTGTTGATCTAAACTATGCTGATCAAAAAGATTTTCTTCATCTAACAAAATATTAGAATAAACCTTGAATTTATCATTACAAGACTCATCAACACATAAAGAAAATCCATATTCGAATTGACAAAATTCATTGTTTTCCCCTTCATCACAGGAAATATCAAAATATATTGTAGCAATATCAACATGAGAAGAATCCAAAATAGTTTGGAATTTCCCTTCACTAACATCCTTGCATCTAACAAGTTTTCATGTACAAAGACATTTGAGGTACTATCATATACATCTCCAAAATATGACAAACATTGTTCAGATTCTATATCTCTTTCCACATCAAACTTTGGGGAAGTAACTTGACTGAATGAAGAAATATTATGAGGGAGAATATGAGCATCCTTAGAAACACTTACATTCTTTTCAAAATCATGAGCCAATGAGGCTGAAATTTCATCAGGGCTCAAGAAGACTACCTCACAAATCTTCTCCCAGCTGTGATTATCATCTAGATGAAATGAAGAACTTACAATAGAAAAATCATTAGTATAACAATATGGAACATCATAATTATTAAAAAATTCATTCTTATTGTGGAAAGAACTACCTTTGTTGCTATTATATAATTCCTCAACTTCATATTCACTATAACAAAGTTTATTTTCACTTTCATATCCATAAACCTCATGTTGATTACAATTATCTGATTCATTTGAATTTGAATCCACCTCTTCAGATTCAGAAGACAAATCATCTTTATGTATGGATTCATTACATTCATTACTACCTTGACTTTCAACACACTCATTACTATCATCAGAAGATATATCTTGAACTCTACAATTATTACTACATTATTATCTGATGAAATAGACAAGAATGCAGAGCCCTTTGGCAAATATGAGACAATAAAGATTAGAATGGTAATGCAAACCAAACTACCCAAGATGGATAGGAAATAGAATAAGATGATAGTATATCTTGAGGGAAAACTTGGTGAAGGACCACTTCAAATAATAGAGGGCAAAGGTGAAGATCATGAATCTAATAATGAAGAAGAATAAGATGAAGAATCTGATGGCCTATATTTTCACCATGCCAAAATAATTCTTAAAAAATACTATGAAAATCAGGTAGATATATAGGCAGGGTTTCATGTATTCTATTGGAAAAAAATTAAAAGTCGAACCCTAAGTTAATTTTCTTGTGCCCTCTATTATTTTAATTTTGAGTCATTTTTATGGGTTATCAATAGGTTAAATATTTAGCCATCTTATTTTTCCTAGTCGAAAGCATTTTGTACTATGGTTGACAATTTACACTTTTCCTTGGTCTTATTCATGAGTGAAGTCATAAATCATAATTTGAATATTCTTTATTCTTCCCTAATCTCTGAATGCAATGTTAAGCATAAAGTTATAAAAGCTATTTTAGTACTATAAAACAAGTATCCCAATCTTATGCCTAGGCCTCAAGCATTTCACCGTAGGCCTATTCTTATAGGGATGAAAATATGTTCTAACCTTATGTTCCAAATGTTGAGCATAGGTTTGTCAGTAATGGTCCCTAATTCTAAAAGTGAGCTCTTATGTTATGATTAGGACTTGAGTGTAAGTGCATCATTTTTAATATACATAAGGCGGAAAGTCGTTCAATGATATGATTAAAGAGAAAATAAAAGATCAAAAGAATTGTTGCAAAGTCTTTTGATTATATGATTAAGATTAGATGGTCATTTTTAAAGGTAATATCAATAGCTTTGATGCTACGATGAGGTGATATTAGCTACTAGCATATGTTCATAGCAAGGAGAAGTATATAGTGGTTAAGGTCTCCAACTACATGATAAACTAAAAAGAATAAGATCAAAGGACTTCAATTTTCAAACTCATGGGGTTACAAAGAGATTGAAATTCAATAGAGCATAAGATTAGAACCCTAATAGGAAAAAATGCATGATATGATTTTGCTAAAAGGGAAAGAAGAAAAAGTGATTCAAAGGGCTTCTAACCAATCAAAAATTTTACTATAAAATAAAAGGGAAGCTTAGTTGGTTGTTAATGTCACCAAATTCTAAAGTGACTCTCATATTATGAATTGAGAACCCTCGTGCATGGAGAAATTTAATGGAGTAAATGAAATTGATGAAACATGCACCTACATAAAGACATTCTCTATGATAAAGACAAATATTAGTTGATGAGGTTAAGGAAAACTTTGAGTTGTAGAGTATTTAAGTTACCAAATTGCTAAATTGTGTCTTGTGAGATTCAAGTAAAGGAAGTTTATTTTTAGTAAAAATGTCTAAAGTTGGAAGTGAGGAGGGGAAATCAAAGGACACAAAAATTTTCCAATCATAAATATTAAAGGCAGGAAAAACCAAACAAATGAAACTAAACAAATCTATAGATAAATAGATTTGACTGTTGCTTGGACCATTAAATGGTATTTCAGTGAATGATCATAATTTTATGAATCCATATGCTTATTACAGAGATGCTAATGTTAGATTGCCAAGAACAATTAGATATGAGATTTTCATGTTCTTTTATAGTAATAAATTCAAGAAGCTGCCAACATCAAATCTGTGGGAGAAAAATTTGGTAAAGCTCATATTCCTAGAAGTATATGTGGATGTAGAATTTTTGAAGTCTTTTATAGCATCTTAAATCCCTACAAAAAAATATTTTCATAATTATGATAGGAGCATACTATGTATGTTGTATTTCATTGAAGTATTTGGGTTTAAAGGTTAATGAGTGTAGAGATTGATGTTCAAGAGTTTCAAGAAAAATTTGAGAGGAATCCCAAGTTTTATACTGGGAAGGTGATGCTCCATCATATTCTATATGAACTCAAACCAATGGGAGATATACCAAATAAGGTGGATAAGGTGCTTACAGTAAGTAAGTTTTGTAATTATCTTCAAAATACAATCTATGGCTTGCATAACGTAATTAAGACTAATGGTTCAGATATGGTATATTGAAGACTTTACCTCATGGCTCTAAATATTCAGGACCCATTTACAAATATTGAATATGATTATGTGAAACATATTATTGAAAAAATGAAAGAACAGATTGAAGTTGCCTAGAGAGGAGAATTGGAAAATTTTTAATTCTACCATTACTCATTGTTGATGCATATAATTTTATACAAGAACATTGTATACTTCAGTACATATTTCATTGATTAAACTTTTGACCTTAATAGAAACTTGATAGCTTTGGACCCGGGTATGGGATAGAAATTATCCTTCATCCAATTCTATGTCATTTTTCAATAATTTTAGTAGGAAGACATTAGGTGCCTGCAATTTTGTGAGATGATACCAAATTAGATCATAAATTGGGGATGTGTTTTTGTTCAAAAACAACTCAATTATGAGTGTTTTTGCTTTTCCTCAACCCCCACACATATTTCCATGATACATACATATTAGGTTGGGGATAATAGAATTCATGTGGTAGATCATTATGATGGATAGGGATTTTATTGGCCTAAGCTACATAAGGGAACTTTTCTATGTATATATTTTAAGATTGGTGATTTCTCAATTGGGAATGAAGTCATAGATTAGATTCATGTTTTTTGAGACATTATAATTTGTCTTTTACTCCTTATAGGATCTATGATCCTAAGAATGTTGTCAGAAGTTCTCTAAAAGAACTAAGAAACTATACTCTCTTGAACAATAAGGAGTTTCCCTAAGAAGATATAATTAGAAATAATATGATTGAAAGTGACGTTAAGGAGCGGTTCAAAAAATATGAAGATATCCAAAGAGTAGAGAAGGAATTGAAAAAGAATTATCTTGATTTCAAAGGTTTTTATTTGGAGGTTGATTATTCTTTTAGACTAGAAAAACTATTAGAAACTTATTATCATATAATGTCTCAAATACCACCAAACCTAATAGGAGAAGAGGAAAGGGTAAACCCAGATTCCCCTTAACTAGATGTAGTTCTAGAGGAAATGGATGATCACCCTAAAACATCTAGTTGGGTAGGAAAGGAAAATAAGAGGCAGAATATTGTACATATGCTTGAGAAGATCAAGGAAAGAATGTTGCAACAGATGCCTAGAAAAATTCAATATTTTTCTAATACGAGGCAAAATTTCTTGCAAGAAAGGATTAAAGAAGCTAAAAATTCTTTGATAGATTTACAACTGACTATTGTAAGACCGGATAATTTAGGCAAAGAAATTATTAGAGGATGATGAGTTCATCAATTCAAAAGAATTTAAAATTTTCTTGTATAAAGTTAAGCAAGGTGAACTAACTTTGACATTGAAACTAGGGGAGTCAAAAGAAATGACTAAAGAACTCATTGAAAAATTACTAGCATATGAACCTGATAGTGAAACAATGATAGTGGATGATACAAGAGACCTTGTGTAGAGAAGTGTGATGTTACCTGTGCCAAGATAGGACCTAGGGACAACATTTTTTTTGGCTAAAATAAAAAGACAAGAAAAATCAATTTCATATGAAACATTTGGTGCACATGGCTTATAGAGAGGCATTGGTTTCAATATTGACACTAAGACATTATATGTGTTGAGCATTGCTTCTGAATCAAATAAGCCTAGATTTATGGATGTATAAGATATATCTCAAGGCAATGTAATACTATGGACACTGGGGTCAACTACTAGTAAGGATATCTTGAGTGCTTTGAAGCATTTATCTTTTATAAATGAGGCCAACATTGATCAAATTAAGGATCAGCTCACTCAAACATTTAGGGAATACATAGACACTAGGAATCTATATGAAGAAGAGGTCAAGAAAAGCTATGTGTTAGAATAGAGGAAAAAGGAACTTTGAAATAAAATACAAGAACTAGACAGTGAAGTTGTTGCTTTGAAGGAGCAACTCAAGGCTCAAGAGGAGAATAGATTTGAGATGAGGGTTGAGGAACCTAAAAGGAAAAATGAATCAACTACCCTTGCACCTAAAGAAAGGCTAGTTGAGATTGAACATTACTATGATACAGATTGAAGCTGAAGCTCAAAGAAATCAACTGAAGGTGGATATGCTAAAGGGATTTATTGTGGTTTCACAACATATGCTCCATTTTGTTCAGAAATGGAGACCCCCTACTTTATTTTTTGACTTTATAGATCCCTAGCTTGGGGCCTGAATCATTTTAAGGTTTTGTTTAATTATCTTAGTTCATATCCAGATCTCGACTAGCACAAAGGCATGTGAAATCCCCAAGTCTATAAAACCTGGGGCCTCTCCCTTTATTCTCAACTAACTTTTATTTCCTATCTTTGCTACACACCACATCACCACACTCCAGCAAGTGTGGTATTCTACACCTCCCTTCTCGCTCTACATTCACCTACAATAAACAAATGTTAAAAAACACACAACATAAGGTGTGCATCAAAACACCTCATGAAGTGCACTGATGCACACCTTATATTGTTCACCCCTCACAAAAAACTTAGTAAAATTAAAATTAAAAAATATAAAACCTAATTAAAGTGCACATTAATGCACCTAATCAAGTGTGTTGATGCACACCTTTAAAAGCTCTAAAAAGGGATTATGCGCACCTAAGTATGAGTTGCACATCAATGCACCTCATGGGGTGCGCTGATGTGCAACACATACTAAAGTTGTATATAGAAGGAGGGTGCATTAGGTGCACCTACCTAGTGCACTTGGTGCACCATTTTTTTTCTTACTTCTTGCATTTTATATGTTAAAATTAGGTTTTTTCATTTTTTTCAACTATCAAGTTTTTTAGGGTTTTGATCCTGATAATCTAGGGCATGGTTAATCCATTTTTCTTCAATTATAGACTAATGGATGTACTTTTTTTTGTAGTTACAATCACATCTTCTTCATCCTCCCTTGGCACCAAAACTAGTAGTATTCAAGTTCCAAGGCGTTCCTACAAAATCACAGCTCCAAGATGTTTGCTTAGAGATTAGAGACACAGATTTGGGTCAAATGAATTTGGGAGATTGCTTAAAGATATATAAAAAACCAATAGAGAGGTCCTAGATGATCTCCACATTAATTCGACAGGGCTCATTAATAAAGCTTCACACCGGTGTCAATATAGTCTTTAGAACTAATCATGACACTTACAAAACATTTTTTTCTTGAGAAAATGGTAGTCAAGAGTATTATAGGAGAGATCATCCTTGATCTATGACCCAAGAACATTGATAAAGCAGTCCATATCCCAAGAGTGGATCAGTTCATTTGGCTAACCTATGAGCAAGAAAAGAGATGATGCCAGGAACACATTGATGAAGATTTTGAGATTATCCAATCCTCATACTTTATTGAGAAGACTCCTCTAGGAAAGAAAATGGGAAAAGTAGACATGACAAGAGGATACATGAAGGAGAATATTGGGTACTCAATTATGCCCTTGAGTAGGGTTTTGGGTTTGCTGGTAGCTAGACACTTAAACATTTTTATGGTGCATTTCATTGAGACAATAAAGAAAGTAGAGATGCTACTATATTGGGCTTCTACTCTCAATTAGAATTTGGGTGATCAGTTGGTGGTGGCTAAGAACAATAGTAAATTTTATATGACTTCATATTTGGTATACCTACTAGCTATGAGAGCAATAGATTATCCATGGCTCTATAAGAGGGGCAACATGCATGATGCAAATGCATGGTTGTATATAGTATATCCTCAACTAGTGAAGAAGAGGCTTTCAAAGAAAAGCAAAGAATATAGAATTATAAATGATGCTTTCATATTTTCCATATTTTAGTTTATAGAAGCAGATTATGCAAAAAGAATATTAAAGGAGGTAGCTACACATATATCATTAGTCGGGGCTTACTATATCTAGTTTTGAATATTTACATATTTGAGGGTAGTTGGTACAACTATTAAACCTAAGAAGCTCCCTAGATATCCTAGTGATAGATTGATTCTCTTGGAGATTTCTTGACAACTCTTGTCTACCTATGATAGAGTTAGAAAGCAACATAAAATATGTTGGACCTAGCCTATGACTATAGGACCTTTCCAAGGGGATCAAAGGAAATATATTCCTTCTTTTGAAACTAAATGGGATCAATATCCCTTAGAAGAGTATAATTCTTCTCGCCCATGTTTTGATAATATTGGAAGAGTACAATATTTAGTAGGAAAAACATTTCAACATAAACAAGCCATTAAAGATCACTGGATGAATGTGACAAATGACTATGATTTCTACATAAGGAATTATTATAGGATAAATTTGTATCTCATAGTGAAGGTCTTGAAGATAAAGATTATATTGAAGATAGTGCAACAACACATAGAGGAATCGCTTGATCCTTTGTTCAACAAGGATAAAATTGATGAATGACCTATTATGAATGTTGAGATTGATAGAGAAGAAAACTTGGACATCGGCCATAGGGCAAGGAAAATCATCAAATTGACTCAAGATTGGATCAAGAAACCATTCAAACTTGATCCAATTCCTAAGATAGTAGTCTTCCATGGACAAGCCCATCCAGCTATAGGTAGAGGAGCAAAAGTCACTATGCCTACATTTACAGCTTAGTAACCAATAAGGCCAAAAATGGCACACCAACTTGATAGCCTAGGTGGTTATTATTGAGCCCAAAAGGGTAAATCTAAGAGCAAGAAGAAGAGGAATTCTCCTTGATAAGGAATTCCTAAAGAGGGAGAAATTTTAGTACCTTGATAGCAAAGAGAGGAGAGCATACAAGGGCTAAGGAATGTATATTTCACACAAGCTCAAGCTGATCCCTAAAAAGTGCCCATTGCACCAAGCAAAGGGGAAATAAAAATAGAAGTATAAGAGGTTTATCTACCTCAATAGGTAGAGCAAGCCTCCCCCTCAGTGAGTAAAAGAAGGAAGATTAAGAATCTAATGAAGAGAAGACAAAAGGTGATCAAGATACTAATTCATTTTCCATCAATCCCTGAACCCATTCTAGAAGAGGAAGATGAAGAGGATAATGATGAGGAAGTAAAAAATATACCTTTGAATAAGAGAAATTGACTAGCCAGAGCCACAGAGGAGGAATGGAAGAGAAGTTCCATGATCAAACTATCATTTATCTCTGATGAACCCATGCAAACCACTACATTAGAGGATGAAATGCAATAATGGATAGATGATTAGGATGTGATGGGTACTAATATCTTTTAGTTGTTAGATTTTAACTTTATGCCCATGGGTACTAAGTTAGTCGGGGATACGATTAGAGACATAGCAACCAATCAACCTCAATAGGAGGATTGGAGTTAGATGCCCCCTGAATCACAAGGACCCAAGGTTGTTCTAATATCCTAGGTACAAGTCACATTATATATAGACAAGTTATTATCTACCTCTCTTCCTCCAAGAATAGAAGCCAAAATAATTAAAAAGGAGCATGAAGAAGAGCCACAAAAAGTATCCACCAATGAAGTGTCAGAAGAAGGATGGGTAAGTGAAGAACCAAATAAAACTTCCCAAGACAACAAGGTGAGCATTGTTGGCTCTGAAGATACAAAGACTCTAGGTGTTGATATCTCACAAAGGGAGAAGACTCTAGAAAGGAGAAATAAGGAGAAAAGTATAGCTGAGAAAACTCCTTCATCCTCTAAAGGTAAATCCCCAGAACAACACATCCCAAAGTGGCTCAGAAAAGAAGTAATAAGAAACAAGAAACAACAATTCACTAATAAGGAGGAGGATAGAATGGAATTAATATAAGTTCTAAGGAAGCTTGATTCACCTCCAAAGGTGACACAGTGCAAGGTAGGAGAATCCCAAATGGAGATGTCCTAGCCCCTAGCTATATAACCACATAGTAGAAACACAACAGCAAGAAGCAATAATGCAAGATTTGATACCAAATTAAAATAATTTATTCATAGATATAAATAATTACATGCAATGTACTAGCTGTAAGGCCTTCCTGGTTACAGCCAAATATAAAGAAATTAAAAAATTAGTTTTGTAAGATCCAACAAGATCCAACTTACTAACCAATCTTAGCTAGCCTAGATCTATAACATAGTAGTAATCTAGAAGAAATAACCAAGGAAATTTAAACTTGTGCTTGCAAGCCCACCAATAAACCTCCTTGTTTTCTAGCTATAACCCTTTCTCTTCTCCAAGATCCAAGTGTCAACTACCTCACATTCGGCGCTCTATCCATAGACTTAGGAAAACTTGCCCTTCAGCTGCTCCCAAATTCACTACTTCTCTAAATGAATGAATAAATAATCCAAAAGACCCCCTAATTATACCCAAATAATCCATAAGTCAACCTATAACACAAATTAAATGCCCATACAAAAATTAAATACCACAAGTCGGCCTCCAACACAAATTAAATGCCCAAAATTGACATATGAGTAAAACCATGATATCTCCTAGCTCTGATTGAATTAGAACTTGCACTTCAAATAATAGGTATTACCTTAGGTCCTCTAAAACCCATTAATTTTGAAAAGGCTAATTCCCCAAGGAAAAGTGCACATCCATCCTAAAAGTCATGCATAGAAACCCATCATGCAGTCTATCAGAATTTGATACTCCAAGAGAATTTCAATATCTCCCAAAATATGAGGAATTAGAAATCATGAAATTTATCATAGATATTTCTCTAGGTCCTCTTCAATCCATATAAATTTCAGCCTCTAATTCATTGTTTAAAATTAGTTACATGCCCTACAACAAGAACCTAGAAACTAGAAAACACAATTCTAGTAGCAAGGTACAAACAACCCAAACTTCAACTCAATCTATCCAATCTCTATGCAATCATAAGGAAAGGTTCAAAAATTTGTATCTAACACATCCCTAACTATGAAAAATATAGCTCCACCAAAATCCAAGCTCAATGTTGCTGCATCAAAAGGATGCGTGAGCACTAACCTTTGTCATGAGTGATCAAAATCAAGACCTTTTTCCTCGCATAGCTATCCCTCCTCCACAATCAAATGTTGATGAGTTGACTCAAAGGGATTATCAGATCCAAGAAGTTATGCTTTGGAAGCCAACCTTGGAAACTATGAAACTGATGGTAATAACAAGGATCAAGACATATTCTTAGAGCAAGATGGGGCAAAATTGATAACACTTTGGCAGAAAAATGAAATCCTAAAGGGATATTTGAGTGAAGTTTTTGGACCCTTGGATCCCATTGACCCCAAAGAAACTTTAAATGTGACAATTCAAAGAAGAGATATGGGAGAAGTTCAGTTGGACCCTTTTTTGAATGCTTGTCAAAAATGGTGAGAAAGTTTTGAGGAAAAGGGTGTATTGATTATTCAAGGGAATCCTCAATTATTACATGTTATGTAGGAGAATGTAGATAAGTTCGTAGCAATTTTGAATTAAGATTTTTGTATAATAGATGAATTGAATACCTAGGGAAAAGACTTGTAGGCATTATAGGTAATAAAAGGCCAAAGGTACCGAGTGCTAATGGATATATATATGGATGAGGAATTAGATAAGATAGATGATTGGATAGAGAAAATTGCATGTAGTAATAAAGTAATTGAAACATTATATGTGGAGATTCATAGACTCAAGGACCAAGCCCAGAGTGAATTTTGGAAGCTAAGAAACATTATAGTGATGCATGTCTGGACATTTTTAAGGATGATGCATAGTAAAAGCTAATACTAGTAGAGGTAGTAGTTGAGAGGTTTTGTAAAACTTTTGATGAAGTTTCTAATGATGAGGATATCTAATAGGCATTTAGAATAGAAGAAGCTTTATTAGAGCTTGATACAAAACTTGGGGATTTTTTAGAAACCCATATAGAAGTAGATAACTATAGGCAGAAAGGAAAGGATAAATATAATGCCTTAGATTTACTAGATGCAACTCAAGTTACTAAGATAATTGATAAATTCAAGAGCAAATAGCTAGATATAGCTCTGGTATAAAGGGGAACAAAACCCAGAAGCCAGAATTTCAATTTTTATACTTGGTGAAATTTTGCATTTTTTAAACATATCATAAATTTTCTTAACAAAGGTAATACCTCTATTAAGAAAATTTATGATACGCTAGGTGCGCTAGTGTGCTTTTGAAAAGTTTTTTGGAAGATTTTGAAGAAGTTAGAGGTGCATTAACAATTAACTACCAGTTCCATAATTAGAGTTTTCCATGCATCGAAAATGCACTCTGATAGCAGTTTAACTCCTACAAACACCTAGTGAAGATGGAGCTTCCATTTTTGCCACTTCTAGACACACCTACATCAACTGAAGGATTTCTTCTTCTTATTTTCTCATGCTTTCTTTTTTAAAGACATGTAAAGGTTCATGCATCCACTTAATGATATAAAAATGGATGGAGTCCTATTAAGCACTAGTTAGAGAGTTAGCTTGTACATAATTAGATTTTTTTTTATTGATTTAGAAGCATAGAATTGCATAAATATATATTTCACTCTCAACACAAATTAAGGAGATGATTTCTTATAAATACAAGATTGTAATATGTAATCAAGGCCACCGTTATTTTGCAATAATATATGCTTTTGGTGCTCGCATTTGGATTGTAGTGATTCTTGCCTAAGTGTGTTATATTTTGTCAATATATGTTCATGGAATTTGATTGAGCCAAAAGTTTTCTTGTGTTGTTTTTGGTTGCATGATCTTTTAATTCTAGTGTTTGCTAGGGTTTTAAAAATTCTATCAATGTAGTTAGTTCAAGAAGAGATCACCATATTGTTCCTACATAGCTTTTCATCTCGCATGAGGTCACTTTCCATGGCCTTATGATTTGGTGAAAAGTGAAACATCTTATGGTTAGTAAATTCCCATCAATGATTGCATCAGGGGAACTAAGGAAGTGCTACTCCTATTTTCATTGGTTACCTATTGATTTTTTCAAAAGCTTAACTCACAGACACATTGTTTTCTTAGTTTATGTCCATTAGGATTTAATTTTCATGTTATTTTCTTTAACTTCTTGTCACCCTCTCCTTGTTATTTTCTTTACTAACCCCTTTCTTAAAGTAGGAATTCATATTAGTTGCATTGTTAGATTACATTGTTCATAAAAGTAGAAAAATACAAAAATACAATTCTTTTGTGTGTTTACTATTTTGAAGCAGCGAATAGATTTTATATCTTACCCAAAGTTATCAAAACCAACAAAGGCCTCCTCATGAAAATTCACCTTTATCTTCAACTAAATAGATTCCAGTAGGTCACAAGATCACCTAAAACCTTGTAGTTGATCCTCATATTAGATTTTTAACAAAGGAGTTTGAAAGGATTCTTATCGTGAAACATCATGCAAAACAACAACTCAATAGAAGTGGTGCTAGAAGGAGGGCCTCTTGACTTTTGGAATAGAAGAATTTTTTTCCAAAACTTCAAAATCCTTCACTTTTTACAAGTTAAGAAAATTTTCAAAGTTTTTGTTACCTCTGGTTTTACCGCCAAAGATTTAAATTCAAATTCGCGGCCTGTTCAACGGTTAGCCTAAAAAATTGTTGTTTTAATGCCCCGACCTGCCAAAGTTTCTCTCCGTCAGATTTTACATGGATCAACGGTCGGCACGATCTCGTCATCAAAAGTTGCATGGGAGATAGTATTAGCGACATCGCGCCTAATCGACACGTGTTTGGTGGGCCCGACGGGTGGGCTACAATGGAGGACGGGTTGAGAAAGTTTTTTGGCACCGCAGGCGCTGTGGCGCTATCGCACGCCAACCGAAAAATCTCCATAGCGACATAGCACCCGACGGAGATGCTCACGTCGACGGGCGGGTCATGTTGCCAAAAAATGTTGTGACGGTCGGGTAAATTTTGGTAGGCCGGAGAAAATAAACAGCAAGAACTTCAGACAAAATATTGGGCCCCATTACGTACCTCATCTGCCCAGTTGGCGGAGCCCGTGCCACGATAGTGAATCAAAAGGGACCATGCACAGATAGGGACATGTCATCGGTTGGGCGCTATGGTGCTATGGAAATTTAACCTCAATTTTCCCATAGCGACATGGTGCCTGGTCGACACGTGGTCACCCTGTGAGGCCAAGTCGCAAGATTTCTTGGTGGTGTTCTGCTGGGCCAGTAAGGAACCGCCGCGTATAACCAAGCTAGAGTCTCTATCAGTACGGTTGGCACAATCAAGGTTTGCAATCTCCATTGTCAGATTTGATTGCATCAACGGATGGTGCCATCTCGCTATGGCAGAGATGCGCAAATGTTATCATGGCGACATAGCGCCCATTTACCATGTGTCATTCAGGTATGATGCGGATGCTGAGTTGTCACCAGATACGATGGGCTTGGGATAAAGACAGCACAGAGCAAGATGAGTCTTCTTGATCGTCGGATGAGAAAAGATCAACGGTAGGCGCCATGTCACCTTAGTAAAGCTGCAAGATTTTCACCATGGCGACATCGCGCCCAATTGACACGTGTCAGTGGGGTCAGGTCTCACTGGATGCATCACTGAGGTGGCATCGATTCGGATGGGGCCCAGTCACAGGAAAGAGAGTCCATGGCAAATCAAAAACAACCACGTGTGCCGAGTCAAAACACAGATGCGTCGAGGGGCCGAATTCCTTGATACGACCAACGCATTAAAAGGTGGGTTCTCCACCATCAGATCTACAGAGATCTAGGGTCAGTGCTATCTCGCCATGGAGGAACTACGTGGATTTTATAATGGAGAGTTAGCGCTTGGAAGACACATGTCCTCGCGGGTCCGATTTTTGACATGGTGATTAGCTAACGGCCAGCGGTTAGATGGTAAGGTGGCGCAGTTAGTTTGATGAAGGTGGTCAACCATGGAAGGACTCTCCAAGTGGAAAAACAAAGGATTACGGTTGGCCCACATGGCCTAGTCGGCATATAAGAAATCGGGTCAACTAATAGGCTAGGATGATTCATGAACCAAGATGCAGAGACGATCGACGTATCTTGTGATCTGATGTTTGCGATCATTTTTGACCTACCAGGAATGAATGCAGGACATAAGGACACTCCACCCATCCGATCGATCCATCTACCATGTTAGGGAATGTTGTGGCACCATTTCTATCTTCTCCAGGCTCTTCTTAGAAAGAAATGAGATTTCTCGGTATGCAGGCCAGGATTTCAATCAGATTCCCCGATTGGATTCTCAAGATGGGAAGTTAATGCCAGTAGGTAAGAGATGGATGTAACGCAGAAATCTTCAGTTATGCCTGATCTATAAAGGAAATTTTGTGATCTATTCTCAAGGTCGATTCTTCCTGATTTTCTCTGCTACTGCTTGCAGACTTGCAGTGTAAAATCCCTTTGTCTCTGAGCCATGTAATAGCTTGTATCATCTCTTTCAGCCATCAGTGTGAATGTGCATCACCTTGCCTCCCATTGGTGTATTGTTGAGATCAATGATCTGCATATTGTATCTATCTTTGGCCTATTGGATAATACACAACTGAAATCTCCTTTTCCTAGTGTCATTCGGTTGGTCTTTCTAATCTGTATGTGATTATTGATCGATATAAGTCTGAACGTGTATGACTTTTGTATGTTATTCTGGTTTTGTAGTATATATATGGGCAGGAGTGAGTCTGAACACTCTATTTTGGTGCATCACCACCTTAGATTAGACTAGGTAGATTTTCTTTAACGCTCTCTTTCTCCCCTTCCCTTTTGAGAATAGATAGGTGCGCCCTGATAGTAAGAGGAAGCCGGCCTTCTCCGGAGACTCAACCTCGTAGTTCAAGTCCCACAACTTGGAGGTTGTTTCCATGTTTCACTAGGTTGTCCTCATGCATAGGCCTTGGACAAGGGTGCAAACCTAAGTGACAATAGTTTCCAAGAATTTGAGGTACACTATTGCACTAGGTGCACTAGGTGCAGTGTTGCGCTAGTGCACTAGTGCACTGGTGTGCTAAATTTGGAGGTGCACCTTATTTTGTGAGAAAGTGTATTTCTGTAGAGGTGCACTTTTTTCAAATTTGATGTAAACTAGAGGATTTTGATCTAGAATCTCCATTTTAGTGAGCTTTAAGATCTTCACCAAGTGCACACAAGTTTCTTGAGCTTAGCCATTTTCACAAGCCACACAGTGACAAAGGAATACCTCAAATTCAACCACTTCCATTCAAAATTTCATCATCTTCTTTAGTTCCACATCCATCACAACTGCTCTTTATTCCAACAAATCCTCTAATGGCCTTCTTCACAAATGATCTAGACTCACCAATTAACTTGGTAGGCCTACTCAATGACCTTCCTAAGAATCTTGAGAAATTTTGCCCAAGGTTCATCTATGGAGAGACATGAACTATTGAAGATCACATCAAAGTATTCAAAGAAATTTGTAATCAAAAGCAGATTGCTAACAAGAATGTGGTTCTTCATTTATTCCCTTACTCTTTAGGGGAAGTTTCCTTTAATTGGTATGTTAATCTACCATCTGGATGTATTGGATATTGGGATACTTTCAAAAAATTGTTCTTGGAACAATTTAAGACTTTCATCAATCCAGCTATAATACATTAGCAATTCATATCAATAAAAAAGGATCCAACTGAGATAGTTTCGTGCTTCAACCATCACTTTCATATGGCATATCATAGGCTAGAAATGCTATACACTATACCAATCAAAGTGACTATTCAAATTTATTTGAACACTATGGACCATCTTACTACTATTTTTCTAAGAAAACTTTCGACAATGGATATTAACACCTTGGACAAAGTCTTTGCCAAAGCAATTACCTTCACTAAGCAAACCAATCCTAATGGAGGAGGATTGATGCTTACAGCTCAAGCTATCACAACAATGCCAACTTACCCTATCAGAGCACCCACAATTGCTAGTCAATTCATACCTATGAATCTAATTCCATTTTAGCAAGCACCTACTCTGCAAAACCTAGATTTAACATATCTAGGGTATGAACCTCCAAAAGTTGCTTTCTTTAAACAAAAGGTATTAGTTTCCACTAAGGTAGACAATAATTTTTCCTTTGAATTTGGCCAGATGAAGAAGACCATGTCACAAGTGAATAATAAGCTAACTCATTTAAGATTTTCACAAGGACAGAATAACAACTTTCAAAGAAACAATGCTAGTCCTTACAAAAATAGTTACAATTAGAATTACAATAGGAATTTTGCTAGAAACAACAATTCTAGGAATAATAATAGAGGAAATAATTCTAATCCTCCTGATCATAACAATAGTTTCTAGAGATAGAATAGACAATGAAACATGTGTTTGAATAATGGAAGCATTCCTATAGATAGCAATGACAACAATGTTCAATATACAAATATTAATCAATATGACAGTGGCCAAAACACATCTAACAATGATGGTTTGTATTATTATGGGAATCAAGACATGAATCAAAATTTATAAACAAATAATAATATCCCTCCTATATAGTTTAATGATATGCTACTAGAGTCCTACGATTCTACACAGAATGCATGGGTAGAGAAACTAACCAATGAAGAGTTCTCTTTTCCATTCAGTCAAGAACCAGACATTCAATCAAAAGAGATGTTTTCTTTTCACAATGACAATCAAAATACATATAATTTAAGAAGTAAAAAAGAACCTATGATAGATAAAATTCCTCTAGCACTACAACCAACTCCTCCTAATCTGAGAGTGAGTAATAATCTGGTACTAATTAGGCCACTGTATAGAGGACAAAAAAATCAAAACCAAGGGAATGTACCAACAATCTTAAAAAATCCTGATTGGTCTACTAAAAGTACAATATAGTGGAAGATTTGAAATGAACAAAGGCCAACATGTCCATGATTGACATGCTAAAAAAATTTCCACATCAATGAGAAGTGCTGATAAAAATATGGATCATAGAAAGGTACCCCATAATATGAATACCATCCCTCAAAAGATAGTATCTAAACAATTCAATGCTTTAGAGGCAATGCCAACTATGTTTAAAGACAAGGTCGAGGTGTCCCTACTTCTACTTAGCATAAGGATATATGGGAAGAATCTTCACAATTGCCTAATTGATTCAGGAGCCTCATGTAATTTTATGCCACTATCAATAGCCCAAAGGTTGGGAGTCACTCCATAGCCCTCTGATCGAGTAGTGATACAGTTAGATAAAATTGAGGTGAAAGTCATTGGTGTGTTGAAAGATGTTTGGATATAGTTGACAGTTGACCCTCAGATTCAAGATGTCATCGATATACATGTGGTTGATATTCCAAAAAGATATTGATTACTTCTAAGTAGATAATGGACAAAACGCCTAAGAGGATGGTTTTCTATAGATTTCACTCAGTTATCGTTACCATGGAAAGGGTTGAACAACCAAATAAAGATAGATGTAGAGCTAAAGTTAAAAACAATGATTACAAAATATAATGCTCTAAATGAGGTGGCATTCCTACAATTATATTTGGGCTCTTACAAAGTCATGGCATTTGATAAAACTTCAACCAAAACATCAGATGATGAAGACAAAAAATCCAAGATTCTAATCCCAAGGGATGAAATCATAACACAATTCATAGATAACATGGTGGTTAATTTAAAATGTTTAGGAGAAGAAGTTGATCCCAATATCCTACTTCTCCCAAGATTTTGGTAATTACATAACATTAGCCATTTAGAGTTTGAATGCTCATTGTGTCAAGAAGCAGTTGCTAAGGTATTAATGTAGATAATGGAAACAAAAGGGAGTAACATCGCAAAGGATGAACCCATAGAAAATCCACATACCATAAAAATATCTAAATTTATGGAAAAGGTTGAAGAGGAAATTAAAGATCTAAATCTATCATATAGTGATACCTCTTTATATGGTGGTGGTTTGTCTTCTCCTCCACTAGAGATGATCAAAGTTCAAAGATACATGAAAGGTCAAGGATGGAATTCAATAGTCATCCATCCAAAAATATAATGTGGATGAAATTAAGGAATTGATAGGAGAAATTTATGATGAACAAGAAAAACATACACTCCTAGTATCAAGGAATAACAATGGAAAATCACCAAGCCCACCCCACGAAAGACTACAATGGGTACCTAAGAGACAATCCTTCTAGGCCCATGTGAAAGAGAAGCTAAGGATAAATAAGCATAATGTTAGAAAGCCCAAGGAAGATCCAATTTGGACACTTCACTCTAATGGTTCCAAATGCAAATTGGGAGTTGGCATAGTTATTGAGTTGATCAACCCAAAAAATAAGTCTTTCTATGTAGCATATTGATTACAGTTTAGATAAACTAATAATGTTGTAGAATACAAAGCATTGATCCAGGGACTTCTTTTTGCACTGGATAAAAAAACCATAGCTCTCATAATTGAAGGAGATTCTTAGTTGGTTATATGATAAGTGAAATCATTATACTCTTGCAACGATAAGAGGTTTCTTACTTATAGGAAAAGATTATGGGATTTAATGGATGACTTTGAAGCTTTAAAGATAAAGTCCATTCCAAGAAAGAAAATAATGGTAGCATATGCTCTCACTACTTTACCTAGCACATTACAGCCAATCAAAAGAATGAAATTGAAAATATTTTTAGTTGAATTGGTTGGTTCTCAATCTATTCTAGACAATATCACAAACTTCTAAGTCTTTCAGGATGATCAACATAAACTCAAATTTATCATGTGCAATGGCCACTTTAAAGGGCAAGAAATTGATGATACTCTAGACACAAAACCTAACAATGATGAACTTGAAGATGAAGATGGGATCCTAAACTTAAAAACCAACATAATTCCTAAGGGAATGGTTGAGTTGGAGCACATTTTTTATTGTGACGAATCAGCAATTAATAGAAGAATGGTCCAAGAAAAGGGAATCAAGGAATGTGATTCATACAATTTAGGTACTAATGATGATCCTAGAATGATAAGGCTCAAGAAATCATACAATACACAAGAAAGAGAAGACATGCTTAAATTACTTATAGAGTATAAGGATTTTATTGCTTGGAGCTATGAAGAGCTAAAGACATATGATCCTGAGATTATTACACATGACATTCCATTAAAACTTGATGCAAAACATTTTTGAAAAAGACAAAGTCATGTTAATCCTATCATTGAACCATTGATAATTAAGCAAGATAAGAAGTTACTTGATGCCAAGATCATCTTCCCCATTTTCCATTTTATGTGGGTGGCTAATTTGGTTCCTGTATGCAAAAAGATCAGAGAGATCCATCTTTGTGTAGATTTTCATAATTTGAACCTTGCATCTCAAAAGGACAATATACATTGCCTTCACTAGATGAGGTTTTAAAAATTATAAATGGTTCACTGATGATGTCGTTCTTGGATGGGTATTTGAAATATAATTAGTTAATGGTTGATGAAGAAGATAGGGTAAAGACAGCCTTCACCACTAAATGGGGAACCTTTGATTATAGAAGAACGTCTTTTGGGTTGATTAACGCAGGAGCTACATTTCAACAAACCATGGATGAATCTTTTAAGGGATTGATAAACAAGCATATAGTCATTTACATTAATGATTTAACTACCTTTTCAAATGACCAAATCACTCACATTGTTGATTTAGGATAGGTATTCAATAGATGTTGTAAATATGACATATCCCTCAATCCCAAGAAATGTTCATTTGGGGTTACCAAAGGAAAGTTCCTAAGCCATATCATCTCTAAATAAGGAATCTCTATTGATCCTAATAGAATTGAATCTATCTTAAAGTTATCACCACCTCATAGCCAAAAAGAACTTAAGTCTTTCTTTGGGAAGATAAATTTTGTGTGAAAATTCATAAGAGGATTTGTAGAGATAGTTTGTCCCCTTAACAATTTACTCAAAAGGGGAGCTACAACAGAATGGGTTCCAAAGACTAAGAGATCATTTGAGGATATCAGCATGGCCATTTCCATAGCCCCAATAATGGTAAGTCAAGATTATGGACTACCTTTCAAAATATACTCTTTTGCTTAAGAACATTTGTGCACTAGGATTCTAACATAGAAGAAGGGAAAGGAAGATGAAAGACCTATTGCTTTCATGAGATTCCCTATGAAAAATGCCAAATTGAATTATTCCAACCTTGATAAATAGTCTTTTTTTTTAATTAAGGTGGTAAAGAAATTTTTTCATTATATACTGAGAAGCAAGGTATATGCAATTGTACCTAATCTAGCGGTCAAGACATTATTGATGCTAAATGAACTTGGTGAAAGATGAGATAAATGCATGGTGATACTTCATTAATTTGATCTAGAGATCCAACCCATGAGGCTAGTTAGAGGTCAAGGATTATAAAAAATGACAATGGATAACCAAATTGAGGATGAAAAGAAATTTAGGTTTGATGGTGAAATTTAGGCTATCCATCCATTTGCCCAAAACCCTGTTGTAACTTGGGTTTCTTGGTAGTTTAGAAAGAAAAACCTATATCTTTGGTTAGAAACCACCAAATGAAGTTAGGCCAAGTTCATTTGATAGGTAACTCACTAGAGCTACTTCTTAAAACATTAAACCACCACTCCCAATCCGTATAGCATGTGTGGAATCAAAAACATAGCAAATTTAAGCCAAAAAAACTAGAAAACTTTATTCATTCATGATGTTTCTAAGTTCCAAAACTCCTCTTGGGTGGCTTCCATAAAAAATTTGGAAGGGATTCATACCAGTACTTCTATTTAAGGAATCATTATAAGAGTATTCTACCTATGAAAGGATTGTATCCCATGATCCTCCATGCTGTTAAGTCAAACATCTTAAAAAGTTACCTAGGGATCTTTTTATAACCTCAGTTTTCCCACCTGATTGTGGGTGATAGGAAGATGAAAAAATTAGGTTAGTTCCTAGCTTCTTCCATAGTGTTCTCAAAAAATGTCCTAGGAACTTATGATCCCTATCAGATACAATTGACATAGGTAGGCCATGCAACCTAACCACTTCTTTAAAGAATAACCTTGCTATATGAGATGCATCATGTGTTGTCCTACAAGGAATAAATTGGGCCATCTCTAAGAACCTGTCAACTACTAAAAAAATGTTGTCATGTCATAATTTAGTCCTTGGTAAACCTAGCACAAAATCCATACTTATAGAATCCCAAGGTTTGCATGGTATGGGAAAAGGATTGTATAACCCTTCATTAGAAGTGTGTCCCTTAGCTTTTTGACAAATTAGACAACTATCAAAAAATTTTCTAATATTTGATTGCATTTTAGGCTTCCACAATGTTTTTCTTTGATGATGCTCTCTTTGTAAGAGACCCTTGGCACACAAAGTTGTCCTCCTTTAAATAGAAGTCCTTCTTGAATTAGGTACTCTGCAAATTTAGTATGGTATTTGTCCCCCATTTCTTGGCATGTTTGGTATATGTCCTTGAAGTCATCATCCTTTGCATACATATCTTTCATGACTGAGATACCCACACTTTCTAATTCAATGTTTTGGACCATAACATTCCTCCTGCTAAGGGCATCTACCACATTGTTCACTATCCCCTTTTTGTGCTTAATTGAGAAGGTATATGCCTACATGAATTCCATCCACTTGATATACTTTTGACTGAGTTTATCCTACATGTTCAAGAAGCTTAAAGCCTAATTGTCAGTAAACACAATAAATTCTTTTGGTAATAAATAGTGCCTCCATCTTTTAAGAGATTGTACCATTGTATATAACTCAAGATCATAGACTGAATACTTCTATTTTGCATGATTTAGTTTTTCATTGAAAAAGGCCATAGGCCTACCTTCTTGACTCAAGACTCCTCCTATAGCTTTAGTGTTGGCATCAAATTTTACTGTGAATATTTTGTTGAAGTTAGGGAACCTTAAGATGGGTGCTTGTGCTATCTTTTATTTAAGTATCTAAAATGCCTCTATTGATTCCTTGGTCCAAAAAAATTGACATTTTCTCCCTCCTTTTATAGTGTCTATAATAGGTGCACAGACTTCACTAAAATTTTTGACAAATTTTCTGTAGAAGTTACAAAGTCCATGGAAACTCTTGACTTCTGATGGATTATTTAGAGGTGGCCAATTAATAATAGATTCTATTATTTATGGATCCATTTTAAGACAGCCCCTAGAAATAACAAAACCCAAAAATATGAGTTCTTCTTTCATGAAAGTGCATTTTTCAAGATTTATCTTGAGTTCCTCCTCATGTAACCTTTTCAAGACTTGTTCTATGTGCCTTAGGTGTTCTTCTTTATCTTTACTAAATATTAGGATGTCATCAAGATAGAAAACAACAAATTTGTTTAGAAAGGGCTTGAGGACCTCATTCATGAGCCTCATAAAGGTACTAGGTGCATTTGATAGCCCAAATGACATTACAAGACATTCATAGAGCCCCTCTATGGTTTTAAAGGTTATTTTCCATTCAACCCCCTCTCTTATCCTAATTTGGTGGTATCCACTTTTCAAGTCCACCTTTGAGTAGTAGTTTTTCCACCTAGGCAATCGAAAAGGTCTTCCATTCTTCGCATTGGGAACCTATATCTGATGGTAATCTTGTTGATTGCTCCGGAGTCTATACAAAGTCTCCAAGTGCCTTCCTTTTTGGGGGCTCAGACTATAGGAATAGCACAAGGACTCACACTCTTTCTAATCAGCCCCTTAGACAATAAGTCTTCAATCTACTTTACTATCTCTACATTCTATTATGGGGTCAGCTTATATGTTGCTTTGTTAGGCAATGTTGCACTATGAATAAGGTCAATACAATGGCTAAATTTTCTTTTAGGTGGCAAGGAGGCCAAAATATTGTCTACAACTATCCCATGATACTTTTCTAGAAGAGTCTTAACCTCCTTAGGACCAATATCTTACCACCATTGTCCCTTCTTGGGTTTGTCTTTGGGTTTCATCAAAAATCTCCTTTTTAGGCCTAGTTATTATAGAAAAGCATGGGGTATCCTTTTCCTTTAGGGTTTGCATAAACTTTTTCTTCCCTACCAAGGCAACACTACTAACTACATGGTCCAACTTGCCATCATTAGGTAAGGGATTCATGGTATAATTTATGCCTCCTTTGGTTATGGTATACACATTGGTTTCTCCATCATTTTTGGATTTAACATCACATTGACATGGTCTCCCTAATACAAGGTGGCAAGAATCCATACCTATGACATCACAAAGAAATTTATCCACATACTCTCCTAAAGTAAATTCTACCCACACTTTCTCATTGACAAGAGTTTTTTTCTCTCTAGTAAGCCATGATGCTTTGTAAGGATAAGGATGTGGTATCTTTTGTAATTTCAATTTAGCAACCATCTCCCTAGATGTTATATTATCTATTGATCTAGAATCTACAATCAGCTTACATAGCTTACCTTTGATTTTGCAAGTTGTCTGAAATAGGGCCTTCCTTTATGGTGGTTCCATGGGGTTGGGTACCTTCAAGAGTGTCCTCTGTAGCATTAAGGACTCACCAATTTTAGGATATGTAGGTCTAGAAGAAGTGGAATGATAAGAGGATGTACTTTGACCATCTTCTTCTTCTTTCAATAGTTGGACTCTCCTATCTCCCTATCTAAGATTGTCTCCAATCTTTTGAGAGCATCTAAAGGACCGATGTCCTATCTGATTGTAGGTAAAACATTTCCCATTGAACACACTATCTCCCCTTCCTCTACCATTTTCACCTCCTCTGTTGTTATTAGGCCTCCTTCCTCTGAAAGCACCTCTACTACTAGAATCATTTTTAGTATTTTGGCTCTTTCCATCTTCTTTGGAATAGTTACTCTTTCCTTGAAACCTTCTTCCTCTTCCTCTAAAATTATTTCCTCTTCCTCTATTGAAACTGGATTCTCTTCTTCTCTTTTACTTTTCTTCAATCTTCAAGGAAAAATTGAAGCATTGATGGATTGAATCAATAGTAACTAGGGTTAGTTCATCTTGAATACTATATTTCAAGCCACTTATATACCTTGCCAACTTTTTTTTTTTGGTTTCATACACATTTTCCCTAAGAGTCAAATTGTGAAACTCTTGGGTATATGTGCTAACATCCATATCTTTTTGTTTGAGATTATGAAAATTCTAATTTGTTAGGACCTCATAGCCCTTAGGAATGAATTGCTTCCTTATATCTGCTTTCATCCTCTTCCATGTGCTAATCAAGTCCTTTCCCTCATCCTCTCTGTCATTTTGCAAAAAAATCCACCAACTAAGGGTAGGGCCCTTAATTTTTTCCTTTGCTAATTTGAACCCCTGGCTTCCAAGGACCTGATCACACTCAAAATGATTATCTAATGCCTCCAACCAATCCATACACTCATCTAGATTTATTTTTCCATGAAAAGTGGGTAATCCTCCTCCTTTCACCCCTACTCTTTCCAAGGCTTACAAGAGTGGTCTCTACTCTAGTGGTATCTCTTCTTCATAGGCATTCCTTTCAATCTCTTCTCCTTTAGACTCATCCTTATCACTTTTTTTCATCTTCTCCTTGAGTTTCTCCAACTCTCTTTTCATGTTTCTATTTTCTTCCCTTACTATCCTGCTCTTTGCCATCTACTCCTTTACAAGCTTGGCCAATTCAACATTTGTGATCCTCAGAGGGATGTCCCTTTCTCCTTCTTCTCCTTTAGACATATTTTCTTTATCTACACTCCTCAAGATCTAAACCATTCGGATACCACCTGATACAGAGTGAAATAGTGGAAGGTTTGATCCAAGTGTAAATACTTCAAAAAAACACCAAGTCTTCAGTAAGGCCTTCAAAAGTGTTTCAATCACCTTTTATTGATTTCTCCACACCTTTATCAACCCTAAGGACAACAATCTAGTTCCCAAACACACCTTTGCAAATTCAATGCAAATTTCACTAACTTATCCCCAAATAGGGCTACAAAGCTAAAACTAAAACCTTGCTATTTCTACCACAACCACAAACACACTACCTAAAAAAATGATGGAAATACGAGGTTTTCAACTACCCAAAAAATATATCCCAAGACCAACTCTTGGTCTACTCCAACACTTCACTAATCTACCTAAGTACATAGACCTAATAAGGCCCTTATAGGCTTGGTTTTCAAAGGAAGATCAATGAAATGAGTGCATAAATGAGAAATAGGTCTTTAGGATTTTGAGGGATAGTTAGCACACTGCCAATCCACCTTTTTTTTGGTTACTTTCTTCACTTCTAACTCCAAACACTCAAAATTCTACAATTTAGGACCAAATACATCCAAATATTTGGCATAGGCCTTGCAAGCATAAATAGCTCCCTTAAATTTCTAAACTCCTACTTCTAGAATCTGAAAACACATTCCTTGAGCCTCCATTTACATTTGGTTTTGTGCAAATTGGATGGTATAGTGGTGAGCTATCCATCCATTTGCCCAAAACCTTGTTGTAACTAGGGTTTCTTGGTAGTTTAGAAAGAAAAATCTATATCTTTTGTTAGAAACCACCAAATGAAGTTAGACCAAGTGAATTTGATAGGTAAGTCACCAAAGTTTCTTCTTAGAACATTAAACCACCACTTCCAATCCATACAACATGTGTGGAATAAAAAACACAGCCAATTTAAGCCAAGAAAACCAAAGAACTTTATTCATTCAAGGAAAAATCCATACATATGACAACCTATTCTACTAGAAAGGTTGTATTAAATATATATAGATGTGTTTAACTAATAAACTTCCTAGGATATAGTTGCAATTGGTTGAAACCACCTATTTAGCAATATTAAGCACTTTTATGCAAAGTTGCTTAGCAACTTTTGAAAGTTGCATAGAAACTTTTTGTTGCTTTGAAATTTCTTATTCAAGGAGTCATCATAAGGACTCTAGATTATCCTAGGTCCTAAACTAACCTTATTTAAGGTGTTTCCACCTATTTCCTTAAATACTAAATTCCCTATAGGTCTTGAGGACTCAAGGTTTATAAAATTACCAATGAGTCTCAAGCCTTTACAAATGGGATGATATCAACTTGAAAACTATTCCTATCCTTCTAAAACATTAAAATCTTCATCATGAGCCACCTAGGAAGGTAGTATTAGGAAGGGACACTAAAATGTCTTGTATTGCTTTATTTTGTATTTGAGTGCCCTACATCAAAGGTGGTTATGGATTTCTTGGAAGAACACATTGTTACTAGATTTAGAATGTTGTTCTCCCTAGTGTGCGACAATGAATAAAATTCTGCATTAGTATTCTTAACTCAATGGGGATTGGAAAATTAGGTTATTATCAAGTTATATTCAAATTATTAGCCACAAGGAAACATTGTAGCTAAATCTACAAACAAAAACTTGATCACAGTAATAAGACATTTGTTAAAGGAGAATCCTAAAGATTGGCATACACAACTCAAATATGCACTATGGAAAGATTGAGGTCAAGAATGCTTTGGGGACATCCCCATATCTCCTTATTTATAGACAAGAACTAGTATTCCCACTTAATCTTAAGAATCATATTTTGAAATTCATGAGTGGGTATGCTAAAGATGCTGATAGAGTACAAATTAGATTGATGAATCTTTTAGAAATGGATGAAAAATGGATAGCTACTTTGGAGCACATGACTAAATATCAAGGTGTCATCAAGAGGTGGTTTGACAAGTGGGCCATGATAAAATCCTTCATAATATCTAACATTGTTCTACTTTGGGATAAGCCAAAAGAAAAGTTGGGCAACCACACTAAGTTTCAATGCTTGTGGATTGGTCCCTATTAGATTGCAAAAATTCTCGGAGAAAATACTTTTAGGTTGAGTTCCTTATAGGGGGAATTGATCTCATTACCAATCAAAGGGAAATTTTTGAAGCATTATTTTGAAGCCTAAAAGACCAAAAATAAAATAAAATAAAATCTGCAAGTGTGTTTCTTTTCATTTATGTGTTTTCTTTAAGCCATGTGTCTGTTTTCAAAGTAGCGTTAGTCCAAGGGGTAGGTGCACTCGAGATTTTTTAATCTTGACATATCTTACTAACTACTCTTTTGGTTCCAACTTAGGAAGAAGTATTCCTTTGTCAAAGCATTTTGATGATTTTATGTCTTATACCAACTGAGGAATGGATGTTACTTGCAGTAATAGGGGACTTTCAATCATGAATTCAGAATTACAGATCAACAAGTTCTCGACACTTTAAAAATTTAAATATCTATTATCTTAGGTGTTTTTGAAGTAAGGTTGAAGACAACAAGGGATGATCCAAACCCCATGGGTTGAAATAGAAGGGTCTTCTTGAAGGAATTTCTAAATTTTGTTTTGGCATGAGAGTTTCTAAAAGGTTCTTAAAAAAGGTACGCAAGGAATGTTCATAAAAGATCAAATCCAAGAAATGACACCAATGTCTTTGCCACATAGTCTAAGCATGTTTAGGATAAAAAAAATAAAACAAAATAAAGGGAATGATGTTAAGAACGAATGATTCTAAAAGGTCTAAAAAGGGGGTAATCAGATAAATGGATATGCACTCAAAATAAGCTATCCAATACCAAAACATTACTTCATAAAATAATCAAATGATGACATTATGAAATACATGGAGCAAGTATTCAAAGGATTTCCAAATAATTCAAATGAAAATTGACAACCCACGAAGAGCCCTCAGAACTGATTCTCTCATATGGTCAAATAAAGGATTGATAAATAGCTTTCTTCAAGATTCCTAACAAATGAACTAGATGGGGTGGAAGATTGTTTCCAAGTTGTTAGAAAATTTTGATAGATTTCATTTTGAGATGATCAATGGAATGAATAGACACTGCACACACTAAACTTGGAGCTTGAGATTTTGAGGTTTTGACTGCAAAGAGACTCAAAATATGCTTGGAATACTCAAGATGCAGGTGGTGTTTGACACATGTCAGATGAATGTTTGCTAATGAAGAAATGCCTTTATCGTTTCTTCCTTTTGTTGGGGCTATTTGTTATGATTTCACAATGCATGCCCCATTTTAGTAAAAAATGGTACCCCCTACTTTATTTTTTGGTTTTATAGATCCCTAGTCTGAGGTCCAAGTCCTTTCGAGGTTTTTTTTAATTATGTTAGTTCACATTCAAATCCCAACTAGAGGGCCCAGTTGTCAAAAATTAGAAAATTTGATGAAGAGAGCCTTTTTTGCAAATAAAAGGTGCACTAGGAAACTTCAATAGATATGCTAGTGTGCCAAAAACTCCTTAAGAGAAAGAAAATAATATTTGTGATGCCCAAATGCACATCAATGCACTTGTGCACATGCCCTGCACAAAGGCATGTGGAATCCCTAGGTCTATAAAACTTAAAGCATCTCCCTTCCTTCTCCACTAATTTTTATTGCCTATCTCTACTATATGCCACATCACTGCACTCCAACAAGTTTTGTATTCCACTCCTCCCTCCTCGCTCTACATTCACCTACAATAAAAAATTTTAAAACACACAAGATAAGGTGTGCATCAACACACCTCATTAGGTGTCTTGATGCACACCTTATCTTGTTCATCCCTCACAAAAACCTTAATAAAATAATAATTTAGAAAAAAAAAACATTAGTGCACCTAATCAAGTGCATTGATGTGTACCTTAAAAAACTCTAAAAAGGGCTTCTATGCACCTAAGTATGAGTTGTGCATTAGTGCACCTCATGGGGTGCACTGATGTGCAACACATACTAAAATTGCATGTAGAAGGAAGGCACAATAGGTACACCTACCTAGTGCACTTGGTGCATCATGTTTTTTTTTACTTCTTGCATTTTATATGTTAAAATTAGGTTTTTTCAATTTTTTTTTACCATCAAGTTTTTTAGGGTTTTGATCCTAATAATATAGGGTGTCATTAATATATTGTTCTACAATTATAGACTAATGGATGCACTTTTTAGGCAGATACAATGGCATCTTCTTCATCCCCCCTTGGTGAGAAAATCACACCAAAACTAGTAGTATTCAAGTTCTAGTATGTTCCTACAAAATCATGGTTCTAAGATGACTGCTTAGAGATTAGAGACACAAATTTGGGTCACATGGATTTGGGAGAGTTCTTAAAGATATGTAACAAACCAAGAGGTCCTTGATGATCACTACATTAATCCGATTAGATCCCGTTAATGTAGCTTCACATTCGATGTCAATACAGTCTTCAGAACTAATCATGACACTTGTAGAACATTTTGTTCCTAAGGAGAGGGTAGTCAAGAGTATTATAGGAGATATCATCCTTTATCTACAACCCAAGTACATTGGGAAAGTATTCCATCTCCCAAGGGAAGATCAGTTCATTCAGCTAACCTATGAGCAAGTAGAGAGATGGTATCGAGAACACATTGATGAAACTTCTGAGATTATCTAGTCCTCATACCTTATAGAGAAGACTCCAATGGTGAAGAAAATGGGAAAAGTATACATGACAAGAGGGTACATGAAGGAGGATATTGGATGCTCAATTATACTCTTGAGTAGGGTTATGGGTTTGTTAGTAGCTAGAAACCTAAACATTTTCATGGTGCATTTCATTGAGACAATAAAGAAAGAAAAAATTCCATTGGATTGGGCTTCTACTCACAGTCAAAACTTGGGTGAGTAGTTGGTGGTGGCTAAGAACAATAGGAAATTTTATATGACTTCATATTTGGTATACCTGCTAGCTGTAAGAGCAATAGATTATCCATGGCTCTATAAGAGGGTAAACATGTAGGATGTAAATGCATGCCTATATATGGTATATCCTTGGCTGGTGAAGGAGAGGTTCTCAAAGAAAATCAAAGAATATATAATTGTAAATGATGCTTTCATATTCACCATAATTTGGTTTATAGAAGAGATTATAGAAAAAGAGTATTAGAGGATGCAGCTACATAGATATCATTAGTTGGGGCTTACTATATCCAATTTCAAACATTTACACATTTGATGGTAGTGAGTACAACTATTAACCCTAAGAAGCTCCCTAGCTATCCCAGTGATAGATTGATTCTCTTAGAGATTTCCCAACAACTCTTGGCTGCCTATGACAGAGTTAGAAAGTAACATAAAATATGTTGGACCAAGCCTATGACTATAGGACCTTTCCAAGAGGATTGAACGCAAGATATTCCTTTTTTTAAAAGTGAATGGGATCAATATCCCTTGGAAGAGTATAATTCTCCTCGGCCATATTTTGATAATATTGGGAGAGTACAATAATTAGTAGGAAAAACATTTCAACATGAAGAATCCATTAAAGATCACTGGATGAATACAAAAAATGACTACGATGTTTGCATAAGGGATTATTGTAGGATTAATTTGTATCTAGTAGAGAGGGCCTTGAAGATAAAGATTCCATTGAAGATAGTGTAACAAGACACGGAGGAATTTCTTGATCCTTTGTTCGACAAGGATAAAATTGGTGAATATCCTATTGTGAATGTTGAGATTGATAGAGAAGAAAACTCGAACATCAACCATAGGCTGAGGAAAGACATCAAATTGACTCAAGATTGGATCAAGAAACCATTCAAACTTGATCCAATTCCTAAGGTAGAGGAGAAAAAGTCACCATTCCTATGTTTACAGCTTAGTCACCAATAAGGCCAAAAATGGTGCACCAACTTGATAGCCCAGTTGGTTATTATTGGGCCCAAAAGGGTAAAGGTAAGGACAAGAGGAAGATTAATTCTCCTCAACAAGCCAAACCTAAAGAGGGAGAAATTATAGTACCTCCATAGCAAGGAGAGGAAAACATACAGTGGTCTAAGAATGTAGAACTTGCACAAGTGCAAGCTGATACCCAAGTATTTCCAGTTGCACCAAGCCAAGGGGAAATAGAAATAGAAGTAAAAAAGGTTTCCCTACCTCAACAAGTAGAGAAAGCCTCCCCCTTAGTGCCTAAAAAAAGGAAGATTAAGACTCCATTAATGAGAAGACAAAAGGTGATCAAGAAAGTGATTCCTTTTCCATCAATCCTCGAACCCATTTTGAAAGAGGCAGAAGAAGAGGATGAGGAGAAGGAAGAAGAAAATCTACCTTTGAACAAGAGAACTTGGCTATCCAAAGCCATAGATGAGGAAAAAATTATAAGTTCCATGATCACACCACCATCTATCCCTGATGAACCAATGCAAACCACTACATTAGAGGATGAAATTCAATAATGGATAGATGGGTAGGATGTGACAAGCACTAATGTCTTTTAGATGTTATATTTTGACTTTATTCCTGTGGGTACTGAGTTGGTTGGGGATAAGATGAAAGACATGCCAACCAATCAACCTCAATAGGAGGATTAGAGTCAGATGCCCCCTAAGTCACAAGGACCCAAGATAGTTCTGGTATCCCAGGTACAAGTCACATTCTGTATAGACAAGGGATCAGCTACCCCTCTTCCTCTAGGAATAGAAGCCAAATAGATTCACATGTAGCATGAAGAAGAGCCACACCAAGTATCCACCAATGAAGTGTCAGAAGAAGGATGAGAAAGTGAATAACCAAAAAAAAATTCCCAATACACTGAGGTGAGGACTATTGGCTCCAAGGATACAGAGACTCTAGGTGATGATATCTCATAGAGGGAGAAGACTCTAGAAAGGAGGGATAAGGGGAAGGTTATAGCTAAGCAAAATCCTTCATCCTCTAAGGGTAAATCTATAGTACAACATATCCCAAGATGGCTCAAAAATGAAGTAATAAGAAATAAGAAACAAAAATTCACTACTAAGGAGTAGGATAGAATGGAATTAATAGAAGTTTTAAGGAAGCTTGATTCACCTCCAAAGGATGCATGAGCGCTAGCCTTTGTCATGAGTGATTAGAATCAAGACATTTTTTCTCATGTAGCTATCCCTCCTCCATAATCAAATGTTAAAGAATTGACTCCAAGGGATTATCAGATCTAACAAGTTATGCTTGGGAAGCCAACCTTGGAAACTACAGAGCTAATGGTAACAACAAGGATAAAGGAGGTGTCTAGGAGCTTAGAACGGGATGGGGTGAAATTGATAACACTTTCGTGGGAAAACAAAATCCTAAAGGGATATCTGAGAAAAGTTTTTGGCCCTTTGGATCCCACTAACCTTGTGGAAACTTTAAATGTGACAATTCAGAGAAGAGATAGTTGAGTAGTATAGTTGGATCCTTTTTGAATGCTTGTTAGCAATGGAAAGAAAATTTTGAGGAAAAAGGAATATTGATTATTCAAGGGAATCTTAAATTATTACATGTTATGTAGGAGAATGTGGATAAGTTGGTAGCAATTTTGATTCAAGATTTTCATTTAATGGATGAAGTGCATACCTGGGGAAAAGACTTGTAGGGATTATAGGCAATAAAAGGCCAAAGGTACTAGATGCTAATGGATGTATATATGACTAAGGAATTAGATAAGATAGATGATTGGATAGAGAAGATTGCTAACACATTATTTCTGTAACTCACAAACACATTATTTCTATAATTTATGTCCCTTAGGATTTACTTTTCTTGTTATTTTCTTTAACTTCTTGTCACCCTATCTTTGTTATTTGCTTTACTAACCCCTTTTTTAAATTATGAATTCATATTAGTTGCATTTTTAGATTTCATTCATCATAAAAATAGAAACATAGAAAAATATAGTTCTTTTGTGTGTTTACTATTTTGAAGCAGTGAATAGATTTTACATCTTACTCAAAGTTATCAAAACTAAAAAAGGACTCCTCATGAACATTTACATTTATCTTCAACTGAGAGGATTCTAGTAGGTCACAAGATCACCCAAAAACTTGGAGTTGATCCTTAGATTATATTTTCAAGAGAGGAGATCAAAAGGATTCTTGTTGTTAACCATCGTGCAAAATGACAACTCAATAGGAATGTTATCTCATAGATTGGAAGTATTGAAGAAGATATCCTAGAAAATTCATGTTGGAATACTTTAGAATAACTAGGAGGGGTGGGTGAATTAGTTATCCAAGGTCTCGATGTAGAAATAAAACTTTTCACAGCTTAGTGAACCCATAAAACATTCATACCCATGCATGCATCCATTATGCAATTACTAAAACTTGTATGTTACTATCAAATCAACTTGCTAAAATGTTAAGCATGAAACACGAAAAATTCATAAACACACTCAACACAATGATTTATGTGGAAACCCAATTTTGGAAAAACCACTAGTAACATGCTACTCCTTTTCACTCTTTTGAAGTGATGCCCTATGAAAGGTCAACCTTGTTAAAGGTTACAATACACATTGTTAAATGTGACCTAGTTAAGGGATTTCAATCACCCTATTAGAAGTGAGCCTTGTTAGAGGACTTTAGGGCATTCACTTGGAAGGCCACTCAGTTAAAGGATTTACAAATGACTATTAGATCAACCTTATATCAAACGATTTACCCTAGACTGATACAATTGTTAGAGAGTAATAATAGAGCTTTGATCTGATACTACTTATGACTTCTCTTATAGATTTTAGATCTGTGTTCAGTCCTCAATTCTTCTTGGCCTTCATACTTTTTAACTCTAACAACTTGTTCATCCTTCAAGCATTTATCTCCTTAAGCCTTCTTGCTTAACATTCCATTGTATACTCTTCTCTTGGGCCACTTGATGAAGCAAAACCCTTAACTCCTTCTCCTCCTTAGGTTCTCGCACATGACAACATTTGTTTCATGACTAGACATTCCTATAAATAGGAAATTAGGATATTTTCCTACTCATTTTCCATCATCCAATTTAGGGTTTTGGATAGATTAGGTAGGATACAATGTATCTACCCCATAACTTGTATCCCTTCTAGAAATTTCTACTAGAATCCATTTGAGTTCACCTCAAAATATTTTACATCAAATTATGTGCCACCAGCTCATCAACCTTATCTTCCTCCTAGTTCACAAGTTTCAAGAAAGAAAACTTTTCAACTTAGATTTGGCATATCTTCAATCTTTAACATAATGTAGTAGCTCAGCATTATCAACCTTCTGATGATTGGCACATAACACATTATTTGGCATCAACTATAAAATCACTCGGTATTAACTAAAGTTTACTAATTTTGGGCATCAAATAAACTTTACTCGGCATCAATCGTCTTGGTTGGCATCCATTGGAATTTGCTTTCACTAAGCTTCAACTAATTTTCTTCTTGGCTTGCACTAACTTTTCTTGGCACCCATTGCGCACTTGGTCAAGCTTCACAAAAAAACTTTGTGTAACTTGTTCTTCCAAACTTTCTAAGTGTAGCCAGCATTTGTAACCTTAAGTAGATTAAAAATACATCATGTCATCACTATCTTAACTAATCCTTATACTTAATTACATAATCATAACTCAACCTTTCCTCTAGGTGCTATTGTTACCTCTTATTGATCAAATCCTCTTCATCAATCAACTAAGTGCTAGTACTTGAATCTTATAAGCAGATGTCATACTAACAGATAGCAAGTTTGACATAAGTGACAAAATAATGATTGAAACACATAGTCTTCTTCAACAATCTCCCTCTTTGGCATTGATGGAAAGCCAAACTAATCAACCAAGTCAATCAAATGATGAACATCTTGTTCAACCAATTTGACTAGGCTAAAATAGTAAAACAATACCAAAAAGAAAGCTTTTATCAAAATTTCTCCCTCTATCAACAACTTCCATCTTTTGATTAGGTTACAAAACTCTTTCTTATAACTCCTTCTGAGTTCCTTCTTGTGTCTCCCTCTTACTAGGTAGAAAAGGATTTCTCCCTCTTTCTTACATACATGTGTCTTCTTCTAATCAGTAACATTAGCAATTATCTGATCTCCCTCTAAGATAAGTAGCTTCTCCAACTTATTTAACAAAAATATCTTGTACTTTCTCCCTCAACATTTATAAAGAATATCTCCCTCTGTGATTATACATTATGGCTCTCTAATCAATATCTATTTTCTCTAATTACACTTTCTTTCTTTGATGTACTTTCTCTCTTTATGATCAGCACATCTCCTTTTCTAATGGTGATCAGTCTAATGTACTTTCTCCCTCTTTAACAACAATTCCAAAGACATGTACCAAAAACTTGTCATCTTGAAATATGCAGATATAAGCTTTTGCAATTTCTTCAACTTCTCCCTCTATCACCCTAGTTATGACTGATTTGAAGTTTTAGCTCTATGATTACTTTATGTAGCTCCTAAAGTAAGATCCACTGCATCAATTTGTATTATATAAACATCAACTTTTTTGATGCAAGGCACTTCTCTTGTTACTTAGATAGCCTTTGATAGAGATATCACCCCTATTTTACCTATTAGATACTCATGAGCATCCTTAGGTAATGGTTTTGTGAAGATATCAGTAATTTGTTCCTTTGAGTTAACATATTCCATCTTCACCTCTTTATCTTGAACTAATTATCTCAAGTAATGATACTTGATTGCAATGTTCTTTGTCTTTGTGTGCATCACTAGATCCTTTGATATATTGATAGCACTTGTATAATCACAATAAAGTATCACTAGTTTTGTGATCTCTTCCTTCATTACTTTGAGTAGCTCTTTGATCCATACAATGTTTGTATAGTTTATAGTAGCAGCAACATATTCAGCTTCAGTAGTAGATTGTGAAGTACAACTTTGTTTCTTGCTAGTCGATGTAACTAGTCTCTTGCATAATAAAAATGCTCCTCCACTGGTGCTCTTTTTTCATCAATGTTTCCAACCCAATTAGCATCAATGTAGGCTCTCAAATTAAAATTTCCATTCTTCTTGTAGTATAGACCAAACTCTTCTATTCCTTTCAGATATCTCATTATTCTCTTCACAACCATTAAGTGATTCTACTTGGGATTACCAGAGAATCTTACAACTATCCCTACAGATAATGTAATATCAACTCTTCTATGTACTATGTACTACAATTTTCCAATCATATACCTGCATAATGTTTGATTTACTTCAACAAAATAATCATTCTTTGACAACGTGTTTCTTGTCACCATAGGTTTACTTACTAATTTGGAATCTTCTAATCCAAAAGTTTTTAATATTTCTTTGACATAATTTTTTTGAGTGATATATATACCATACTTCATCTGATATGCTTGCAATCCCACAAAAAAATTGATTTCTCCAAACATAGACATTTCAAATTCTTGCTTCATCTGATTTGCAAAATCCCTACATAAAACATCTTGACCTCCAAATATGATATCATCAACAAATATTTTAGATAGCAAAATTCCTTTTCCTTTTTTTGTCTTTATGTATAGCTTGTTGTTATCATTAGTCCTTTCAAATCCAATCTTCACAAGATAAGTATGAAGTCTCTCATACCATGCTCTTGGTGCTTGTTTCAAGCCATATAGAGCTTTGTGCAATCTACATACCATTTTCTTATTGTTATCATTAACAACACCTTTTGGCTATTCTATGTAAACTTCCTCTTCTAATATTCCATTAAGAAATACAAATTTAGCATCCATCTGATAAACTTTGAAACCTTTGTATGCAGCATAAGCAAGTAGAGTTCTTACTCCTTCCATTCTAGCAATAGGAGAAAATCTCTCCCCATAGTCAATTGCTTCCTCTTGTACATATCCCTTGCAAACTTATCTTGCTTTTTTTCTTGTGACTTCACCATTTCCATCTAGCTTGTTTCTGAATACCCCCTTGGTGCCAATCACATTCTTGTCTTCTGGTCTAGGAACCAAACTCCATGTTTTGTTCTTCACTACCTATTCAATCTCTTCTTCCATGGCTTTGTACTAGTCCACATCTTCTAATGCATCTTTCACTATTTTGGGCTCCTTCATGCTTACTAAACATGATTCACTTCTCAATTTTTTTCTTGTCATTGGCTTAGCATCTTTATCTCCAATGATTTGATCAGTAGGATGATGTCTTTTGACATATTTTGACAATCTTGGCTTAACTCTCATTTCTTCATTGTTTCTTTTAGCTTCAAAATCACTGTGTATATCTCTATTAAGTATCTTAGCATCTCTTTCATGTGTACTAATATTAGAATCAGAATGTGCATCCACTTCATTCTATAACTTGGCATCTGAATGTAGTTCAATTCCCTAATGCAACTCAACATTCAAAGGATGTTACTCAATAGTTACTAAAACTTTCTATTGGTTTGTAACTTGATTTGTAGCATCTTCTTTAGCAGGCATTCCTTCATAAAAGTATACAAATGATTTTTATTCTTTTGGTTCTTTCACAGGTTCACCCTATTGTACTTTTGTAAATTCATCAAAATTCACATTTGCACTTTCCAAAATTTTGTTAGTGTTAGTATTCAAACACTTATAAGCTTTACTTCTTGTGGAGTAGCCAAGGAATATACCTTCTTCACTTTTTGCATCAAGGTTTCTATTCCTAACATCTTTAAGAATGTAACATTTACTTTCAACTACCTTAAAGTATTTTACATTGGGTGGATATCCATACCATAATCCAAAAGATGTTGAATGAGTACCTTTCTTGATTTGCACACAGTTCAGGGTATATATAGTAGTACTTATAGCTTCTCTCTAGTATTTCAAAGCAATATTCTTCTCCATCATGAGTGTTCTAGCACAATCCATTATAGACCTGTTTCTACTTTCAATAATCCTATTTTGTGGAGGAGTCCTAGGAGCAAATGTCTGTCTTTTGATTCCTCTATCATTACAGAACATCTCAAACTCATTTGATGTGAATTCTCCTCCTTTATTTGATCTCAGGCATTTCATACTTTTACCTATTTCTTTCTCAACTCTTGCCAAGTACCACTTAAACATTTGAAAAGCATCAGATTTTTGTTTCAAAAATATAACTGTCATCATCCTAGAATAATCATCAACAAATAGCATTATGTACTTATCTCCTCTATAGCCTTGCACTTCAATTAGTCCACACAAGTTAGTATGGACAATATCTAGTATTTCTTTAGAGGTATAAGCCTTACTCTTAAAGCTTGGCTTTGTCATTTTGCCTAGTTGACATTGTTTGCACACTATATTATCAAGTTTCTTCAACTTAGGAAAACCTCTAACTTTCTTCATGTTACTAATACTAACCAAGCTATCAAAATTAACATGACATAATCTCTTGTGCCAAAGCCATACATTATCAAATTTTACAACAAGAAAAGTAGCATCCTCTATATCAAGATGGAATAGATTACTTGTAGTTTGATCACCTTTTTCAATCAACTTCTCATTCGTGTCATATATCTTAGAAATATTGTTTCCAAATTCAACCCTGCATCCCAAATTATTCAATTGTGACATACTCAACAAGTTATAGTTTAGTCCTTCAACATAGTAAGCATTGTCACATGAAATCTTATCTATAAGTTTGATAGAACCTTTTCCTTTTATCAAACATGGTGCATCATTACCAAATCTTACACTATTTTTATCATAACAATTCAAGGTAATGAACTTACTTTTGTCTCCAGTCATGTGATTTAAGCATCTAGTGTCAATTATCTATCTTTCATTTTTGTTCACACAAGTCACAAGTGTAGTCACCCCATCTTCATCAAATTCATTGTTCATTGCAATATACACCACTTCATCATCATGTTCATCAGAATCATCCTTGGTTTCTTCTTCAGCAATGTAGCATGACTTCTTTCTTTTGTCTTTGTAATCTTTGTTGTCATCTTCTCTTCTATTCTTGTACTTGCTGCCATCTCTATAGTTCTTCTTCTATGTCCATATTGTAGCAATATGACCAACCTCATTGCAATTGAAATAAATGATGAGTAACTTGCCTTTGAACTTTCCTTTACCTATGTGGAATCTTCTTTCTAGAAATGCTTCCAGTTGTTCAACATCTTCCTCATATGTGTCACTATCACTAGATACATATTTTATCTTTCTTTTCTTCTTCTTCTACTTTACCTCATCAGAGTCTTTTAATAACAGCTTAGCTTTGAAAGTAGATTCAAGACTCTCAGGTTTGTGATTATCAAAGTTAGATAGCTCAAAAGTATTAAGTCTACCTACCAAACCTTTAAGGGATAAATCATTTCCTGGAATACATCTCAGTTCTTGAATTGCAAAAACTCCAATAGCATAAATAGAAAATAATGTTCTCAAGACTTTACTTAACACAATATCATCATCTATATGACCAATAGCTCCTCTTATTGCACTAATAACTTTTATTCTAGCAACATATTGAGCAATATTCTCACCTTCTTCCATTCTCATATCATCAAACTTACCTCTAAGACTCTTAGATTTGGCTCTTTGTACATTCTTGTCTCCTCCATAGATGGTGTGTAGGGCATCCCACATTTTATTTGCAGTGTCATAGCCTTTGATATCATCAAATTTGGCATAGCTTAGAGCAGAGCCAATCTCCAACATCGCGTGATTGTGTTCTTTCTTCTTCTTCATATCTTCAACAATTAGGGCTCCAATTGGATCAACATGTTCCACTGAAATGGTAGATTGTGCATGATCTCCAAGTCCTCCAAGATGTAGCTTCATCAAACTTTTCCATGCAAGAAAGTTATCTCTATTGAGCTTGGTTACTTCTCTTTTAGAAATCTTGATCTTTGTGCTTCTAGTACCTTAAAACTAGTCCTCTTAAGTAGATGGCTCTGATACCAATTTTTGGAATACTTTAGAATAACTAGGGGGGCCAAATCATTTATCTAAGGTCCAAATGTAGAAATAAAAAATTTCACAACCTAGTGAACCCATAAAACATTCATACCCATGCATGCATCCATTATGCAATTAGTAAAACTTGTATGTTTACTAGTACATTTGCACCCATTTTTCTACCAAATTTTTTCACCAAAGCTGTGAATCCTCCTTATTTTTTGATTTCATTCCCATGTTGGTTGCAAAAAAAAAAAAAATTCTCGCTTTGGTCAAAATTTTGACCAACATCAATTTTCCCAAGTTGAAAATATCCAAAGTTTTCCCAAGTTGGTCAAAATTTTAACCAACATGGGTCATAATAGAATTTTGACCAAAAAAATTTGATAAATAATTAAGGGTCAAGCCCACATTTGAGTTTAATAAATTTTTCATTCCTCATGATCTCATAGGCTGAACTAATTTGATAATTTTGCACAGCTAGACTTTGGTGATTTTGTAAGGGAAGGGCATTTGAGGGGACTTGTTATTGATTAGTTGGGTTGTGTGGAAGACCTCGATGAAAATTATTGATGATGATAGACAGATTTTATAGATATTTGAATCATCATCTCAGCCAAACTTTGGTGATTTCAAGATTTCAAGATTTCAAGTGAACTTTGGTGACCATTTTTTCTTGTAGTAGCCCTTTTTGACCGTATCTTACCTTAACTTTGATGATTTGGAGATTTCAGGTGAACTTTGGTGACCATTTTTGCTCATAGAATCCCTTTTTGACCATAAGAAAGAAAGCAACCATAAGCAAGCTTTGACTTGTAACTGAATCACTCTTTATGGTTTGTAATATGTTCTTCATGGTCATTATCTAGAGGTTCTACAATCTCTACTATTACTAGGACTTTCATCACATGCTTTTTGCTTGAGTCTTGATTTTTGCACCCTAAAATTTCCCTTAGAAGACTTTTCTCAACTTCATTATATAACAAACCTAATTTGTAGGTACTAAAAAACAACTCTTTCTTATATTAGCATTAAGTCATATACTATGCACTTTCAATGGCACCACTACTTGTAAGTCTACCACATCCCCTAAACATGATCTTCCACTATCACAAATCCTTTTTTTGAGGGATCTCAGTTGACTATTCTCTTTTACCTTGTCAAAGCTTATACATAACCTCAATTGGTTGTTATCTACCTATTGAATGATCTCCTTCACTAACACTCAATCATGGTGCTTGCCACTATTGTACATCAATGCATCATATTACAAAAGTTTGTCACTTATTTTTCTATATTGTTTCATGGTATTAAAAGCATAATGACTGCTCCTAATAGATTTCATGCACTAATATTGATTAGATGGTCACCATTGTCAATAGTTGATAATATTTTCCACCTTTATGACTATTTGGTCCTATAGGTCAAGCTTGTGTTGAGATGACTATCATGTAATGATCCTCTCTACCTCTAATTATTTGGCCTATAGGTGATCCTCATTTTGAGATATGACTATCATAAACATTGTTTTTGTGCTACCCACCAAATTGTTGCTCCTCTAGCATTCACAAATTAGTGTTTTGGCATGTTGTTCACTTGATCCATCTTGTTCTCAAGAAAATTTGTTTCTTATCTATGACCTTAATTTAAAAAAATGATGGGGCTCTTAAATTTTTCTCATAGCTTTGAATCTCTGTTCCTTTCACCTACATCGCTCCTCACTTGCATTGTGCTTTCTATTTGTATTGTGCTCTAGCAGTCCTTCACAAATTCTTGTTGACTACTCCCTTATAGCAGTTATACCTTTGATAGTCTTCCCAATGAACCACTTTAAGACTACATATGGTTATTAAGAACAATGCTGTCATCTTTTCTAGTCATTTGTGTCTACCACTTTAAATAACTACCTTGATGCTTCACTACTATTGTCCTTTACATGATACTACATCGTTGATTTGGATTAAAGTTAATTCATACTATTAACATACCTTCAATACTTTTTTTTTTTTTTTTTTTTTTTTTAGAGGCGTAAACGCTTTGACCTGGAGCTATGAACCAGTGAGGCCACAAATGGGGGACCTCATCCCCATTGGATTTGAACCTTGATGGTAAGAATAAAAACTTAACAACTTAACCATCACAACATACCACTATTGGCAACATACCTTCAATACTATCATAATAGTATAGTTATCATTTGTTCAATATTGTTATTTATACATCCCTTTTACAACCTTTGCATGCTCACCATACTAGTCTTCAATACTATTAGAAGGACCTCATAGGTCTATCACATCATGACAACTCCCTTTGAGCTCATGGAAAGATTTGAGACCTTAATCTTTTTAGTGCATCTTTTTCTATTACATAATAGACCTCTATTTTTTCATGTCCTCATAATGGTGTCCTCCATGACTGCTCTAATGGATACCTCTACTTTGTCTTGCATATCCCAGTTTGCTACTCTTAATTTCAATAGCAATGCCTTTCTTTTAGGAGTACTGATTAATGTTCCATCATTTTAAAGCACTATTCTTGTCTCAAATAATTATCATTTTGTAAAAAATCACCTTGTTAATAATTTTTAATCTATATTAGAAACTACCCATTTCTTTGGTGATGGTTTATCCACTTTGTCAATTCTAAAATGCTCCCTTGGTTTTCATACTAATTGGTCTACATCAAGTGTCTCATTGTCCTCTATCATTGTCCTATGACTATCCACTTTTATCTAAATGATCTTCATACTTGGTCTTAGGAAGAAAAACACCCTTTAGCTGCTATTATTATGGATAAATCTTATTTCTTATTTAAGTCCTCAAAATGATAATATGAACAAGGAGAAACCCCAAGATTTTGGTTCCTAGTTTTGCACAAAATATGCGTTTGTGAAATAACATTTCACCCCAAACACTAGTCTTTGGTACCTTTCAAGTGGTTCTTAGTGCATTAAGCAGTTAAACACTTGATGAAATGCATGTAACAACATTCATAGTTTATTTATATTTTTCCCATTAGTGGGAAAATTCATGTTGTTATTAGAGCTATAGAATTCTGTAACATCAAGAATAACAGAATCGGATAGAATAGCACAATATTTGTTGAGGTCAAACTTTTCACTTTTTAAAACTTCCTTGATAGGGTTCATTCCATGAATACCATATTCTAGCAAATGCTTAGAAATGTTCATAGATATAGCCATTTTTTACCAAAATGAATGATCCCATCCAATTGTGTTTTATACTAAAAAATTTTGATACCTTATAGAATTCGCAAGACTATTGCTCAAATTCTTGATCATTTTTTTTATGCATGTAGCCATGGAGAAATTGTAAAATGACTTCCTCTAATTGCATCCAACCATAGAGAAATTGTATGTGAACAACTCCCAATCCCTCTCAAAATCTAAAAATACTTAATACAATTGTTCCCCATAATACTCCACAAATGAGAATAGTTGAACAAATTGTTAAATATAGTAATGTGCAAACCCTAAAAGGACTTAAACAAAAAAAAAATAGTGGTAGTGAAATATCTTTCAATGAGGATGCAAGTCCACATCATAGCCAGACACCATCACTGGATAGAAAATCCCCTTAGGGGGAGCCATCTACTATCTGAACTAAAGAAGGAGGTGGTATTTTCTCCATTCTCCAACTTGACCAATCAACCTAATGCCATAGGAACTTGATGGTCTTAGTGGCTTTTTCTAGCTTGTCACCTAAATCATTAATGAAGTTCTCTATATTCACCATCTTTCAAATCAATGCCTTTAATGTTGCCTTGATGCCCCCAAATTGTCTCTAAGAATGCTAACCATCTAAAGTCAGACTTAGTAGTACAAGGCCCCTATGTCCCCCACCCTCTCCCTCTCTTATTGCTCCCCCATCTTGAATACAACATCTAGATGTTCTTAAAGAGGTAGCCTCATAGAGCATATTGGCTATTCATTCATTAAAAAGCCATTTTATTTCTTAGACCTCATCACTGACTCAGCCCCAAGACCTTAATAATATAATCATTTTTTGTCATTTTTACTAATATTATCAAACCTTTTTTTGAAAATTTTTTTTTTTTTTTTTTTCAAAAACCAAGTGTAGTACATAAGCACGAAACAAATATAAATGACTTGCTTTACATCAACAATTATTGTTATGTTGACATCATCAATAGACATGCCAAAAGATAGAAATATTCAGTTCTCAATATAATCAAAGACTCAAACACTAATCACAAAACTTTTGGGAGTCATTTATAATGAAAATTCAGAAAAGCAACTGGACTTATTTACAAAAATATTAAAATGTGTCATTTTAAATCACACAGTTGTTTTCTAAAAAATATTGCAAGTTTCATCAGATAATTAGGAAATGTACTCACCATGTCAAGTAGTAAAACCAAACCATAGAGGAAAATTCTTAGGCCACAATTACTTGTTCTCTTTCCCAAGTAATGCTAATAACATATTTTGAATTCTAGGATAATAAGAAATCAAGATCTGAGGTAATGAACCCTAGAGACACTTGTATAACCCTAGACTCCAACCACAAGAAAAATATAGATTTAACAAATCAATACCAGGTTGTAATACCCTAGTCAAAACATAAACAGGTCAAGACTACTTTCTAATAGTCCTTGGCAGGCCTAGGTATGCCTAGCACCCTACCACAAGAGTGTGGATTCTACTCATTTGTGTTTAAACATACCTAAACCAAATTTATATGCTCAAGGTAGGACCCTAAAGAGACCAAGAGAGAATATGCTTGGAACCATAAAAGTTGAGTTTTAAATGAAAAAGCAACATAGAAGATGAAAGTAAACACTTTTCTATAGTGATAAGTAGGAGATATTTTCCACAACAAGTCAACTTATGGTATTGCTATCAGGATTCAATTGTGTAGTTTTTGAGACCCATGCTTTACGAGCAATACTTCACAAGATAGCATAATAGAGCATAAGGAACAATTATTTTAAAGCCAGGTGTTCAAATTCCTACTAGATGAGAAGATAGGAAAATGGAGTAGGGTGGTTAGGAAAAGTGCAAACTATATAACCATAGGGGTAGTTTTGTTGCCATCTTCAAATCAAAAATATGGATAAGCCCTCTATCATAGGGTTCAGCATATTTTCAACTTCAAGTTTGGAATTTGATAAATTTATTAAAAAGAGTGTATAAAAGTTGTGGAAGTTTGCAAAGGTTTTTATTAAAATGTTTTTATAAATCATTTGTATCCTAGGGTTTTTTTTTTTCCTATTAGATAATAAATACACTTAATTACTTCCATTCCTTGATAATCTAGAGATCTGATCCAAACAATAACAGTGAAAAAATTGTTTATGCACAAGTAGAGAGGAGAATGGAGCTAGTGTGGTTATGTCAACTTACTTATTCAGGTGAGTAAGGTGCCATTAGCTAGAAACAAGGTGCTTCTAAATAGAGTAAGACCTAAGTGCTTGTATTTATATGAGAGTATATAACATACAAAAAAACAATATCATGATCAAACAGAGGTGTGGCATTTAAGGTTCTTAAGGAAGTTGTGATCCTAACATATTACTAACTTTTCCTCATGAACCTTCTAGTTCACATTTATCACCATCTACATAGTGAGTTGCAATTTACTTGAAGTGCCGAGGTGTATTGTCTCTAAGAATGCTAACCATTAAATTAAAAACTACAATATTCAATCTCTCATAAGAGTCTTCATTATTTCAATTTTATGGTTATATACAATGAAAAAAAAAGTTGTTTAATAGTTTACATGTGGCATGATCATGGTAAGAAAAAAAAACTAGTTCCTTAAATTAGCCTTCGGTTATAATAATTTTAAATTACATCAATACTTTTCCCAAGCTTTGTCCTAATTTCTTTAATAGGTTTTTATTGGCACCCTTTTTGAAGAATATCATTTTCACATGAACTTTCATGCATATCTTTTCTCAACTTTGTTATAGTTTCTACCAATTTTGAATCAACCTTTTTAAGTTTCACCAATTCATCTTTTAAAAAATACAATAAACTCGCATTTTCTTTCTTCACCCCATTTATGCAACTTTTCCATCTAAAAAATAATTTATTTGTACAAATAAGAATGAATTACTTGATAATGCACTAATTCTCAATCTTCTACAATTCTCAAACTTGATATAATCTCCTTTGATGATGGGACTTGTGGATATTGAATCTCCTTTAATTGTTGTTAGACTTAGACTTTCACAATGTCTAACTTGAAGAAAATAGTGTTCCCCTCAAATAGAATCAAACTTAAAACGATATTTCACCATAAATCCATCTTTTCATCTTGGCCAGTTGATTAAGCGTTGGGGACTATGATCAACAATAAACTTTTTAAAGCCATATTAACCTCAATCTATGGTAAAAATTTCCTCTAATCTGCTATCATCCATGCTTTAACAATATAATGCCCACTTTTAGAAGACTTTATTGTGGACAAGTACAAAGACTAAAAAAAGAATCCCTCTTATTGCTTGGGAGAATGTTTGTATACCTCAGGGGAAGGGAGGGCTTGGTTTGTGAAGGATTTCAACAATGAACAAACTCTTACTAGCTAAATTACAATGGAGATGGCACAAGAAAGAGGGGGAATGGAGGAATATTTGGGCTAACAAATATAATAGGGACCACTTTGATTTTCAGCATTTTCTTTCTATTGATGTTGATCAAGGGGGTTCTCTGATCTAGAAGAATGCTCAGAAATTTAAACATATTTTAAGGAAAGGGTTAAATGGAAGGTGGGAAATGGTAGGAAAGTTCTTTTTTGGGAAGACATTTGGATCTTAGATCACCCTCTTTGTGTTGATCCAAGGTGGAATAGGTATATGGAGCAGTGCAAGAATTAGTATGGAACTTTTGTGAGTGATTATTGGAAGGATGATTTGTGGGTGAATCTTCATAGGGTGGATCATAACTTGATTAAGCTTGGTAAGTTTTTGAATTCATTATTTCTAAACCATGAAGAGGATGTTCTGATTTGGAAAATTGATCCCAATGGTATGTACTCTATTGCTTCAGCCTTTGCTAACTCTTTTAATGATCATGATGAACCTTTTCGGGCTATGGCTTGGGTGAAAGATTTGACTTCCAAAGTTAATATCTTCTTTTGGATTCTTTTGAAAAATAAAATTCTAACTCTTGACAATCTGAAGAAGAGAGGTTTCATCATTGTTAATCAATGTGTTCTTTGTAAGAATAATGGGTAATCGATGGATCATATTATGCTACATTGTCCCTTTACCAAGAAGGTTTGGGTTAAATTTTGGAGCTTAATCAATGTGGATTGGGTTTTCCATGCTACCATCTAGTTGTTCTTTTCTAGTTGGAAGGCTCCTTCCAAGAATGCTTTGATTATTAAATTTTGTGACATTATCCTTCCTTATTAGTGTTGGGGCATTTGGAAGGAGTGTAATGATAGGATCTTTAAAGGGGTGGATTCCAGTCCTACTCAAGTATTCTATAAAATTAAGGTCCTTATGATTAAAAACATTAAAATTTGTGGTTCTAGACAGCAACCTCTTAATGAGTGGGAAGAAGGGGCTCTTAATAGCTGGAATATAAGGAGTTTGGGTATGAATATTAAGGATCCTAACCCAAGGGATAATGCTATATGGGATTGTCCTCCAGTGAATTAGTTTAAGACAAACTTTGACGGGGCGTCGAAAGGGAACTTGAGTAAAGCAGGTTGCAGAGTTATTAGAAATTCTAATGGAGACTTTGTGAGAGGCATGGCTATACCATTATGGAGACAAACCAATCATGATGTTGAAGCTTCTACTGCTCTTCGTGGTCTTATCTACGCCAAAAGTATGAATTTGAAGAACATATGGGTTGAAGGTGATTCCCTCAATATCATTAATTGTTTAAATAAAATTACTCAACCATTGTGGACTATTAGTAATATTATTTCCTAGGCTATTAACATTATAAATTCTTTCCAAACTTGCATTAAATCTCATACCTTTAGAGAAGCCAATTGTTTAGCTGATTGGGCTTCGAATGTGGCATATTTACGTAATCACAAAATCATTTGGGAGTCTTATCAGACCTTACCTCTAGATGGCCACCATCATATCAAATATGATAAATGGAGATCTTAGAAAAAACACTTTTATTATGATGGTGTCAGTGAATTAAAATTATGAGTTTAACTCCTTTGGAGTGAGGTGGGTTATGATTTTTAGAAAGGTGGCTTTTCGTACAGATTTTGGGTAGTTTTTACCATCCCTCTTTTTGGTAGTGGTGTGATTTTTATCTGTAGAGCATTTTGGGGTTTTTAGACAATGAAAACCAATGAAGTCAATGCTGAAAAAATGGGTACAAAGAGGAAAAGGGTGGAGCCACCTAGTTACTCGAAGTGGAAGAACAAGTCAGAGGTATGGGACATTCTATGGCATGGCAATTTCATAAGGTACATGGAAAGGCTTAGAGATAATAATCTAGCAATTATGCACTAGTTCATCAAATCTTGGAAGGATGGCTCTATGATGGTTGGGAACCAGTGTATGGATATCATTGAAGAAGTTATTGTGAAGGCTACGGGGCTGGACGTGGATGGGATTAATAGTTATTGGGAAAGGAAGCTTTCGGACAAGGCTATTGATGATTTTGTGGAGACTGATCAGGAGAAAAATTGTTTGGTCAAAATAGGTAACTCATATTATAACCCAGCCTTTGTTTCTTGACCATGGCATTTTGTGCTTTTTGTGACAATGGAATATCTAACTTTAGATGGGAAATTCACTAAGCTGTATGGGTATCATTTCATGTTGGCAAATCATTTTTGACATGATGTTAGGATCAATTTTCTTTTTTATCTTTTGCAGTCTCTTAGTATGTCCACTTAGGCCATTCAGAAAGACCTGAATGGAGAGCATGTTTTCCATGAGGGTCTAATGGTCCTCATTATGAATGTGTTAAAGTCCAAAAAAAATTTGAAACCCAAGAGTTTGAAAGGGGCTAATTAGGATACTGAAGGGAGTATCTCGGATAAGGGCTATGATTTTGATACCCAAGATGAAGCTAAAGGGGGTTTGGGAAGCATAAAAAAGGGCTAGGGTGGTAGTCCAAAAAAGCAGAAAAAGATTGTTGAGGATGATGACTCTAACCGAGAAAGTGGCTTCATGGAGGAAATTGTGAGAGACCATTACAATAAGAGGAGTGGAGGCAAAGGAAAGAGTAAAGGCTATCATGATGATCAGGTCTCTCCTCCTAATGACGAGCCTCTAGCTCATTGGTTGGAAAGGAAAAGAAAATCCTTAAGGTGGTAGGAGGACAGGTATAAAACTAGGAAGAATGGGGATATGCAAAATGAGGATGATGAAGAATAGGGGCATATGTCATATTTGGGTGATAAAGCCAAAGGTGGGCTTGGGTCTTCCAAGGGCTTATTTGGCAACCTAGGTTTGATTTTGAAGGAGATTGGTATCCTCAAGCAACAAATGCAACTATTAGGAAAGGAAATGGAGCAACTTAGTAAAACTTCTAGAGGGGAGTGAAAATTGGGCCAACATATTGATAAACTTTCAGAAGTTATTTGGAATGCAGAAGAAGTGAAAAATCTCATGCATAAGATACCACTGCTTGAAGCAAAACAAAGGGTGATGGATAAGGAGATAAGTAGTATTCAGGGGAAGGTGTTAAAACTAGAAACAAAGTTACGCAATTTGGATAAATTGTTCAAATAGTTGGCAAACAATGTGAGTAACCTCTTGAAGAGGAATGAGATTGACAAGGGCCAGGCCTCCCCTCTGGGGGTAGAGATTCAAGGTAGAGATTTAGGGAACAAGAAAATGCACCTGTGCTCACTCTAAGAAGAATGAGGAAGTTAGTAAGAAGGATGAGGTAAAGGTTACTATTGAAAATATGCAAACTCTAGTGGACCAGATTGTTGACTAGACAAAGGCCTCTTAGCTGGTCAGTTGCTATTCTTTTGTTGTACTTTTTCTATTTTTTCTAGCTCTGTATTGTGTGATCTCATGACTATTTTTTTTGGAGATCTATTTCATGTTGTTTCGTGCTTCTTTTATTTGATTTTTATCTCTAGACTTGTGTTATTATAAAGGTTTTAGGTCCTTTAAAACTTGTTTTTACTTAATCAAAAAAATCTAATGCCCAAGATCATTTGTTTGATTAAGAATTCCCTCCTACTAACAACATGCAGTGGTTTGTAGTAACATGGAAAGGCTCATCATCTTCAAAACATGTTGATTCTATACTTTTGTGGTGAGTCATTTTTGTTAGAAAATTCATTGAATATATAGCAGCCTTTCCTTATTCTCCAATAGGTCATGGTCCCTCTTCAGAAGGAGGAAGTTTCACACATATTTCTCTTTGCACAACTAGTGTGGTGATTTTTACCCCAATTGAATGCTAACCTAAATGCTACAATTATGATTAAAAAGTAGCAACACTCTTTTGAAAACCTTTGAGCACTTCTTCACATGATCTTTGTAAAAAAGATCATTCGTTTGTGCTCAAAACATTTGTATCCATATGTTTACTATCTTTTTATGTTCTAGATTATTGGAGACCTAGGGAATTGCACTTGAAATTGAAAAAACTTTATTGTATTATAATACAGAAGTGTTGTTACAATTAGAGAACACATTAGTTGCACCAAATTTTTCTTTCAAAACTATATGTGTACATATAAACATTAAGTACAACATGCTCAATTTTTTTGTAGATGATATACACATTAGTTAGATCAATTTTTTCTTTCAAAACCATATGTGCAGATATAAACATTAAGTACAACATGTCTAATTTATTTGCAAATATATTTTCCTGTGAAGAAAGACCACACCTAAAAACATGAACCCAGAAAAAAATAATGAGACAATGGCTACATTGTGGTCTCAATTCCAAAGAAAAGATGATAAATGTAATTGTCCTTGCTAAAGAATCAAATAATTCTAATCACAAGAGTACAGAGTCATTGTAGGAAACATGGTCACATTTAAGGTGGCCATGATTTTCATCCATTGTTGAATGTGGATTTACTATTAGAGGAACATGGAGGTGTGAATATCCAAGCTAAGGATAACACTCCCATGGAAGAAGATGATAATGTGCCAGAGGACATGATTGGAGAAGATGGTACTGGAGCAAGTGATGAAGAGTCTCATGATGATGGTACTAGTGCATCTAATAATGATAATGAAGATGGTCTTGATATACCTTTACTTGAGAAGGAACATGAGTCCCTATACAAAGGCTCCCAAAAAACTCTTCTCTCAACTATAGTGTTGTTGGTGAACTTAAAGGTTATGAATGGTTTATCTAATGTAGCAATATCACGTATGCTAAGGTATGCCATTTTTGTCATTTTCAATATTAGCATACAATTACTATTCATTATATTAATAATGCATATTTATTGTTGTATGTTGATAGGTGATTTTTTGTTACCACCATCAAACATTTTGCCTTGTTCGTACTAAGAATTATCTACTATAATGAACCAAATTGGAATGAAGTATCAAACAATACATGCATGTCTCAATGATCACATTCTATATCATAAACAACATGAATTTGCAATAGAATGCCCTAATTTTCATATTAGTAGATATCAGTTAGATCAAATAACAAAAAAGGTGTCTCACAAGGTTCTTCTATACATTCTCATTATTCCACATCTTCAACGATTATTCAGGTGCACTAGCTTGGCACAATTTATGGATTACCATGCATGCAATAGAAGAAAAGATGACATTATGCAAATTCCTGTGAATGGTTCTACATTTAAAAAGATAGAAGAAACATGGTCATACTTTAAAGAAGAACCTCATAATCTAAAGCTTTTATTGGTAGTGACCAATGTCAATCCATTTGGAGATATGAGATATGTTTACTCAGTGTGGCCTATTTTTGTTATTAACAAAAACATTCCTCCTTAGATGTCCATAAAGAGGGAGCTCATAATGTTGTCAATGATTGTACTATGTTTTTTTGCATTTAATAGTTTTCTAAATTAATTTATAAATAATGAATGGAAATATATATAATAATTATGTAATGTTTATGTTCATTCAATTACTAGGTAAGTACCAAGTTAAAGATATGAACATGTATATTGAGCCCCTAATTGATGAGTTGTTGAAGTTATGGAATGACATCGCTATGTATGACATATCTAGATCAATAGGACATCAACAATTTCAATTCCATGCAATGCTTGTATGGACAATACATGATGTCCCTAGGCTAACTCATTTCTGCGGTATGTTATATTATTAAGATCACATATTTTTGGTCTATTATAGTGTTTACACATTACTTATTGTATGCTTAAGATGTGCATGATAATTGTACATGATCTTTTAGGTCCTCAGACAAAGGAAAAATTTGCATATCCAGTTTGTGGTTCGAAGATGAAATCTTGTCATTCAAGAAGTTTAGGAAAGTAGGTGTTTGATGAGTTTAGGCACTTTCTCCATAATAATATTAAGTATTGAATTACCAAAAAACACATTTTTAATGGGAAAGAAGATACATCATCAAGGCCACAAAAAATGACACCTCATGATCAACTAAATCATTGAGGTAATTTCCTATTTGTTGTCCAAAGTTTAAAATTTGTATTTTGATATTGTCTTATATTTACTAATGATGTAATTGATACTCATGAAGGTCATCAAGGCATCAATGACCAACTTACTAGAGGAATGAAAATTTATCCTACTTAATTTAATAGGTTACCATACTACAAGGATCTCCCAATCATGCATTTTTTTGATGCTATGCATATTAGAAAGAATGTAACAGAGATACTATGGAAAGTATTGGATGGAAGGCATGATAGAGAAAAAATTGCCAAAATATGTACTGACATTCATGAATTGAATCATGCACTAAAAGATTTCATTGAATCAAAAAGCAATGAAACCACATAAATACAAGTGCCCTTCCTTCATTATTAATGGAGCAACAAAGTGATGCATTAAAAGAAGTCATAAAAAAAAAAAAAAATTCTAGGAGGATTTTCTGCAAATATAAGCACTCTTCTATCAAAGATAGGTGATTTTGGGTTAGGGTTGAAAACACATAATTGGCATACCTTCATCAAGGTAAGTCACATTCTCTATTTATAGTATATTTGTAAAATTGAATGTACTACCTATTGCATTATTTAATAATATATTGAAATGATCATTTTTTAATAATTTTTGTACATCCTACCTCTTTACCTCCCACACCAGTTTGACAACAATATTAAAAAAATTATATACAACCTTGGAAAATATATGAGGTTAGAAGTTTTTTTTCTTAGATTTGTATAATTTTATTTGAAATCTATTGTATAATTTTATTTGAAATCTTTTTTATATGTTCTTGCATGTTGAATCTTTTTTAGGTGGTTATCACCTAAAGAAATTGATAAAAAAGAAATAAAATATTGGAAGAGAAAAATTCCATAGCTTATGTGTGAAATGCAAAAGTGTCTACCTTCAACCTTTTTCAATGCTCAAGAACACTACCTCATACATCAAGTTGAGGAGATTGAATTGTGTGGACCTTTACAAACTAGATCAATGTGGGTGGTTGAGAGGTACTTGAAATTTATGAAGGGCTTGGTTTGACAAAGAGCATGTCCTAAGAGTTTTGCAGTAGAGGGATATATGGTATACCAAGCCATGGTGTATATTAGTGAATATCTTCCAAAGTTTGTAAAAAATATCTATGTAGATCACATTTGGGATCCCAACTCTAATGACAAACTCAAAGGGGAGTACCTGATAGGAAAAGGTAGATTGAGGAGATTGATAGGTAATTCTAAGTTGCTTTTTTTGTAGTTTATTAATTCTTATCCATGATCAATATAAGTTGTTTCTAACTAGTCTAATTGTTTTCTTTATAGTTGGTCATGAGTGGGATGTACTACATTTGTATATTACAAATAATCTTAATTGAATTATGGCATGGATTGAATAGTCTCAAGAAAATAGTCACTCATTAACACGGGACAGTGTTGCATCTTTAGTTAAAGAAGTTCATCATAATGGAGATCCTAATGTTATGCCAATGGTACTTGATCTGGTATATGTCTTAAGAGATACAAAGGTATGAAAAAGATTACTAATCATGAGCCATAAGTTTAATATCAACTCACAGATTGATTTAAATAATCTTGACATGTTTGAAAAATTGTAGGTCAAACACAAAAAAGCTATGTACTACCATGGTCTTAAATTGTGCATAAAATAGTCAGATGAAATGAAGAAAATGTGTGATTCTAAGATAAGTGCAATCTTTGCAATCACCAATATTTCATCTAGAACTAACATACATCCTCAACAATCTAAAAATTGATACTATGGCATTTTGGATTATATACTTGAGTTCAACTTTAATTCATTCAAAATAGTTTTTTTTTTGTCAAATGGTACAAGCTATGGCTTAATCAATTTGATCCCAATAGGATTATTATTGAATATGATAGTGGATTTACAATGATTAATACAACGTCATTTGATCTAGTCAAAGATGAGCCCTATATTCTTCCAAGACAATGCAAGAAAGTGTTTTACTTTTGCATTCCACACAAATTAGGTTGGTTATTTGTTGTTAGACATGATCTAAGAGGAAGGTTGATAAAGTATAATATGATGGAAGAAGATGTTGAAGAAGTAGAAGACAAAGAAAATGATTATAATGAAGGACTGTTACCCAATGATGAAGAAGAAGATTGTGATGATTTTGGTCATGCTGATGGTAATGGTAATGATGATGATGATGATGATGATGATGATGATGATGATGATGATGATGATGATGATGATGATGAAAATCATGATCATGTTGATGAATATGGTGATGCTCATGATGATGATGGTGATGAAGATGATGATGATATCGATGAAGGTGGTGGTGGTGATGATGATGATCAAAGTGACAAGTATGATGATGGTGATGATGATGATGATGACAAATGTTTGTCCAGGTACAATCTCTTGGTGTTTGAAAATTCTAGAGGGTTTTCAATTATCCCCATGAGAATATGACACATCTAGGGGCAGCTAACTCCCATTTTCAACGTGCCACTTCAGACACCGAGCCAACTATAAGGCATGACCCTTCTTCTACTTCAGGCTTTGCAAAACCTAGGTGGGTGGACCTATAGATTCTTTATATGGTACCAGTTATCAAAGCATACACTAAATCTATTGTAAAGTAGATAAAACCCCTATTTCTCCTAATAAGTCACGAAATAACATCAATCTACAGTAGCTAAATGTAGATCTAGGAACCTCATAAGCTGAGTGAGGGCATTCTATTATAGCTATTCAACATGAAAGGGGAAAAGTGTTTGATTATTGATGTTGAGTTCAACAAAACCCTCAAAAATGTAGTAGTAAGACTTAATTATCCTTTAACTAATCAGTGCCTAATCCATTGGGGCAATTTCATGAATTCAAAACATACATCTGTGACATCGAGACATATCTTGCATACCCAGACATCAGATCTATCTAATCACCTTATCATTTAGACATCAGTGTTCATTCAGATCTCATTCTCATAAAATATCCTTCTCAAGTAAACATTAACCTTGTTTAAACATATCAAGCATTTACTTGGCCCTTTGGTCCAATAGCAAAATACATCAAACATACAACTTGAAAGGAATGCAAATGGGTCTCAGATCTTTGTTCCAAAACCACATAAGACTTACAGATTGCTAAGATAGGAGACAAGAACCAGAATGAAACTAGTGAAATTATTGTTCATATGTATTCATTTCCTTGAAACTATACATTCAGATGCACAAAATTGAAACATGAAAAACACCTAACACATCAGAACTTGCTTTATTATCTACACTACTATTGTTCACATGAAAGAAATATGCTGAAGTACGATATCACAGTTAAGGAAAAACATCAAAACTGGAACCAGAATAAGGTATCACAGTAATGTGCAAATTTTCTCCCCAAAACTGGAACCTGCTGGTTTCTTAGTCACAAAAAATTGGAACCCTCACAATGAGAAAGAAAGGAAAAGATATAGACCAAGGTAAATTTCTAGATTGAATCTACAGTCAACATCTATCCACTTGAAATTCCCTCTTCTATTGTTAAAAACCTTTTTCTATCCTCTCTCTGCCCATCTGATCTGATTTGTTTTCATCATCACACTCTAACTGATTTGCAAATATCTTTGATGAAATGATGGAAACTCTTGAGTTATCAAAATATCTGATGACTTCATGAAAAATGTTGGTGAAATCTCAATTTTTACTGAATATGTGATTTGAATAACCCAAACTACATTTTCACCATCTTTCAACCATATTCAGGTCATTACCATGCTAGAAAAAACAACTGAACTTCGATACCTAAATCTGGTTGCAAACTAGAAATCTGAGAGAAAATTGCTTATAACTTGAACCAATGGCATTTTGTGCAAAAACTAGCCTCAAAATCAAAAAATTTTGATTCTCACGATTCCAGCGATATATAACATCGCCTATTTCGCCTTCCAGAAACCCCTTGAAAGTCGATTTGAAAACGACTCCTCTGCTAGAAATATCAGATCTACATATCTTTGAATTTAAAAATCCAAAAAAAAATTAAAAATCCAATGTCTTAACATTAGAATTAAAGCCCTATTTGATTTTAAAGATTGACATGCATACCTATTGAGAATATACTTTAAAAATCATTTTAAGACCATTTTACTTTTTTCCTTTATGCCTCCATTCGGGTCAAACCTTCGTTGACCAAGCGACACGTATCACTCATTGATTGGCTCAGGTTGGTACAGTCACTACCTCATCACTACACCCAGGCCCATGCTACCATGTGTACACCCGCTCATTTCCATGTCAGCATGGGCACTATGTCGCTATGGGAGTCAGCAATTGCCATGTCATTAGCGACATAGCGACAGAATGACATGTGTCATCTTTTGCCACATGTTATTATCAGACTTGTCCACCTCATCCAACTGCCACATCATCGCCTGAGTAGGTATGCAGCATCATCACCAAACCCAGGCCTGCTACCACATCATATCCATCTCACCCCTACCAAATCAGCCTCACTATCTCGCTATAGTTAACTAGCGAGCATCTTTGAATGGCAAGGTAACAATGGTTGCACGATCAAGACACGTGTTGCAATCTCCTTTCTTGAGTCCACCTCAGTGCGCATGCATCTTTGCCCAAAATTTATGCCTTTTTGTGCATCTAACATCATGAGCGGACCCCACAGCATATGGTCTTGCCTTTACAAAAAGCTCTTTGCCTGGACACAAGGCTTATAGTGTGCAAACGTATTTAAAGACTTCAAGACTTCACATGGAACCAATGTGGGATATTGGTCTTTTGAAAGAAAACTCTTGCATCTCAGGGCTTTGCCATGATTCTTTTGCCTTAGCATAGGCAGCCTCCGCAATTTAATGTTGGTTGTTTTACCTTCATGATATGGCATCTCCTGCCTTTATTGGTTGCACGTGTTCATCTTTGCCAAGGTTGAACTTCTAATCTCCAATGTGGATTCAAGATTTTACTTCCCTTTCAATGACTTAATTTTCTTGCTGCATGGTCTTTTTACGTCTGTTGGCATGAGTAGGTAACCTTTTTTGAGGTGTGGGTTGCTTTGTTATGTGTCAGTTTTGATTGATGCATAGTTTTTTTTATACTTGTATGAGTTCCTTGTACTGTAGCATAGGGTCTTCTTGATTGGCTATGGCTCCAAGTTTGGCATGAGCTTTGAATCTTCCTTCTCCCCTACTTTGACTGTCGCAAGTCTGTGCCTATTTGAATGCTGCATCCTTTTGCTAGCGACTCAGATCATGGGTTTCATTTGAAATCGCGTGAAGTCTCTTTTTTCTTGTTGGTGGCTACTTTTCTTTAGTATTTTTTGTGTCTTTAGCTTTAAAAACGTGGACCCCTGCTTATCCTGGTGTGGGGACTTAGCAAAACATGGCTTCATCTTCAATTTCAGCGTGACTTCCATTCCTCATTACATGGTCCTTCATTCTTCCTCTATTTTGATGTGCCTCCTCTTTTGAAGTCTGTTGTGGGCATCCTTTACTATGTGCTACAAGTTCTATGAAAACTCCTTTTTCATCATGGCTGCTTGAGTCACATCCCGTGCCTCAATGTGTAGCTCTTCAACTTTGACTGCGTGGGAGCTCCTTGTTTCAAAAGGTGGCTTCGAAGTTGGTGGCTTTGGCTTTTAATCTCCCACTCATGGCTTCATCTGTGACCTACGTGCTCTCTTTTCAATACATTGACTACTCCTTGACATGGCACTAACTCCCCTTTTTAAAACATGCATTTCACTCCTTTAAAAAAAAATTCATGGGCTATTCTTCTTCCTGAGCCAATGAAAAAGGGACTTCTCCTCACAAGATTCCAATCACATCTTCATATATATTGACCCTTCGTAAATATGAAAGTGGACCTGCCAGCATATGTTCATCTTAAGAAGTAAGGCCATTCACCTCAGGACCAGATAATATAGGTAAAGCTACCATCTCAAGAGAATACTCAACATACTCTTCAACAAATGCAGTTTTCTTGTACATTCCTTCAAGTAACCTAGACTTTCCAAGAGCAATGCTACCCAGGCCTCTTGTCTGTACAATCCTGCAATAGAATCAAAGAATTTCTTGGCATTTCCATACTCCCTTGTAAAGAAATATTCACGGCCCATCCCACTTCCAAAATGATGAACCATTCCGCTAGCATTAACCATCTTATGCTCCTACTGAATGATAATAAATGTATATCAAATGTTGTCCTACATTCATCCTTTTGAAAAAAAATGACCGATACATAATATGTATTTATTATTAAGACTATTATCATTCTTTCTTCAAAAACATCTTTAAATTCCCTCGAGCTCTATCGATCCTGTTGGATTCAGTCGGGCCCCAAAGTGGGTCCAGCTAAAAAAAAAAACATTTTTGAACAACTGATTTGCAAACTGGTTCATCGACATCCTTGAACTGACTAGAATTCAATTTGAATGATAAATCATCACTTAAAACTCATTTTACAACTTAACTGTAAACTGTGAATGTGGTGCTAGGAGGTCTATTGACTACCTTTAAAAAGTGACCCGAACAACTGACTAGGCCTTGAAAATTAGAGCATTGATTCTCTGTCCTACGTACTTTCACCCTGTCAAATCTCATCTTATGAAAAATTTCCAGTCAAAAGATATTGATTATCAAAGTTGCCTTCTCAGAATTACCTACATGTAAACACATTAGAAAGCAACAAACTGGGTTTGGATTTGGCTTTGAAAACTAGGGCATTGGTTCTTTGTCATGAGGACATTATGGATCTGCATTTTGGGCTCATGACGAATAACTGGGTGCAAATGGTGAGCGGTCAAAGTGAGCTACTTGGATTTTGTAGATTAAAAGCACTGACAAAAAACATTTTTTGCGAATGGAATTGACCTAGAAAAGTGTGCAAATGGATTCGTCATGACTTAAAAACTAACACACTTGGAGTATTTTTAGAGGAAAGCATAGGGTACAATACATTTGACTTGACCTATCACAAATCAGGAGATATGACGTCCTGAACAGGGCTACCAATCAATCTACAATTATTGACACCAGTAAAAAGATAGAAATTCTGTTTGTAATCGCATTTGAAAACTAATCAAACAGATTCGTCATAAGATGAAACTTGAAACATAACAAGTCTCTGACATTTATAACGTGATGTAAAAGGAAATTCATCATTTTGGTCAACTGGTCAAAATTTATAACATGTCAAACAGGGCTTCCCATAAATGTGTGCAATGTGTATCAGCATGAAAACAATAAACTATCAACTTTGAGGGATTCAAAACCTAGGTAAATGGATTTGAAACAACTCAAAATCTAAAACATAGGCTCTCAGGTATGGGCACTAGACACTCCCAAAGCAGTGAATCATGACACAATTCTAGGTGCGAGATATGCAAGTGCAAACAGGGCCTCCTGTCACTATTTGACAGTTAGGTTAAAATGCAAATTAGAAATTGGCTCAAAATAGGACTTTGCCAAATGACTCAGAATGACACTTTAACTTCATGGAAAGCTTAGACAAGCTGAATGGAGGGTGTTAGAAAAATTGAACACCTCTTGGGACTTCAATGGTATAGCCAGGTACAACTAGGTACATATGCATTTTAAAAGCATTTAAGGGCTTAATTTTTCAATGGTTCTCAAAACTGACCATGCAATTTTTAGTCCCAACACAATCAATTTCAACTATGATGGGGTCATGTATGACCAAACTTTTCTTTCAAAACCATATGTGCATATATAAACATTATGTAGAACATGTCAAATATTTTTTTACATATACACATTAGTTACACCAAATTTTTGACTAACTTAAGATAAATGATTTGTATATGCAATCTTCTTTATTATTAATATTTTTTTTTGGTAAACCTATTAATTTCATTTCACTGTTGATTGCTAAGAATTACTAATCTTTTTCATAGGGCAACATGGATAGACCACCAAATCACACAGGTAGGGATGCACCATCTCACACACCTTCTTCAACAAAGGTAAACCTTAATTATTATAATTGTTCAAATTATATAGAAACAAATTTTGTATTATTATGCTCTTTCAAAACCATATGTGCAGATCTAAACATTAAGTACAACATGTCAAATACTTTCATTTTGTTACTAATTTCTAAGAATTACTAGTCTTTTTCACAGGGCAACATGGGTAGACCACCATGTACAGGCGGGGATACACCATTTCAGACACATTCAGTGGAGGTAAACATTAATTATTGTAATTTTTATTTTTATATACAAAAAAATGTCATATTATTATGTTCTTTTCGTTATGGCTTTAGAGTTATTTTGATGAAATTTTACTAATTTTAAATTTTGCAAATATACACATTAGTTACACCAAATTTTTCTTTCAAAACCATATGTGTAGATACAAATTTTAAGTACAACATGTCAAATACTTTCATTTCGCTGCTGATTTGTAAGAATTAGTAATCTTTTTCACAGGGCAACATGGACAGACCACCATGCATAGGTAGGGCTACACCAACTTAGACACCTTCAATGGAGGTAAACATTAATTATTGTAATTTTTATTGTTATATAGAAATAAATGTCATATTATTATGTTCTTCTCTTTATGGCTTTGGAGTTATTTTGATGAAACTTTACTGATTGTCACAAATGATAGGAAAAAGCAAGAATGACAGCAGATCAAATATGATCTGAAATACGAGTGTCATTTCTACATGACATTGTGTTTAGTGTTGACCCTATGTTCATGGCCCAACAACTCAAACAGAGATACACTGATGAAATTGTTAACATTATCATCGACTGTGACACAAGCACGGAGAAAGAGGCATTGAAAAAAGAATTGGATCATGGGGTCCAATCTTTGAAGTTAAGCAATAGTTAATCTAAAGCAATAATAGAAGTTCAATAGATGTGAATATTTTATAGTATCTTATGGATCATGATCTAAAATATTATGCATTCTTGTACAAAAATATGTGATAGTTCTGACATCATGTGGTGAACATGGTGAGGGTTGTAGCACACAACCTTCATGTAAGTAACACTTTCTTTGTTTGTTTTCATCAACATTATAACACTTAACTTTTTTTTTTGGACACTTCTAGCTAGTATCCCATTTTATCTTTATCCATTACAAATGTCTTTGCTAACAATATTGTATTCTTCAACTCATGATGAAGTGTAGATGCCTCCTTCATTTGGTGGTCCAATATTGCCTTGTGCATTGTTGGCAACAAGGAGCATGCAAACATCCTCGTTCATGTCTAGTACAACTGGTAAAACATTGTTTTACTATATTGTGTATAGTGTTAATCATGCATTGTTTTTTTGTTGGGTGGATTTTGTACTCATGTACCTATTTTGTGCACTAATAGATAGACCTTCAGTTGATAGAGCAACATAGAGTAGTACTACTAAAGCTGATCCATTTCTTGGAGAAATTTGTATGACTAGTACTAGTTCATTTGAAGGGACATTGTTGCTAAACAAGAAAACTATGTTTCTGTTTAAATTAAGAAAGCTTCCAGGTGCTTTAAAATTGTTATTATTTGAAGTGTAAATTTAGTTTACTTATACATAACTCATTTTGGATTGATAATCCCTTTATGTTTTTGTAGGTAATAATGTTTTCTTTGACCTTTTTTTGATATGACATTAAGGCTATTTGGACCCACCATACATAAAAGGTACGTAGTTTCATATCATTGCTACATAATTTTTCTTTTCTTCCATTTATTGTACTATATTAAATTTATTGATCTAACAATTTTTTTTTTTTTAAAGGTGGAATTTGCAAGCTTCTAAATTAAAAAATCATTTGATTACATCTTTTGAGAACCTATTTGGAAAAAAACATTTTTGACACCACCCTACTTCTGAAAAGAGCATCAAGGCATATAAAGACTGTGAGGGATCAATATAGAAGGGGTCTTATGGAGAAGCCAAAGTATGAGCATCATCCTATGATTCCACCGATGGAGTGGAATGAAATAATAGAAGATGCAAAGCAGAAAAGGCTATGTGAGAATAGAGTAAATGAACCAACACATGGAAAAAGAAGGTATGTCATGATAGTATTAAGTACATTGTAATCATGCACTAATTACTGATCTTTGTAAATATATAATCTAACATGTTTGAAACTATTCATAGACTACAAGACACATTCATGGCTACAAAAGTGAGACTAGAAAAGGTTGGCCAACAAAAACTTGGCTCTGGTGGCTATATGAATCTTTAGTCTTGACTTGTAAGTAGCAGCAATGAAATTTCATATATTTTTGTTTATATAATGTTACAAACAATTTTGTTTAATGAAACCATACATGGAAAAATGGCGATGTTAAGCAAAAAATACAAGGCACAAAATTCAATGTGGAGCTCATAGATGAGGATAGAAAAATTGCTTTGAAGGAAGGCTATAAAGTCATGGCTGCACACCTATGCCAAGAATCTAGTGCACCAAATGAGACATAGGTAAATTGGTCAGCTAAAAAGTAAATGAAATTGAATAGTTGAGAAATTTCTTTTTTGGTGTTAGTTTTGAACATAAATTGACTACATAACAATGTGCATAACATTTTACTACAACCTTCATATCCTATCATAGAACTTTCTCATAATGAAGGCCATGATGTGCATTATAGTGGTGGAGGTATTAATTTGGTATTGGAAATTAATTATACAATTATGAATACAATTTAACATCTTCAATTGTAATTTGACATGTATCCTTTTTTTGAATATTTTAGAGCATGTTGAACATCATGGTGAAGGAGTGGAGCATGTTCCAAGTGTTCAGCATGTTGACATGGCAGTGGATCAAAATGTTAATGTACATGATGTGGCATTGTCATGTAAGAAAAATACATGTTATGTTACTAGTACTTAATTATAGACTTGTAATGGTTAGAAAAAGAAAAAGAGTATGCCAATTTAACCCATTTACTTGTTCTTGCAACAGAGCCCCCTTTAGTGTAGCAGCCTCCTACTTCTCCAAAGAGGAGGAGCCATCATAATTTTACATTACATGTGCCACAAGAGGAGGACAATGAGGAAGATATTGATGCTCCTATCAACATTTTTCTTAACAAAGCTAAGAAAAGAAAAAAAAAATGATGTTTTAAAAATGGTCTTTGATAAACCTTGTTGGATAATGAAAGAACTTTGTTTTTAGTAATTATCTATGAATTTTGCATATTAATATTTATTTTTATTTTATGTTAATGAATATTGTTATGTGTTAATGAAGTCTTGATTAGTACTTTGTATTAATGAATTTTATATCATATTAATGAATTTTATGTGATTTTACTAATTGAATGTTATAGTTCATAAATAGATGAATGAATGAATGAAGTATGTAATTAGATGATAATGGGTAATTTAGGTTGATGTTAGGGGGATGGGGGTGAGGCCAAATGAGCTTCCACCTTCACACAGTTGGCCTTGTTAAGTAGACAATGTTATAGTATTCTTGAAACCAAGTGAATCTCAAACTAACATACCAAGGAATTGCAAAACCAAAATCCATCTATCTCTCATCTTCTCAGCCCAATAAGTCATCTTTCTACCACTTTTTACATATTCTATATCCTATTATTCACAATCTTGATAATGGAAGCCTCCATATTGTTGGTAAGTTGTTCCTATCCTGTCCTTCTATTTTTTTAAATGCATTTATTTCTCTCCTACCATAACTCCCATATGACAATAGATGGTGTTGTAGTCCACAAGCCACCATACAAATAGTCCTTATTTCAAATAGATGTTTTTCTTTGGTCTTAGCTATTTTTTTAATTAGGTAATTATAGCCCTCCTTAATGTTCTCGTTTGCAGTAGTCATTTGATAGTTTCTCTAAACAACCTCAACCCCATAAGAAATCTACAAACCATAGTCGATAAGGACTACTAGAACAACCTTCATTACTACATCTAAAAACCAAGATAACCCATTTACTTTGTTTTTGTATACCATGGAAAGATGTGTAAACTTATCTCCATATTCCAACTTTATTAAACTAATTTCTCCTCTTTCTCTTTTAGTGCTTAGAATTGGTATTGCTATTCAAAGACGATAGCAGAGAGCAATGTGTGAGTATGTGATGTTTAAAGGTAGCCTTCATTTGATAACATTACTAGGGTATTTTTAGTTTTGTTTGTTACTTTTGTATCTAATTTTAAATACCTTTATAGGTTTGCATATATGTTTATAGAGAATGGTGTTACTTGAACATAATTCATGTTCATTTTCTATGGTTTCTAATATTAGCCCATGGAATTGGTTTAATGTGACTCTATGCAATTCATCAGTAGTGCAACTAGAATTCCCTTCACCTTGCAGTCCAATAAAGAAATTGCCTATATTTGAGAACCATGTCCTAGAAATCAATATTGATAAAGGTGAACATCCAAGTCCAATGTATGTTCTTGATTGTCCTTTCCAAGAAGATTTTTCTAGCCTAAACGAGTTCAAAGAAATAACTTCAAATCTTCATGGTATGTGAGATTTTGTCATTAGCTTAACTTTTTTCCAAATGAAATCTAGAGCATGTCTCATGTAGAGTATATTTTCTGCCATTGAAAAGTTTAATATTGAATCTCTAAGAATGGATGGTATTTGTGGTTCAAAAGAATAGTTTCCTGATCTACTATAGGTTAGAGATGTACTTGTTGCTTCTAGTTTCATTGGGGATTCTAATAAATTTTTTGCTAGATGGCATTCCCCCAGTGATCCATTGGATCCCCATTTGTCAAATTGGTCAAATGCATGTGATTAAGGATAAATTCATGTTTTTGAGTAACATTTGAAGTAAATATACTAAATGTAATCATTTTGGGTTAATAGAATAGTTGGAAGAGTAAAATGCAAAAAGTTGCTCAAAAGTTGTCAAGTGACTTTGTAACTTTTATTGACAACTTTTCACCAATGGCTAATTTTAGCTAAAAAGTGGTTGAGAGTAGTTGGAAGGCTTAGAATACATTTAAAAACTCATGTACATGCCCAAAAAGATGGTGTGGAAGGATCTAGGTTGTAAGACAACAAATCTGATAATGCAAGATTTTCTCTACAAATTGGTGGTTGCAAATCTTCTTTCTAATTGAAATCATATTGGACATAGTAGAATACTATTCTAACATTCATTTGGTATGGTTTGAAGTTCATTTAAACCTTTATGTTCAATTCACCTTAATTGTTCCTATAGACTCTTATATCGAACAGTTTCTTTGCAATTTGAGGGTTATTATGTGGATATGACGCATTCCACTTTATGTAACAACTATTACTTGTGGAATGAGTTTGGAATGGTGTATTATAGGATGTTATAACACTAGGAGTGCAGAGGAGATCATGGATATTACATGTTAATACCCTAAGGTAGAGGTTTAAAAGGGAAACTGTACATTCTCGGTGCCATGTATTGGTCTGAGTGAGATCATTGAATGAGAGGGTAATTTTATGAATGATTATGTGCCTTCTTTTACAACCATCTAAGATCATTTACAATCTCCATTTTTTAACTGCACCCCCTTTTAAGGCCCCAATGACTAATTTGGAATTCCCATTAATCCAGATCTTTCTCCACCTATTTTCTCTAGTATCATTAATCCCCACAACAAAGCCCTAGCCTCAACCAAGTTGTTAGTGTCTATTCTAAAGTCTTGAGCATATAGACCTAGCAGCTTCTCCCATGCATCTATAAAACTCCACCACCTATAGCTTTTCCAGGATTCCCTTTAGCAACTCCATTGAATTTTAGCTTCACCCACCTATGCTCTAGCTTTTCCTACTTTTATGTCTTACTGCTACCTTTGGTCAGAGAGGGAGCCATCATGAAGCCCCTAAAATTTGTCCACAATTTTTCCCAGACCAATTCTCCTTCCTCTACATTCTAATCATCTTTCTTATGAATCTCCCCAAATGCTTTAATGGTGTTAACCATCCTATCCCATATCCTATCAAAATTCACCTCTTTTCCTTAATTGAGTTCCTTTCAAGCCAAAGATTCCCCACAATGATTGTTCCAGCCACATTCTATATTATTTTCAGGCCCAAACTAGCAGAATTGGCATCCCACAACTCCAAAATTCTAGCCACATTTTTCTAAATCACCCCACTTGAATCCTCATTTAGCCTAGAAATGGCTCCAAATCTGTCATGCAACCTTTGAATGAAGGAAAAGGTGATCATTGTTTTCCTCTTGAAATTTACACAACACATTTGGAAAGGCCTATCTTGCCCAATACCTGAAGTCTATCCCAATTTAGGGCTCTTCTTTTCCAAGCCATCCATAAAAAAAACATTTATATAGGATATGCAGAACTTTTTCTAGATCATTGGATTTCTTTTGGAGCTAGCATTAGATAAATATTTGATAAAGTGTCCTTGATCATCTCCATACTACTGTCCTCATTTACCTCCCCCACTAGAGGCCACTTGGCCAATCTCTCCTAAATCTCATCACATGAGAATTGTAAATCAGCAATAGCTACTTTCAACCTTTTCCAATACATATTTGGAGGGAGCCTTACAATGGAGTCCTCAACCCAAGTCCCCTCAACTTCCTCAAAATGTGTCATTAGGGGGACAAAACATTGGTGCTCATCGATAGCCCTATCATCCATCCATTGGTCCTCAAAAATTTAGTCTTCTCACCTCTACCCCATCTCCAATTCATATCCGGACTCAAGAAATTGCAATAGTTTTGCATAAATTTGTTAATACTTGAACCTCTAGGCAGCTTACATGTGAATAAATTGTTGACATTTTTCATCAAATACTTAGTCTATATGACCTGACTTCACAACTTATCTTTTTCATGATGGACCCACCACAGTAATCTAATTCCCAATGCCTGACTCATATCCTTGCACTTTCTAATTTCTAAATGACCCTACACATTCAGCCTACAAGCATCATCTTATTTAACTAAATATATTTGAACAACTCGTACAACCATCTTAGATGACCTTATTGTACCTTCTCATACGACCATCTATAGCCTATCCATACAAGATGGACATGTGTTGAATTGACACCCTAAATCTACATTGTAGTCCTTTGAGTTGTGTAGGTGTCTTGGATAAAGAGCTCACTTATCCTACTAGTTGGTCTTATTTGTTTACTCTTTCCATTTCTATACCCTAAATATCTTTACCATCTTGTATCACTGAGTTATTTCATTAATCATTAGTTAGCATTATAGTTAGGATCATTTTTTTAATCTAACCAAATCTACCTAGCTTGTTAGAACACTATTATAAGTAAGGTGGTGTTGGGCCATTCGTCAAATTGAATTTTTTGTGCAATAGATTTGATTTCCACTCTTATTTCTGATTTTCCACTTATTTACTTGTCATAGTGTCTTAAGCTATTGTAGATCCATGATAAATCCCCTAGTCCAACTATTTCAGCATCACGGAAGAAACAAAAAATAGCTCATGTGTTTCCATCTCTAGCAATGCTACCACATTCAATGATGCATCCTTTGCCAACTGTTGCAATAGCACAACCTTCATCATCAGCAAAAAGAGGAGCTTCTCTTGGAAAATATGTATGTTGTTTGCATACTTGGGAAAGGAATATTTTTAAACTCTAAGAAGTGATAACTCTACCTTCATAATAATGTTCATTTGACTGAGTTAAACATTCTTGTAGGTTCTCGAGTATGGGTGCAAGATTTTGAAGTGACCTGGATTGATGGAGAATTCATCGAGATTAAAGGTCAGCAGGTTAAAGTTTATATAATTGATGGAAAGTTGGTAAGTAAATAGTTTTATTTTGAATGACAATCTCTTTAGATTTCTTTGTTAATTTATTGTGACTGCTTACAATCGGTTTAACAAAATCCTACCAATGGCAATAGGTTTGTAGGAAAACTAATGGCTTATGTCTAGGAATATTTTTTCTAGAATTTCTTTGTGGATTGTTTATGCTTTCTTTTTGGTGAATGGTTAAAAATATTCTTTTTTGGAGAAGCTATGTTGCACATATTTCTTTTTTAGGACTTCTTTCATTTCCTCCTAGCAATATAATCATGCTTTATGCATATTGACCTTGTTCTCCACATTTATGGCAACCACATGAGACATCAACAAAACTCTTTTGGCATCAATAAATCTACTTTCTATAAGGCTTTGTTTGATATCTTGAAACTCAACTAAGTCAAGAAATCTACTCTAGTTGTATGCCTACTCCTTTCACCAAATATCCTACACTCCCTTCACTCCCAAAACTACTTTTTCCAAAGTTACTAGGTACTAGCCATCAAAATTTTCTTTAAGGCAATGTTTGAGATTGAGCAAAGAGAAATGGGTCCCAGAAGCCTTCTTACAACTTTGGACCATTCCAACCATTTGCAAAAACCAATGGAATATCAACACTAGACAAAGAAACATTTAACTTAACACATGCACAAAATAATAGCTAATACACTATCATCCATCATGAGAATACAAGCTTAAAATAACAATCCTTCACAAATGTGGCCACCCTACTTGAATAAATTAAAGCATGATGACAATGCAACCAAACTAGAACTTAAGAAGCTTCATTAATTGTACTCAAGTGTTTCATACTTTTATAGAGTTTATGAATAATACTCATACACTAGGACTTAACTTCTGTCACTCTATAAATTCACACCTACAAAATGTCTCATTGATGCAACATTATACACTAAGTAGGAGGTCATGCAGAACTTCAAGCTATTTGACACCTTTGAAAGATAATCACAAATTGCATCACTAATCTACTCTACCCAAAGTATTTTATGATTTTCATTCTAAAAATGTAAATGTATTGATACATTCATTAGTGAAAATTCTAAGATTTAGGAAGATCCTTAACCCTACTAAGAAGGGTTATCAAATAATTGACCTCTTGTTGGAATTTAGTATGAGGGAGTCTTTGGCAACCTTGCAATGGTAGGCTTGGATTTCTTGAGCCAGTTCATGTTTTTATTCTTCCTACATTTCTCAGATTTCTTGTATTATAATCTTATGCTAACTATATGATGATAACAACATACTCATTGATGTTTGGGCATCTAAAAATCTTATAAATGAAATCCTCACCTAGCATTACAATCATTTTAATTTTCATTTTTAATGCTCTTGCTCTCTACATCAATATGACTCAAGACTCATTTCATTGACTAACCTTCCCCTTCAATTCCCTTTCAGATATGTGAAACACACACTATAAGATGTCTCCCTTCAACATCTTGATATGTGGATGGAAGGGCCAAAGAAAATGACATGATGTAATCACATCTAATTTCTAGATGTCCTCAATGGTGATGAACATACAAGCCAGCTAAAATTTTAGAATATCCACAGTAAGCATGCAGGATCCTTATCTTGTTTTGTAGCTCTTCAATTACATTTGTTGCATCTGACTACTGATAATGAGAAAAAGCTGACTGTAACCCTCTACTATGATGGTTTCCAATTTTGTCCTACCCCCAATCATGTATTGAACTACCATTACTAGACATTAATCTAGTAGAAGGAACTATAGAAGCTCTATTCTAATAGTACCATTCAGGAGATATTGTGCAACTTCAATTTGTAACTTTGGAGTGGTGCCCTTACATCAAATTTTTGCAAGACTGCTTTTATAAATAGCAACGCTAAAGCAGTTGGTTCTTAACAAGTGAAATTAAAATGCTACCTATTTAAGATATGACCCTGAGCCAATCAACCATTTAGGAGATATTGTGTAACTTCAATTTGTAGCTTTGAAGTGATGCCCTTACATCAAAGTTTTGCAAGATTGCTTTTATAAATAGCAACGCTAAAGTAGTTGGTTCTTAACAAGTGAAATTACAATGCTACTTGTTTAATATATAACCCTGAGCCAATCACACCCCATATCAAAGCTCTTATGGTTAGTTGTCCATATCAAACCTAAACTTGACTCTAATGCTATGATAAATTGATAATGGCAGAAGCCTGCCAGCACCACCTCACTAATGAAAGGAAATTACATCCTTCACATTCTTTATCACAACATAATACTACATTGCATCACATAGAATAGTGCAAAGAAAATTTTCTACCCTAAAATAAATAAATAAAATGTAGTTTAGAGAATAAACTCCACACTACATAAAGTGAATGTCCCAGTTATAATCTTGTTCAAAGTTTCCAACTCAGACTACATAATGGTTTTTTGGAAATTAAGTGTGGTTTGGAGAATAAGCTCTGAACTACATAGTAGAATGATCCAAAGATAGAAAGGTGCATCATGAGAAAATTTTCCCACCCTTGCAAAGTGAAGGATTGGTAGCATGATAGCTTTGTAGTTAGGGTCATAAAATAAGGTGACCAATGGCAACCTATGGATTATTAAATTTGGTCTCTGCATGTTTATGCTTTAGCAGTTTTCGTGTCATTAATCTTCTTGGACTAGGCCCTTTAGTTTTGTTAGTCACTTACAATGCCTTGCAAAGTGTAAATAGATTAAAGCTTTGGACTGTAAACTTTTTCCTATTTTTTGTATTCTACTTTTTCTTAGACATTGGATTGTTTGGTATTAGTTATTCATGTTGTAGACTTTTCATGGGAATCCCTTTCCTTTTGTGATAATTAAAGATTTATTTCATTAAAAAATATTTTAAGGGATAAGTTGGTTACATCTTAACTTGTTGAATCTTTCTCAAGTTCTGGTCACTTGACTTTGGCTAGTTCTACACTAAGATAATCAAAATGTTGTGGTCAATGCTCTTGATTTTCATTATGTTACGTGTATGAAATTATGGTGTTAGAAATGATATTTAAAATAGAAATTAATATATGATGTGCAAGGAGCAAGTTAAGAAATGTGCACAGAAATGTGCACATTAATTAGTTACACCATCTATTACAGCATGACATTTCTAGTGCATGGTTATTTGTGTATTGATAGGTGTGTTTTTCTTACAAAAAACTTGGCTAGTAAATTATGTTAAAGCACAGTTGTATAGATCTATTTCAACTCAATCACCATTTCCTACTATCCAATGTGAAACAATATAATAATTTTATAAAAAATCATCCTATTATTATCAAAATGAGCACATCCCAAAGGAAGGTAGTCCAATGACAACATAGTGATAATGATTTGAGAAAGATCTCAATGTAAGGCTTTTGTTGGGTATCTAACATGCTCAATCCATAGCCCTTAAGTCAAAAATGTTGACCAAGTTGAGATTAGAAACATTATTGAACACACTTTCACTTTTTTTTTTTCTTTGGCTTCTACATCAGCACTCACATAGGGGATAGGAGAAAATAACAAAGATGAAGATTGTCAGTCTATGGTACAACTTAATCAGTGGTGAAGTAGACAATGAAAAAGTGCCCTCTCCAAATCCCTTACAACCATAATGTCGACCTCATGGATATTAGAAACCCTATATTAATTAGTGGCTTTGACCCCAAAAAATTCAGTTGCATCCACATCACTCACATAATTGATGGTGCCCTATGCATAAATGTCCATCTGTTCCATGCTATATCAAGAAATTGTTTATCCAAGACATTTAATTTGCAACCTTTTAAATCTCTACAAAGATAAAGTTGGAGTAGGAGATTTTTTCTTCTCATAGGTGTCCTCTGATTGTAAAGTGTCCATTCCATTATCTTTTCAACAAACAAGACATATATAGTTCAATAGATAATGGAATGGATGCTCTATAATTAGAGGATACCTTTGAGAAGAAAAATTATCATACACCAACTTTATCTTCATAGAGATTTAAAAGGTTGCAAATTAAATGGCTTGGATAAGAAACAATTGCTTGATATAGCATTTTTAAAATAAAAAAAAATTGACCAAATAGTGGTGGAAATTTTGACCAATTCTTAATAGTTTTCTACCAAGACTTGGTCAAAATTTCCACCAATTATTTAAAAAAATTACCAAACATTGGTGGAAATTTTGACCAATTCTTGATAGTTTTCTACCAAGACTTGGTTGAAATTTTGACTAATTATATTAAAAATTTGACCAAACATTGGTGGAAATTTTGACCAATTCTTGATAGTTTTCTACCAAAAATTGGTCAAAATTTCCACCAATGTTTGGTCAAAATTTCAACCAATTCTCGATAGTTTTCTATCAAGACTTGGTCAAAATTTCCACCAATCATTAAAAAAATTGACCAAACATTGGTGGAAATTTTCACCAATTCTTGATAGTTTTCTACCAAGAATTGGTCAAAATTTCCACCAATTCTAAAAAAAATTGACCAAACATTGGTGGAAATTTTGACCAACACTAACAAATTAGAGCTAGCAAAAACTAAATTTTTTTGACAAATGTATTGCTCAAAATTTCAACCGACTGACAGGTTGGTCAAAATTTTGATGAGAAAAATTACCACAAACTACTTGGTGACAATTTCAACCAACCTGGGTCAAAATTTTGACCAATATTCATCAAAACTTGAGTCCAAAATTACTAGTGGTTACTGTCAAATCAACTTGCAAAAATGTAAAGCGTGAAACATAATAGATTCATCAACACACTTGACACAATGATTTACGTGGAAACCCAATTTGGGAAAAAAACCACTACTAAAAATTTTCTCCTTTCCACTCTTCCAAAGTAATGCCCTATGAAAAGCTAGCCCTATTAAAGGTTACAATACACACTATTAAATGTGACTTGGTTAAGGGATTTCAATCACCCTATTAGAAGTGAGCCTTGTTAGAGGACTTTAGGCCATTCACTTGGAATGCCACCTGATTAAAGTATTTACAAATGATTGTTAGGTCAATCTTAATGCAAAGGATTTACCCTAGACTATACAATTGTTAGAGAGTAATAGTAGAGCTTTGATCTGATACAACTTATAACTTCTCTTACAGATTCCATATCTCTGTTCAGTCCTTAATTCTGCTTGGACTTCATACTTTGCAGCTCTGATAGCTTGTTCACCCTCTAAGAATTTATCTCCTTAATCCTTCTTGCTTAACATGTCATTGTAGACTCTTCTCTTCAGTCACTTAATGAAGCAAAACCCTTAACTCCTTCTCCTCGTTAGGTTCTCACACATGACAACTTTAGCTTCATGACCAAACATTCCTATAAGTAGGAAATTAGGATATTTTCTTGCTCATTTTCCATCATCTAATTTAGAGTTTTGGATGGATTAGGTAGGAAACAATGTATCTACCCCATATCTTGTATCCCTTCTACAAATTTCTCCTAGAATCTATTTTAATTTGCCTCAAAAAGGTTTACATCAAATTCTATGCCACAAACTCATCAATCTTATCTTCCTCCTAGTTCACAAGTTTCAAGAAAACAAACTTGTTGGCTTAGATTTGGTGAATCATTGATCTTTAACATAATGCAATAGCTTGACATTATCAAACTTTTGATGCTTGGCACATATTGTGTTTCTTGGCATCAACTATAATATCACTCGACATTAACTAAAGTTTACAGATGCTTGGCATCAACTATCTTTCTCGGCATCCACTAGAATTTTCTTTCACTCAGCTCCAACTGACTCCTACTCGGCTTGTACTAACTTTTCTTGGCACGTATTGTCTACTTGATCAAGCTTGGTAGAAAAATTTTGGGTAACTTGTCCTTCTAAACTTTCTAAGTGTAGCCAACATTTGTAACCATAACCAGATTAACAATACATCATGTCATCACTGTCTTAATTGGTCCTTGTACTTTATTACAGAATCATAACTCAAACTTTCCTCAAGGTGTTATTGTTACCTCTTATTGATCAAATCCTCTTCATTAATCAACTAAGTGATATTACTTGAATCTTATAAGTAGTTGTCTTACGAGCAGATAGCAGGTTTGACATCAGTGACAAAACAATGATTGAAACACATAGTCTTCTTCAACAATCTCCCTCTTTCAAGAACCTCTCTTAACAATGATCTTTTGAATCAGATTTCAATAGTTCACAGTGTTTTAATTTCCTTAAAAAGTGTAGGGCATGTGTGTGATGAAGCTTTGGCATAGCTTTCCCATATTTTTAATCAATGGAGACCATACATTCAATTTTTTGATAGATTAATTATTTTGATGGTTAAGAAACTGGAACTACCTGATAAATTTTTCACAATAAAAGAAGTATTGGAAATGGTAAAAGATTTAATTGATTTCTTTAAAAATAATTTAAAAATAATCTAAGGGATGATGAAGATAGTGAATGATAGTATTGATGTTTTTATTCCTACCATTGTTGATGAAGAAAGCAAGTTGAAATATTGGAAATAGTGGTCAACATCCTTTGATCACATTCTAACGTTAGAGAAAGTTACAATATTTTTTTATGGGGATGTTCATGAAAACTGATTTTATGATCTAATTAATGCTATGTTCAAAGTGTAAGTGGATATGAATAGGTTTGTTACAGCATCAAAGGTCATTATAGATGTCAAGTGGAGAAAATTTCTTAATGATTTGAAGGTAGTCAAAGGCACTAAAATGCCAACAAAGAGAGAGAGATTTGTGTGTGAGAAGCAATTGTTGAGGTGAAGTCTTTACCCACGTGAATTAGTTAGAGGATATATGATGACAAAAAATGAAAGACAAAATAGAGGAAGAATAGAAATCATATCAGGGTATCTTATCTTTGCATTTAACTTGATACGAATACACCAACGCTACAAACAGAGACTGCACCTAAACATGAAGATGTCAGCTATCAAATTTTGAGCTACTTTGCAAAGCAGTTTAGTTGTAGAGAATATTTGTAAAACAATATTTTGTCTTCTCTGCAACTTATTTTATGATTCATGTAGTGACATGTATCTTCCTCGATCTAAAGCTTGTTACAATCCTTATATCTATAAAAGGATTTCCAAGATTGGGAAGAGAGGTTTGAAGTCTTATTATGTGATGAATATTATCATTTGAGTCAATGTAGTTTTTGTGTTAAGGCTAGAGATGCTTCATCTTGTTTCTTTTGAAATTTTGAAGTTAATGAAGGGATAGTATTAATAATATATTTTTCCATAGTCTTGCATCATAAATATGTATAATATTCAATGAGATTAATACAAGGAATGTTCTAGGGCATTTGTGTCTCAACATTTTGTCTCTATTTTCATACTTTTGTAATTTTGAGAATGAATGGACAAGTTTCAATTTATTAAAATTCAATTCAAGTGGGTTTTATATCATTTCATAGGGTCATTATAAGTGAGAGGGATATTGTAAGTATAGAATTTGGAAGCCATTAGTTGATACATTTAATTGCAAGTCAGTTAAATAGATTTATTAATATTGATTGAAGTGACTCTATTATGACAATGGATTAAGACACTAGTCATTTAGTTGAAGTGTCAAGAAAATCTATCTTAGCTTTGCATGAATTAAATTTTACAAATCAAAACAATTAAATTTTACAATAGTTTGTCAAGTTTGTTGTTGGTTACTATAAATTTGTCATTAAATTCTAATTACACTAATTTTCAAGACCAAATTTTCTATAGGGGATTTGTGAGATAAAGTATTATAAATGAATTGTCAAATACTTAGGTTGACCCACCTTGGTTTCGTAGAGCCAAAAGAGTAGAAAGCAATAGTTCTTTGTTTGTTGGTTCAAACTCAAATAGGATGTACCAGTCATGGGAAGTAGCTAATCCCTAGGTATTATTTTATTTGTTATTTCAAAAGTATTATTAAATTTTTTAAATCATAAACCAAAAAAAATGGTGACTCTACTAGGGAAATTACTGTCGAGGTATTTTTAAGTATTATAGTACTTGTCAAATCCTTTTCCCTATTGGGTAAAATAGAATTGTCTGGTGTCCAAATACTTGCTTCATAGGTGTTGTCTAGTAAAAGTGATTCCTATATATTTTTTGAGAGATGACTTCGTGAACTTTCAAGGATTATCTATTTTAAAGTCATAATTTTCATAAGTAGTGGGGGGTGACTCAGAGGTTATAGAACTAATGTTATTTTAGTTTGAAACTATGGATAGAATGAAGGATACATGAGATTTTGTTAGAAAGAAGCCAGAAGCAAGTGTTCAAGGGGGTCTTCCTCCAAGAGTAAGGAAAGGTTGGTAAACAAAGAAAATTGAAAAACCAAGAATACCAAAACTTTAGGAACAAGCTACAATCCATAAGAAATCTCATCTTTCTCTCAGTGAGAAAGAATCTTTTTATAAAATCTCTATGTCTATTAGTGAGATTTTTTATGATAGTCTGTATGACACTCTAGAGATTATAGATCAAGAAAAGGTGATACACCAAGATCCATTGCATATATAACAAAGGAGAAATAATAATCTATTCTATACCAACCAAGCTCCTATTCTTTCAAATCCTCCTCATATGGAATCAGAACGTATCCATTCAATTCATATAAATCTTATGGTTACAAACATGATTTCCAGTTCTAAAGATGTTAGGCCAAACCAAAATGATTTCAAAATATTGAGAATGCATCCTTTTAAGAAATTGGCAATAGAATAACATCTCTAAAATAAAAGAGAGGAAGAAATTAGAAAATTAATAGATGAAAGGGAAAATTTACTCTGAAGCATTGCTTACCCAAAATATTAAAAAATGAGAGAGATGTTTCTCCTTGGCAACCAACTATTGGTATCTCTAATCACTATTTTCTATTAGTGTTAAACACTTAGTCATTTATAAGGAAGAGTTAGATGGTCATCACTACAACTGAGCTACTCTATAAATGCCAAGTCATGAACATAAGGAAGTATGTACTGAGATCTATAGGAGCCATGTAAATTTATGGTCACCAAGTAATTTCTATATGACCCAAGATCAACAATGACTGAGAAAGTTTCAAGCATAAAAGTGTTGAGTTACATAGTGTGTGTTGAGTGCAATACATATCAAGCATTAGAAGAGAACAATATAGGCCAAGAAATAGAAATATCGAGAATTAGAAAATAGTAAATACTGAGCAATGAAAAGTGTACATAAAATTTAGAGATAGAACATAATTTGAGGTAATGCATTTTATGAGCTAATAGGGAAGGAACATTTAATACATGCATAGGTTATTACAGAACATTTAAATGATGTGGATCACATATCTCTATGTTCTACATTCAATAATTTAATTGAGAGTCTATTATGGAAGAATTTAGAAAACTCTTTATGAAACTCTTTAAATAGAGATGGTCTTAACCTAGATCAAAAAACATGCAAAGTAAGAGCAAGAGTAGAGAGGTGTGTTGATGTTTTGAAATGTCAAGGTTTCAAATTACCCTGATGAGAAAAAAATACATCTAGGGGTAGCTACTTCCATCCTCAACATATCCTTTCAGACACTGAACCAACTATAAGGCTAGACCTTTCTTCTACTTTAGGCTCTACAAAACCTGGGTGGGTAGACCTCAAATTCATTTATATGGTACCAATGCTAAAACATACACTTGAATCTAACAAAGTAGATAAAACCCTTAATCTTCTAACACTTATGCAAAGATCCCAAACATGAAATAGTGAATAACATGGCCTAAGAAATTGATAAGCTAAGTGAGGGCATAACTTTTTAGTTCCATCAACATTAAAAGGAAAAGATATTTAATTAATGATGTTGATTTCAACAAATCCCCAAATATGCAATAGTAAGAACAAGTTGATCGTGTAGCTTATCAGTGCCTTATCTATTGAGAAATTCCATGAATCACACACATACATCTATGATACCAGTGACATATTCCATACATCAAGATATCAAATCTATCTTATCACTTTATGAATCAGATATCATTGTTCATAAAAGACCTCATTCTCATGAAGTATCCTTCTCAAAAAGACAACAACCCTATCAAATACATCAAGCATTTACTTGGCCCTTTATTCCAATAGAAAAACATATCAGACATACAAGCTTATAAGGATGAAAATAGGTCTAAGTTCTTTGTTCCTAAACCTCAAAACATTACAGATATAGAGATAAGAGATGAGAATCAGAGTGAAACCAAGAAGATTATTGCTCATTTGTATTCATTTCTTTGAAACTATACATTTAGATGCATCTAAACATTCCATGAAACCACTAACCTATATTAGCTTAACTATTGTTGTTCATACAAGAGAAATATGCTAAAGAATGGTATCACATTAGTGAAAACACATCAAAAGTGCAACCTTGGTCTCACAATACTGAGAAAACTCAAGATTGGAACCTACATTGTATCACAGTAATCAGAATTTGTTTTCAAAATTGTAACCCTTAAAATGAATCAGAAAGAGAGAGATATAGGAAAAGAATGAAATCTTGGATCTCATCTAGAAGTGACATGTGTCCACTTGAATCTTCATTCCCTACTATTGTAAAATATTTCTCATCTTTCTATAACTGAAATATTTTATGATTTTCATCATTATTTTGTAACAAACTTGAAATATCTCTTCTTCAATGATGAAAACCCTTGTGTTGCCAAAATATCTAAAATTTTGATAATCCAACTACTAAAACAACTTGGAGATGACAAAATCCTCCCCTAATTGGATTCATACTATCTCTGATGCTCATCCAATTCACCATTTCACTAGAAATCAAACCTAAACTACCCCAATTGAATGAAACTAAAAAATGGATATATGAGAAAAAAAAAAACCTTGAATAACTTGAACTAGTGGCTTCTTGTGCAAAAACAAACTCCAAAAATGAAAATATTCTTCTTTCTTGGTTCTAGCAATATATAATGTTGTTATATTGGCACATTGGAAAGACCAAAAATCTCATTTTGAAAATCAAGTCCCTGGCAAGGGTCTCAAGTCTGAATTTGCATTTACACATTTAAATATTCTCAAAGGTTTAAACTGTAGGTTATAGTTCAAACATTATTTCAAAGACCTGTATGTAAAACTAGAAAAATAATAATAAAATTTATTTTATAAATTTTCCCCTAATGCTACATTTTGGATTAACTCAACTTTGATTGACTGGACATGTGTCAACACAAGATTGGTCCATCTCTACATACTCATCTAACACCCACCACCCGGGTGCCATATGTCACACTATTATTGGTCTTTTTCCTGTCACGTGGTAATCTCTTATTTGTTCACCATATCACCATTCTACTCAGCACAATGCCACATCATCATGACATAGTGATGTTATAACACTTGGCACCTTAGTCCACATCATTTCCAAATCAATAGTGCTATGTCACCAAGCCTCATCATCTGGCAATGTCACTAGCCCCGCCACATGGCAACTAGTCACTATGTCACTATTCTACCTCAATACCACCATGTCACTAGTGACATAGCAACTTTGCACCATGTGTCACTGTCTACCACATCACTGCCTTGATTTCTACACCAAGTTGGAGACCTCTACAACTTTTCATTCCACAATTTATCCATTTGGTGCCATTTGTCACATTTTGGTTGGTCTAGATGTTCATGTCATCATATTTGTCTGCATATTTTTGGTCAAAATTTGACTTTGGTTATACATCCAACTTGGCTAGGTGGGCCCATTGCACTTAAGCTCATGTCTCATAAAGGGCACATCTTTGAGACATTGTATTAGATGAGACTTTGAGTATAAAAACACTAGAATCAAGCCAAACAAGATCAATGTGGGATAATTTTTTTCTTTTGTTTCTCCCACACTTATCACTTTATGCAACATGTGCCTTCTATACACATCTTCTCAACTTGACAAAAGAGGAAACTACTATATCATTTTAAAGAAAAAAAAACCACTACTCTCATCCTTATCCCAAAATCCCCCTTTTTCATTCAGATCTCCTACCATTAGTGATCCTCTCTTTAAATACTTATGTTGGCACCTAGTGTAGATCATTGTATTGAAAGAGAAACAAAATTTGATGATATCTCCTCTAGCATGGAAAGAAATCTTCAAAATCGTAGATTTATGGTTATCCATCTGCCTTTGACCTAGGTGTCTACCACCGTTAAATGCTCCTTTGTACTCCTTTTTCTCTTTCTTAGTTACTGACACTTGCTCCTTTGCATTTGGCATTCTTATCTCTATCATAGATAGATGCCATAACACCCTCAACCATTCCCATTCCAAGTCCCGCCTTCTCCCTTTTGATTTCAGAAGATTCACAACCTTCATTTTCCATGGGCGTTGCAGACTAATTCTTTGGCTTTATTTGAATGCATGTGATTCCTTATGGCTATTTTCGCATGCTCTCAGAGTTCATTGGCAGTAGCATCAACATTTATAATTGGTGGTAGTTTCTCTCAATTCAACTTGTAATTTTAGATGGAAAGCATGAGAATGATGAGGGTAAGAGTGAATCATGTGAAAGACATGGAGTAGATGGTTTATGTTGCACTTCCACCTTACCACTCCCATTTTGTTGTCCAGCTTCAAAACACCACCATAGGAGATATGGAAAAATGTCAAGACAATTGCAAGAGAATGTTGCATGAGAAAACTATGACATGCTTATATTGGAAGATTTGTAAAATCTTTAGAGGCACCAATCTATGTGAGACACCCATCCACTTCATGGAAAGCTAACTTAGCAAGATAATAATCATTTTTTAAAACATCAACTTCTTTAAATGTTAGGTACCAACCTCCAATAGATTGATGACTTATATTATATTTGTATTGAATTAAAATCTTCCTTGGCGTATGCTCAAAAAATTATTAAAACTACTTCAAACATCCTTCACATTTTGTATAAATGCATTTCATAAAAATTGCTTGCATTCCCCATAAGCACACAAAAGTCTCTCTTAGTTATCTAGGAGTTCATTCTTTTTTTGAATTTTGAACCCAAAATGTGTTGACCTCATAAAATGCATGGTGCTTGGTAATTCCCATCAAGTCTAAGTTGCCTATGCAATTCAACAATGCTTGCTTGGCTTGCATTCACTATGACAAAGTCCCTTAGGTTATCAATCTCCATAGCCCCTTTTCCATGAACAATTAATACCAACTAAGATTCCACATGATTCACTTGATCTGCAAAGCTAGGCATTCATACTAAAATAATGTGGAAAAAAGGAAACTTAGTATTACTTGAACATGCTCTGCTTCCCAAAATCAAAATCCCAACATCTTGATGATATTAGTCAAGCCCCAAGGAGGGTCTAGCTTAAAAAAATCATTTTTGAATAAGTGACATCTCAAACTGATCTAATGAACACCTAACTCTGATTTAAATCAATCTACATCATTGGTTTAAGTTTTAAAACTCAATTTTACCTTTGAAGCAAACTGGAAAATTCATGTTGAGAGGTCCTCATACTAGCCTTAAAAACTGACCAACACACCTGACCAAGCCCTTAGATCTAACATGCTAATTCTTTTTCAAAAATCTCTTACCTTTTTGAATCTTTTCTTATGACTAAGTCTCAGTAAAAATATATTGATTGTCAAAGTTGCCTTCTCAAGATTGCCTACAAGCAAACAAGTCAAAAAACCATAAAATGCATTCAGATTTGGTTTCAAAAATAGGTCAAACTAACATTTGGGGGCACATAGACTGGGGCATTGGTTCAGTATCATGAGGAGAGTACAAACCTAGGATTTGGGCTCACAATGAATAATTAGGCGAGTTTGTCAAATAGTCAAAGTGGGCTACTTAGATTTGCAGAACTAGAAACAATGGCAAAAAAGTGATTTTTGCAAATGGAATGGACCTATGAAAGCATGTAGACGAATTTATCAAAACTTGCAAACTAGCACACTTAAAGAATTTTTAGAGTAGAACATAGTGGTACAATACATTTTGATCTTACCTATCATGGATTCAAATTTATGACATCCCAAATAGGAGTATTGATCAATCTCCACTTCATGACACCAATAAAACTTCATAAATTGCATATGGAATCGTGTCCAAAAGTTGATCAAATAGATTTTTCTTAAGCTCAAATTAGAAACATAACAAGTCCCTAACCTCTAGAATGTAATGCAAAAGGAAATTTCTCATTTTTGTTAATTGGGTCAAAGTTATAGCAAGTCAAATAGGGCCTCTCAAAATTCTAAACAATTTACATCAGTATAATAACAATAAACAACTTGAAATCTAAAACATAGATTTTTTGATATGGATATTAAATATTCCAAAAGTATAAAGTCATGAAACATAACTAGGTGCAAGATATTCAAGTGCAAAGTAGGCCTCTTGTCACTGTTTGACATAGGCAAAAAAGCAAGTTTGGACATTGCTCAAATGAAACTTCACAGAATGACTCGGAATGGAAATTTATCTTCATGGGACACACAGATATACTGAATGCAAGGTGTTAGAAATATTAAACACCTTTTAGGCCTCAAATAGATATTCAGGTACACATGCATTAAAATGTTCTTAAAAGGTCTCAAAAGCTTGGAATGGTATTGAAATTGGGAAGGCAATTTTGAGTCCCAACAAGGTGGATGCATGCGAACAAGGAGTAATATGTAAGTGAAGGATTGAGATCAGATCAAAAGTTAGTGAAAGGGTTATTTTATCACTTAACAAAGCAAGTGACCTATTCATAGCAGTGAAGTGAAAGGGAAAAAAAAGTTTATCATATTAGAGGAGAGGATCAATTAGAAAGGAGAAGAATTGAAATCAGATTATAGAGCATACCAAGAGTTGGGTACTAGATCAGTTTTAACCAACTTGAATATGGATAAATCTCTTAATAAAGTGATATTAATAGATCTTTGTAAATCTCCTAATAGATTCTTTACTTTTTTGTAAGTCTTAAATCATCTAACAAGGTGAGACCTAGTACTCTCTTAAGCTTTTTACAGGGAAGACCTCTCATAGGGTATATCATATATTATGATTGAATATTATAACCATCACAAGTTAACTTTATTACTATAATAGTGAATATTTGTGGCTGTCATCCCCACTACAATTTTACCTTCACCTTGGAGGGTTTTAGGGTAACAAATATTGTGTTATGTGTTTATTTTAATGCATGTGATAGATTATATTTATATGTTACAATATATTTACATTATAATTTTTACATGCATAAGTTTTTTGATGGATGTGAATGAGTTTGTGAAAATTTGAAGTGTTTAATATTATGATTCACCCCCCACCCCCCTTTGTATCTAGTTTATCCTATTTGTACCTCCACCAATCAATAATTGGTATCAGAGAATTGGTTCTCTGAGAGAAGCTTAATCACTTGGAGATTAGATCTTTGAGATGGAGGCTTTCAAACTAGAAAAGGTTATTGATAACTAGGTGATTGACATCCAACTCATACTATAGAAACTTGAGAAGGCAAGACAAGATTTGAAGGATTTCCTAAAAAGGAGAAAGGAAATTTCCATTCAGATAAAAAAAATTCCTATGAAGAATTTGACACTAAAGGACTATTTGAACTAGTCAATCCAAATAAGAAAGCATCTATAGATCTACTTGACAAGAATAAACTCCTGAATGATGAAATAAGAGGATTGAAGAGATAAGATGAAATCCAATTAGTAAGACTATGTGAAGTGATTGAACAAAAGAAGAGAGCTAAAGAATACAAGACTGTGGCTAAAGAAGACAAAAGGGTAATGGCTACTAGACTTCAAGAAAGGATATCAAATTGTAAAATCTCAAAACACTCAATTGGACATGATGAATCAACTAATGCTTGTAAATCAGGAGTTGAATCACAACGATGTGGAAATTAAAAATCTCAAATCATAGAAGGGTATACTTAAGAATGAATAAAAAATTGAGAAAGAATCCATGGAGAGATTCAAAAAACCAAAAGAGGCAATGAAGTACTTTGAAAAACTTATGAATTCATCTAATTTTTTTGATGGGTCAAGACATTCATGCACTAAACAAGGAGAATCATCTAGGAATGGAGAAAAAAGGAATGCAAAGTCAAAGGACAAATCAACATGCTATCACTGTAGAAAACTTGGTCATACTACAAGTATCTATCAAAGAAAACATGGTATGCAAAACTCTCAACCTAAGTTTACTAGTTACTATTTTTACTACAAGAAATAAGGACATAAAATACATGAGTGTAGGTCAATGTTGAGGAATACAATAGCTACACCTAAGTTTGAAGGATATTGTTATAACTATCAAAAGTATGGGCATAGAGCATATGAATACATATCATAGACAAAACCTTATTGAACAAATTAGAGGAAGAATTATGTACCTAACAATGCATGGTCCAAATGTCACAAGTTTGGACATCTAAGAAAGAAATGTAGGAATCAAGTAAATTTAGCAAATCAAACAAAAGACAAAGGCAAAGGTAAAGTCAAAATTGAGAAAATTGGGAAGGAAATGAATCAAAAATGGAAAAAGAAAGAAGAAGATGGAAATAGTGGAGCAAATGAGTTAAGTCACCCAATCCAATGGAGAAGGTGATCAAGTCATCTCAAGAAAAGCAAGAAAGGTATGTATGGAATTTTATACTTAATTGATATATCATACATTAGATTCTTACATATAAATGTGCCAAAAGTTCACATTAGCATATGTAAAGATGCAAAAGATCAAATTTGTGAAAGATCATCCAGTGTCAATAGATTTTTCTATGTTGACTAAGAGTTGCAACATAGACCAAGCACTTCAAAAGAGGAATGATAGAGATAAAATGTAATGATAGAGACCAAGTGATATGGAAGAGACTAAGTTGTAACATAAAGACCTATTTAAATGGCATAAATATCAACCGAGACAATTAGCTTCCACTTATCTAAGTACTCAACATTAATGGAGATCCTAAATTGATCAAAAGAAGGTATATCACAAATTTAAAATATGTTATTTCATACCTTGCACACAAATTTTTGATAAAACAAAGTGATTTGGTGATTTTAGTGAGTAGCAAAGATTTCAAGAGCAATTTGGACAAAGAGGCTTGAACAAGTTAAGATCTAAAGTGTGGTGAGTATCTAGAGAAGAAATAACTTCAAACCATATATATGACCATGGAAGCTTCATCAACCACTAGAATGAGTCAAGAGGTTAGTAAAATTCAACTAGTGAAGAGTGATGTTTGTCCTCCACCAAATTTGTGTTCTATTCTTGAAATTTCAATGAAAGAAAACTAAATGGGTGCACTATCTTTCATACCACCTAAATTCATTGTGATCCATGATGTAAAATGTTGTTATATATATATATATATATATGGAGAAGTGGGAGACTATGAGGTCACAGAATCTTATGAGAAATTTTACAATGAAGGAATCTTGAAGGAGAAATTCAAAGTTTTTTAAAAGAGAGGATTAACTTGTGCCCTAGAATTCCAAAGAAATTTCAAGATTAAATGGATTAAATTCAATTTGAGTAGAATCCATGATATGAAGTACTAGCTACAAAATGGACCCATGGAGATTAAAATTAAAATCATATATAGGGTTACAGGCTATCCAACCCTAGACAAGAAGAAAACCATGCAATGTTTGATCTGTGAAGAAGTTGAGGGTAACACTAGAGTAGAGTGGAATGGAAATGATCTGTCCATCACAAACATTTTTGATCCACTAATCGAGTTTGTAGTGAGATACATTGCTCACAAATTCTATCAATTGAGTAGATTGAATAGTGTTCCATGTATGGTTATGGATCATTCAGTCTATATTTTTGTGCAAGGGTTTTGAGTCAAGTCAAGTGTCAAAGTCTTAAGTCTGAGTCTAGATTACCTATACGATGATCTTTCTCCTCATCATTTCTTTGAGTCAATCTAATGTGGGAATCATATGAGAAATACATTAGTCCAAAGCTAAGTGATTAGGGTTAGGAGGGATTTTTACGCATTTTCCTAATGAGAAGAAAGTCTAGATATTATGCTAATTCATTTTTCCTTGTTCCTAATCATGTCCAAGATAAATATTTCTGTTGAGAAGTAGTTCTTCATGAAAGCATTTCTAAACCTCTGAGAATTTATAACTTCATGGTCAACAGTCTATATCTAAAGGAAGGATATATTTAAAAGACATCATGATCATATACAAAGAAGATACAGTAGAGAACATCAAAGTCTAAGGCTAAAAGATTGATATGAAAAACACGAGGAGTCAAAAGTAAGATTAGTTAAATTCAATATAGAGTGCATGCTCAAAAATGTAGAAATGAAAAAGAACATGGTCAAAGCTGATGAAGACCTGATTTGAAATTGAATCAATGAATTAAAACAATCTAAACATCCATGTCACCAATTTGAATAGTCAAGTCACCTTGGAAATAAGACCTTTTTCACGATCGTTAGATTTTACAAAAATCTATAGACATCGCTTTGTTGCTTTCCAAAGTTGCACAAAGAATAATTCAAGTGACATAACAACAATATGAAATGTGGAGTAGATTGGCCCATGTCACATAGCAAAAGGGATAGTTAAGGCATTTTTGAATATTAATCGTCTGATCTTGAAAATTAATGGTTATCACATGATCGTAGGTTAATAAAGGTAGTTAATTTTAATGTTGTGAAATTACGATTATGGTTAATGAAAAATTATCTTCAAGTCATCATGGCTAATGAAATAAATGCATGCTAAGATGAAAACCAATAGACAGTTTAGTGTTAGATTCTTCAAGCAATGAAATTATGTCACCTATTTGCCATAGTGTACTTAGTTGGAAACTAAACCCACACCATGAAATAAAGATGCTTGACATCATTTTATTACTACCATCATTAGATTAAAAGAAAGATATATGTCTCATGCCATCTCACTATGTAAAGTTGCAAGGAAAATAATCTATGCAACATAGCAATAGAAAGACACATGTACATGAAGGGACTCATGGAGGAAGTTATAAAGGAAGGTCATAATGTTTTAATCACGATTGTCAATTTGAGATAAATGATGGGAACTCAAAGTTCTGGTGATCATTAGAATATGAAATATAGTGGTTGGCATGAAATAGTAGAATATGAAGAATTGAAGGTTTCTATAGGATTTGTGAATTTGCATGAAGATGAAAGGTCATGGAGTGTATTCAAGAATATCATGGATTAAGAATCATTAATAGAAGAGATACCACATGCTCACATCATAATGTAGATTAGATAATTTTATATTTTATTCTCATTTTCTTTTCTATTTAATTACTATTTCTCTACCAAAGTTAAGAAATGATAGAGAACTATAAATGTAACCTAATTTGATAATAATTAGGTCCACAAACTTGATGGAAAATTTGTCTACAATTCCATTTACCCTATTTTCTTGTCATGTTTTGTGGCCCATGGATAGATTAATTTTGCATTAAGAGTTGAAGGAAAATTATATGTGATCATGTGATGCATTTCTTCTTCTCTTCCTCTTTTTCATTTAGATGGTTAACTCTACATTTAAAATAGAAGTAAGAGTTAGAAATCTTAAGATAGTCTATTACAGTCATTCCATTGGGTGTGATAGGTTGTCCAAATCTATTTTGCCTAATTTTTTTGTGCCTACAAATAATTTGGTTATCCTTTATTGCTCTCGAGTTAAGAGCTTATAATGTCAAAACTTATGATCTCATAAAAACATATCATTGCAAATCATAGGTGGATGTACCTAATCAATTCAAAGGGTAGTGATAGAATACATACACTGACCCATTTATTGGTAAACATAATTTTGTATCTCCAAGTATTGGGTATCAAAGAGTCAAGATTATAAAATCTAATAGGAGAACAAATTGTTAACCAACAATTTTTTGTGACTCTGTTGGGGAGATTCAGATAAAAGCTTTGAATAATTTTCCTTTATATTAATTCTCAATATATTTGAGTTACAAGAAGGAATTGTGGTAGTAAGGTGTTTTCCATAAGACTTTGATACCAATTTTACAGCCTCAACCTACTGAAGAAAAGAAGCAAATTCAAACTTGAAGACTAATAAGAATTATTCAAAACATAATTTTTCTAAATATTTGATACATTCTAGATTCCAAATATACTAGGAGTGCTAAGGAGAAAGGAAAGATTGACCAATATACAAGGAACTCAAGAAGGCCAATTTTCCTATCCTAGAAGATCTTTGCAAAAGAGGAAGGACACATGCAAGGGAATCTATAACCAAGCAACTCCAAGATACTCTCTTATCTACAATTTTTCGTCCAAATAGAACACAAACAAATCATTCTTCTACTCCTCCTATTGTTAGGAATTATATTCCTTCTATTTTTGATGCTTTGTTGTTGATTGGTACTGCCCTTCTTGTTTCTGTTACTTTTCAAAAAAATTAATCCACTGTACCAATAGGTATGGCACAACCATGGGAAAATGTGATTGGTCCTCTTGCCATTGCAGCTAATAATTATTTTCCAAGAGAATCAAGGAAGAACTTCCCAAAATTTAATGTTGATGGTACCACCTTTGTAGAACAGCACTCAAGTTCTTTCCATAAGGCTTGTGGTGTAGTAAATCGTCAACATGAGGATGTGGCTATCAAGGATGTTTATAGATACACTGGTGGATAATGTTGTTGATTGGTTTTGAGATTTACCTATAGGATGCATCACAAATTGGGATACTATGAAACAAAGGTTTGAGGAACGTTATAAAAGTACAGAGGATGCACACGTATTGTTGTTACAATTGGCATAGATAAAGAAAGAACCGTCAATTTCTATCAGAGATTTTAATGCAAGATTCAACAAACTCATTAAAAGAATACCTATTGCAAGTGCACCTAAAAATTATAATAAGAATACTTTCTACATTAGTTCTATACATCCTAATTTGGGATATCAAATTAGAAGATCAAATGTAGCAAACTTACAAGCTACCCAGACACTAGTTGTAGATATGGAAGATGATATGATAACCTCTAGTAAGTGGAAAAGAGAATTCCAATCTAGAAACATGGGTAATATAGTTAGTACTACTAATAATATAGAAGCCATGCTTAAAAAATTGTCTAATAAGCTCATTTCATTGAAGAAACAAATCAATAGGCCTACTCATTCTTTTCATCTACCTCATCAAGAAGGATCTATATGCATTAATTATGGCCTGTTAATCAACCACACTTCAACATAGTCCTTACATGTGAAACCATCCCAGAATGAACATTAAGTCATTCATCTGAAATAATTTGGCAAATTGACATGTTGCCTTCAAACTAGATGGAGTCATCTATTGCTCTTAGAATGAGAAGCCAACAACCAAACCTCTAGTATGAAGGATTTTTTTTAAGCTATATGAGAATGCAATATTAAATCTATATGAAATTCATATTAAGCTAAGAAATAAATGAGCATACTATGCTAAATGAATGCATATTAAGACTAATATGAGATTATAGTGCAAGAAATTAAAGCTATGGATGTGTGAGAAAAAAGAGTAGACATTCCAACATAAATTCAATACAAATTCAATTCAACCTTTGTAATGAGGGATTGGAGGCTCCTTAAATAGAATCCTAGGATTGATCAACAGTCGAGATCAATTGGAATGAATGGCCAAGATTGAAGATGAGAATCAGTCAAAATGGAAAATTTCTTATGCAAATGAAGTTAACTATTTCATATTTGAGTGTGATGGAGAGTTAACTAATTCTCTTCTAAGTGTGATGGAGAGTTAACTGAGTTAATTCCATTTCTAGTTCTAGTTCACTCAAAATTCCCATTTCTAAATGGAATAGAAGATTTGTAGAGAATATTTAATTTAATAAAATAGGTTATGACCTCATAAATGCATATTTTTAATTAATGAAATAATTAAACTCAATAATTAAAATAAAGACATTATCTTATTAAATTAAATATACTTAGTTCCTTTCTACATTAGCTAAAGAGGTAATTTTAATTTAATTAAAGTATGAACACTTATGATTAAATTAAACTTAATCAATAGGTTTAATATAGCTAATTTGAGTCGATACTTAGGAATTAAATAAAGAGTGTGATTAATGCAGATTAGGGTTTTTGTATCTGACACTTAGGTCAAGTAACGAGTATTAGAATTAGAATTGCCTAGTAAAATAGGACTTAGGATTGATTAAATAGACCAGAATTGGTTAACATGGCAATGTGCCAATTTTGGGGTATTACATTTGCCCCTCTTTGAATGAATGTGCAAGCAATATGTTCAATTCAAAGAAATCATAAGTATCAACCATAGATCAAGAAATGAGATTGGTTTTGAAATCAATGACATGAAGACCAATTGATAAGATTTTTAAGGTTATCTCCAAAATGAAGTTGAACTGTAGGGGATCTAGATAGAACACCTAGATATCGAGATTGATAAGCTTTTTTAGGTTATCTCTAGAACAAAGCTTAACCTTAAGGGATCCAGATAGAACACCTAGATACCAAGATTGATAAGCTTTTTAAGGTTATCTCTAGAACAAAGCTTAACCTTAAGGGATCCAAATAGAACACCTAGATATCAAGATTGATAAGATTTTTAAGATTATCTCTAGAATGAAGCTTAACCTTAGGGGATCTAGATAGAACACCTAGATACCAAGATTGATAAGATTTTTAAGTTTATTTCCAAAATGAAACTTAACCTTAGGGGATCTAGATAAAACACCTAGATACCAAACTTGATAGCACAAAGATTGTCAAACTTCATAGAATTGTTCCCAAAATGAGACTCAACTCTCAAGAGTCAAGGTTTAGACTATCATGATACCTGTCCATTAGAAGATGACAAGATTAATCACAATTCATATATTTATCCCAAGAATGAATCTTAATCCTTAGGAGACAGGGTTTAGACTATCCCAATACCTATCCATTAACTAGTGATAGAAAGAAAGAGCTTAGAATCATCCCCAGAATGAGGCTTAATTCACAACAGGAGTAATGGTTATCTCTAGAATGAAGGTTAACCCTTAGCAAGAATTTGGAATTATCTCTAGAATAGAGCTTAATTCCCCAAAGTCCAAATAGAACATTTTAATACTAGTCCATGAAAGAGATAACAAAGCCAGCCTATCATGAGTTAGAATTATCCCCAGATCAAGGCTTAATCCTCATAAGTTAGGGTTTAGACTCTCCCGATACTTGTCCATCGAACTCTAATAAGAACTACTATAAGATTGATGAACTAATCACAAGATAAAATAGATGATATAGATGCCAGATAGAAGGGAACAAGATGCCCCGAATGATGAGGACATAAAAGTCAGATTAAGTTTGAAGCCAATTTTGAAACATTTAATGATGTAATCATCCTGCCCCCTCAAGAGAAAAATCAAAAGATGACACACTAGAATAGTGATGGATAGTAGTAGATTGAGAGATATCAAAGAAATTAGAGATGCAGAAGAATGTAGAACACATCAGAAGAATCTGAAGAAAATTTGGAGTCAATTCGGAGTGATTTTGAGGTCCAAAAGACCAAGTTTGACCAAAATTGACTAGAGTTGACTTGATTTGATTTTTTCCATAAATTTTGGAAATTTTGAAGAAAATATGATTTGAAAATATTCCACGATGCACAAAGTATTAGAAAAATGGACTGCACAAGCATTTGATTACATCGATCTCAAATTTTGAAAATGTGATTTTGAGTTGTTTAAGTGTGTCAAATTTTGAATTTGATCCTGAAAATAATTTGTAAGAAATATAAAGTGGCAATTGTAAGTAAAGAACTTGTATGATAAAAGAGTATTAGCAAGGAAATTTGAGCCAGAAGACTTAGTATTACTCTAGAATTCTAGGATGAAAGATACAAGTAAACATGGAAAATTTGATTCCATTTGGCTTGGTCCATATCTAATTGATCAAAAGTGGGGTGAAGATTCTTATTTCATTAAAGAATTATCAAGTAATATTCTAGAATTGCCAGTTCATGGATAATTCATGAAGAAATGCTTCTATTGAAGGTACTTTCTATTCCATGAACAATAGCTTTAGGTCTCTACAAATTTGTAAATATCATAAATTCCTATAAATATGTTGTGGTTTCCATGTTTTCATCAAGTGTTGCATTAGTTTTAGTTGCCATTTTGTAAGGTACTGGTCTACCTTACCAAAAATGTTGAATTCTTACATGGATGTAAGCTATCCATTATCCCTAGATAGAGCAATTGATGACCTATATTTTAACAATGCAAAAATAATTTTGGAAAAATACTGTGAAAATTAGGTAGTTATGTGGTAGGTAGGGTTTCATGTATTCTATTGCAAAATAAATTAAAAGTGAAACCCTAAGTTAATTTTCTCATGCCCTATGTTATATTAATTTTGAGTTATTTTTATATCTTAAAATTATGTTAAGTATTTTAACCATGTTATTTTTCCTATTCAAAAGCATTATATACTATGTTTGACACTTTACCCTTTTCCTTGGTCTTATTGATGAGCAGGAAGTCATAAATCATAATTGGAATATTCTTTATTCTTCCCCAATCTCTCAATGAAATGTTAAGCATAAAGTCATAAAATCTATTTCCACATGTTGCGTGTAGGGTCATAAGTCATGGTCCCAAAGTCTAGAAGTGATTTTTGATGTTATGATTAGGACTTGAGTATAAGTGCATAAGTTGTAATACCCATAAGGCACCAGGTCTTCTAATGATATGATTAAAGGGAAAATGTAAGACTGAAAGGATTGTTGCAAAGCCTTTTGATGATATGATTAAGGAGGAGTGTAAATATCAGAGGGTGATTTCAAAGGTAATATTAATTGCTCTAATTATATGATGAGGTGATGTTAACCACCAATGTATGTTTGTGGCTAGGAGAAGGACATAGCGGTTAGTATCTTTGACTCAACAATAAATTGCAAAGTGTAAGATTAGAGGGCTTTAAATTTAAGGTTCATGGGGTTATGAAGATATTAAGATTTAATAGAGCATAAGATCAGAAACAAGACAAAATACATGATATGATTTCGCTAAAAGGAAAAAAAGACAAAGCAATGAAAGGTTTCTAGCCAATTAGAAATTTTATTATAAAATAAAAGGGAAGCTTGGTTGTTAACATCACCAAATTCTAAAGTGACAATCATACTATGAATTGTGAAGCCTCGTGCATGCATATATTTAATAGAGTAAATGAAATTTATGAAGCACATACCTACATAAAGACATTCTCTATGATAAAGAAGAATACTAGTTACTGAGGTTAAAGAAATCTTTGAGTTACAGAGTGTCTAAGTTATCAAATTGTTGAATTGTTTCTTTTGAGCTTCAGGGAAAAGGAAGTTTATTTTCAATAAAAATGTCTAAAATGGGAAGTAAAAAGTGAAGATTTAAGGACATAGAAGTTGTCTAATCCTTTTTGGAAATATAAGAGGAGTAACTAAGAGGGGAGGGGTGAATTAGTTACCATAAAGATAAATCCTAGATCCCTTAGATGTCAGTACAAAATATAAACTATGTTGAAATTGTTATTACTTGATTAACACACAGGCACTCGGTTAACACTAATAGTATGTTATAACTTGGAAAGCAATGTAATAACAAATTTTACTCAAAAAATACTGGAGATGAAAATCTTAATATATTGTGACACCAAGATTTAACATGGAAACCCAATTTGAGAAAACTAGCAATTACAACTAGTCACTTATTTTCACTCCTCTAAAGTGAGCCATGTTAGGAGCCAACCCTATTAAAGGTTAAAAAACACATTGTTAGGTGTGACCCTATTAGAGGATTTAATCACCCTATTAGGAGTGACCTTGATAGAGGTCTTTAGATACTTCAATCTAGAAATGCCACCTTGTTAGAGGATTTACAAATAGTTTTTAAGATAAATTTGTTAAGAGGTTTGATACACTACTACAATGGTTAGAGAATAGAAATGATATGACCTAATTGCTGATGCAAACTTATATTTTCTAATTTCATAACTCAATTCTAGCTTTAGTACCTAATCCTTCTTAATCATATATATCTTTGTAGCTTCTCAAGTATATTATGCTTATCCTTCCAATTCGCTTCTTCTAAGCATCTTCTTATCTTCCACGCATTCTTACTTACTTTCAATCCTCAACTTGACCTTATACTTATATCATATACATTTTCAAGTCAACTTGAATACATCTTAGAATAATTAATATTCATCTCTTCAGTTGGCTAGAAATAACAAAAGAAATCATTAAACTCAATATGCTAAAATAAGAAAATCCTTTACTAGTTGATCCTGCTCAGTTGACACTAACACTAAAATAGTTTTCATGTATTAACCAAGTGAACTCGGTTAACATTGCAACTTCACAAACTTTCTTTGGTACACGAGTGAGCTAGGTTGACACTAGTTCCATCTAACTTTTCATTTGTTAACCTAGTGAGTTTGGTTAACACTAAACTTCTATAAACTTCTCCATAGTGCCTGAGTGAACTCAATAAAAATTATCTTATAAACTTGGTATATACTAGAATGCTCGGTAGACACATGAAACTATCTGCATTGCTTGTGTGAGCTTGACATACATTGATTGGTAAATATATTACATTTTTTGTAACATCAAAGATAATATACAATTGATGAATTATTTTCAACAATTTCCCTCTTTGGCATTGATGGCAACACAACATGTCATAATACAATAAAATTTTAAAGAAAAATAAGAGTAAGGAAAATATCATTAGTTTCATTCTGACTTTCATCCATGAGAACTCCCTCTATTAGTTTGAATTCCCTCTTACTTCAATTCCTGCCTCTGTCAGCAAACTCTCCAAGTTTACTTTATCTTCAATATCTTCTTCTGATAGAAAACTCTCCTTATTTGATATCAAACTAGGTTCTCCTTCTTTTAAATCTTTCACAAGTTCTTCCTCTTTCACATCTTCAAACAAAATTTATATGATATGATACTATACTCTCCCTCTTGAGAAAATTTATGTGATATAATAGAAAATAATCCTTCTTTGACATCTTATGCCAAAGACAATATTTAGTTGATCAATTGTTTTCAATAGTTTAATCATCAACATCAAAGGTGCACAAAACTACATAGAGGAAACTGAACAAACATGCAAAAGAATATATTTGAATCTTACTTGGATCATGAAATGGTATTTTAGAAAATGATCATGATTTTAGGGATCCATATGTTTATTTGAGAGATTCTATATTTCGAGGAACAAATGGATATGATCTTTTCATGTTCTTTTATAGTAATAAATTTAAGAAGCCACCGGCCTCAAATCTATGGGAGAGAAATTTGGCAAAACTCATATTTCTAGAAGTGTATGTGGATGTAGATTTGCTGAAGATTCTTGTAGCATCTTCCAACCCCAGAAAAATATATTTTCATAAGCAGGATAGGAGCATGATGTGTACATTTGACTATTCCTATCTCATTGAAGCATTTGGGCTTGAAGGCTAGAAGAATGTAGGGATTGATGTTTAAGAGTTTCAAGAGAAATTTGAGAGGAATGCCAAGTTCTATACTAGGAAATTGATGCTCCAGCATATTCTATATGAACTCAAATTAGTGGGAGATATACCAAAGATAATGGATAAGATGCTCCTAGTAAATAAGTTTCGTAATTATCTTTACAATGCAATTTACATTTTCCATAAGGTGATTGGGACTATTGGTTTAGATATGGTATATGGGGGATTTTACCTCATGGCTCTAAATATTCAAGACCCATTTACAAATATTGAGTATGATTATGTGAAACATATTATTGAAAAAGTGCAAGAACAAATTTAAGTCATCAAGAGAGAAGAATTTGAGAATTTCAAATTCCACCATTACTCATTGTTAATGCATATGATTTTATACAAGAAAATTTCCTACTTCCATCTAGATTTCATTGATCAAACTTTTGACCTTAATGAAGACTTTCTAGTTTAGGTTTGGACCCAAGTATGGGATAGAAATTATCCTTATTCTAGTTTTGTGTCATTTTTCAATAATTTTAGTTTTTTTGTTATGAATATGTTAGGTACCCCACTAATTAGGTTTCTAGAAACTTTGAAGAGATTTTTGAGGCTTGTCATGTGAGATGATACCAAATTAGATCATGACTAGGGGGATGTGTTTTTGTTCCAAAAATAATAATTTATGGGATATTTTTCTTTTCCTTAATCCCCACACATATTTCCAAGATACATATCTACTAGGCTGGGGATAATTGATTTCATGTGGTAGATCATTATGATGGATAGGGAATTTTCGAGCCCTAAGTTGCTTATGGGAACTTTTCTATGTAGATGTTTTAAGATTGGCAATTTCTTGATTGGAGGTTTCTTATCCTTTCAAACTAGAGAAATTATTTTAAAATTATTATCATATAATGTCTCAAATGCCACAAGACCCAATAGGAGAAGAGGAAAGTGTAAACTGAGATTCCCCTTTCCCAATGTAGCTCTGGAGGAAATATATAATCAGTGTGAAACATCCACCTGGATAGTAAAGGGTAACAAGAAGTAGAAACTTTTTCATATGCCTAAGAAGATCAAGGAAAGAACTTTGCAATTGATACCCAGAAAAAAATTGATATTTTGTTGATATGAGGCCAAATTTCTTGCAGGAAAGGATTAAAGAAACTAAAAGTTTTTTGATAGATTTACAACTAACTATTGCAACACTGGATGATAGGATTCATCAAGTCAAAAGAAATTTTCTTATATAAAGTTAAGCATGGTGAACTAACACTGACATTAAAACCAGAAGAGTCAGAACAAAAGGCTAAAGAACTCATTGAAAATTTACTAGCATATGACCCTGATAGTGAAACAATGAAAGTGGATGAGGCAAGAGACCTTGTGTGAAGAAGTGAGATGTTAGTTGTGTTGAGATGGGACTTGGGAACAACATTTTTGCTGGACCAAATCAAAATATAAGAAAATCCAATTTCATATGATTCATTTGGTATACAGGGCTTACAAAGAGGCATTGGTTAAGACATTAGTTGTGTGGAGCATTTCTCTTAAATTAAACAATCCTAGATTGATGGATGTGCAATACAACTCAAGGAAATGTAATACTATAGACATTGGACTCAACTATTGGTAAGGATATCTCAAGTTCTTTGAAGCATTTCTCTTTTATGAATGAGGCCAAGGTTGATCAAATTAAGGAACAACTTTCTCAAACATTTAGGGAACACATAGACACCAGAAAGCTATATGAAGAAGAGATCAAGAAAAGATATGTGATAGAATAGAGGATGAAGGAGATTGAAAATAAAATACAAGAACTAGAAAGTGAGGTTGATTCTTCTAAGGATAAACTAAAGGCTCAAGAGGATAATAGAGTTGAGATGAGCATTGAGGAACATGAAAGGGCAAATGAATTAACTACTCTTGTGCCTAAAGAAAGGCCAGTTGAGATTAAACAAACAATTTCTATGATGGAGACTGAAGCTCCAAGTCAAAGAAATCAACTAAAGGCAGATGCACTGAAGGAAATGTTATCTCATAGATCGGAGGTATTGAAGAAGGTATCCCAAAAAGTTCATAGTGTTTCCATTTCCTTTCAAAGTGTAGGGAATGTGTGTGATGAAGCTTTGACATGGATTTCCCCTATTTTTAATCAATGGGGACCATACATTCAATTTTTTGATAGATAATTATTTTGACAGCTAAGAAATTGGAACTACTTGATAAATTTTTTGCTATATAAGAAGCATTGAAAATGGTAAAAGAGTTAATTGGTTTCTTTACAATTAAGTTACAGATAATCCAAGGGAAGATGAAGATAATGAATGAGGGTATTGATAACTTTTTTCCTTCCATTTTTGATGAAGAAAATAAGTTAAAATATTAGCAAGAGTGGTCAACATCCTTTTATCATCTTCTAACATTAGAAAAAGTTACAACAATTTTTTATGGGGATGTTGATGAGGACTTGCTTATGATTTGATTGATGCCATGTTCAAAGTGGAAGTGGATATGAGTAGGTTTGTTATAGAATCAAAGGTCATTATAGGTTCTAGGTGGAGAAAATTTGTTAATGATTTGGAGGAAATTAGAGGCAACAAAATGTCAATAAAGAGAGAGATTTACGTATGGGAAGAAATTGGTGAGATCAAGGCTCTACCCATGGGAAGTAGTTAGAGGATAGCTAATGAGGAAAAATAAAAGACAAAATGGAGGAAGGATAGAAATTATATCAAGGTATCTTATCTTTTCATTTAACATGTTATGGATACACCTGCTCTACAAATTGAGACTATGCCTAAGCATAAAGATTCATCTATCAAACTTTAAGCTACTTCCTAAAAAAATTTCCTTGCAAAGGATATTTGTAAAACAACATTTTGTCTTCTTTGTAACTTATTTTTTGAGTCATGTAATGACATTAGTCCTCCCAAATATGAAGCTTGTTACTTTCCCTTCTCTATAAAAGGATTATCAAGATTGGGAAGAGAGGTTTGAAGTCCAATTATGTAAAGAATATTATCATCTGAGTTGGTCCAATTTTTGTGTTAAGTCCAAAGATGTTTCATCTTGTTTCTTTTCAAAGTTTGAAGTTAATAAGTGGCTAGTATCAATCTTATATTTTAACATAGTCTCATATCAGAAATATGTATAATTTTCAAGGAGATTAATACAAGGAATGTTCTAGGGTATCTATGTCTCAAAATTTTATCTCCATTTTCATGATTTTGTGATTTTCAGAATGAATGAACAAGTTTCAATTTATTAAAATGCAATTCAAGTGGGTTGTATATCATTTAATTATTGCTTATAATTCAAGGAATTGAATAAATGCTTCTATGGAATGACAGGGTCATTATAAGTGAGAGGGATATTGTAAGTAGAGAATTTGGAAGCCAATAGTTGATACATTTAATTGCAAGTCAATTAAATAGATTTAATGTTGATTAATGTGACTCTATTATGAAAATGGATTAAGTCACTAATCATTTAGTTCAAGAATAAAACAAATCAGTCTTAGATTTGCATGAATTAAATTTTACAAATCAAAACAATTAAATATTATTGTCAAAATAGGGTATAAAGTTGGTCATCACTTATTGCAATAGTTTGTCAAGTTTATTGTTGGCTACTATAATTTTTTTGTTAAATTGCAATTACAAGAATTTTCAAGACCAATATTCTATAGGGGATTTATGAGATAAAATATTATACATGAATTATGAAATCCTTAGGTTGACCCACCTTGGTTTAGTAGAGCCAAAAGAGTATAAAGCATCAATGCTTTGTTAGTTGGTCCAAAATCAAATAGGATGTACTAACAATGGGAAGTACCTAACCCCTAGGTATTATTTTATTTTTTATTTCCATTTTATTATCAAATTTGTTAAATCATAAACTATTAGAGTCAAAGGGTAAAGAGCTATTTGTTATGAAGCCTAAGGCAACCAAACACAATGAGATTGTAATTGTTGATCCTAAGGTGAAGAAGGATCTAAAGAAGAATGTGAAGAAGGTAGTTACACCCCCTAAACTTGAGCCTAAGAGGAGGATAATAAAAAGGTCTAAGAAAGCATAACCCCTAGCTTCTAAAACAAAAAAAATCTTAGCAAAGAGGGAACAAATAAAAGGAACTATACAAAATCTACCAAAAAGGCCAAGAAGAAAAATAATTGTCACACTTTATGATGGGAAGAAGGAAGAGGAGGAAACTGAGTCTAATGATTTGAGAAAGCTTTAGATTCTACCTAGATGACCTCCCATGAAAATATATTAGGTGTGTGAAAATTTTTGGAAGGTTAATTGGAAAATTGAGATACTTAGAGGGGGGGTTGAGATACTTAGAGGGGGGGGGGGGTTGGTTTGAATTAGGATCTATAAGAAATTTAACCTTCAAAAAAACTTTGCTACATTCACCACATTAACTATCTCATATCTAGTTTATGCATAACATAAGTTGAAAATATTGTAATAAATTTAACTATGCATGACTTCCATGAAATGCAAACACATAAAAAAATATATGGTAACCCAAAAATCCTCCAAGATGAAGGTAAAACTAGGGCGGGGATGACACCCACAAATCTTCACTACTATGGTAACAAAGGTACCCTATTAGGGTTACAATTCTAATCACTTTTGATGATCTACCTTTTGAGGAGTCTACCTTGTTAAAATATTTTAATATTGTTAGGTCTTACCTTGATTAAAGGATTTTACACTTATAATTAAGTAAGGACTTTGTTAGGATATTTACAAAGGTATATTAAAACCACTATGTTAAGAGATTTTCCCTAATTCAATCTATTGAAAATGACTCAATACCTAGTCCTTTGGTCTACACTTATAATTGTTGATTACATATCTCCTCCTTCTAATCTCTAATCTAATCTCCAATCTGATATGTCTTTATTCATTCCTTCACTACTTCATTATGTCATTAAACCTATTCTTCATAACTCTCTCTTGCAGCATCCAAAACTTAACTCTTTCACACAATACTTTTCTTCCTTAGTACACTTTGCACAATCTTCTATGATAACTCACTCCTCTCTATCATCCATGTTGTATATCAAAATAGGGTTTTTATCTTCCTATTTAAAAACATCTATAGAGTCTTCTATATACTTCCTTTTTTTTCCTTTTCATCTAATTGGTTGTTCTTTTCTCATAGGGATCGATGATCCATGTCAAAATGTGTAACAACCTCTATATAAAATTCTATTATTATTCAATTTTGAGTCCATGTTAGCTCAAAATGGTTTACCTCAAATTTTGTATCATCCTAGACTTTTATGTTCTCTTTGTATTAGTTGTCATGCATTGTCTTTAATGCTTGGTCATAACTATTCTTTCTTTTATTACTTGGCCTTAACTGTACTTGGCTCCTTCTATATAACTTGACATCTATGTGCTCTATCTACTCAGCATTAACTAATATTGGCTTACACTAAAAGTACTTGATAACCAAAGAATTACTCTTCTCCTATAGTGCTTTGCATATACATGATTATTTACAAGTCTTTACGTGACTCGGCCTATATAGAGTAGCTTAGTCATAGTGATGATTGATTAACTCTTCCTTATATATGACTAAGTGTTTGACACTAATAGACAACAAGGCTAAGAGATACCAATAGTCTTTCCCTTTGACATTAGTGGGAAAAACACTTTGTCGTGATTACATCTTTACAATGAAAGAATAAGAGTACCCCACCTAAGCCCATGACTTAGTTCTTATATAACTTCAAAACTTTTTCTTTACAATACAATATACAATAAATACTTGGCATGACTCAAAATAGTCTAATTGTTTCTTTGTCATACCTTGTCTTCTTTCTACATTTCTAAGCTCTAAATCTCTATATCTTTCAATTCTCACTTGTAACTCATCATTCTACCTTATTTTTTACACTTATATCTACTATTGGGGTGTTTATTGTTGGCATTGTTTGATGTTGGGGTTGTGTAGGTGGAATCAAACCATATTTTTCAATGAATGGTTTATGAGTTTGATTGATCATGGAAAGATCATGATCCCATACGATTCTTACTAAATTCAAAACATGAATCTTCAACTCCAAATTTTCTGCCAAGTCAATTAAGCTATTAGCAATTGAAATATTATGATCTTATTGAACTAGATCTTTTGTTGAAATTAGCTCTCATTGCATAACCTCAAAATGAGTTATCAACATTGACTAGATAGAGATAAATTTGGCCCTCATTTTGCTATCTTTTATTTGGAGCTTGACTAACCTCCCTTGTGCAAACAATAATCTATTATAATGCATTGAGCTTGATTTAGGTGATTGAGAGATAGAACTACATGATTGCTTCATGATAGCTTGAATCATCTGAATATTTTCCTAAAATTCATTTGTAAACCTTGGCACATCACAAAGTATATTGTATAGATCTTTTATCATTTTCACAAGTTCTAAATTTTGTACAAGTACCTACAACTCCACTTTTCTAATTGCAATGATAGTATAACTTTCTCTAATACTCTCTTTTCAAATTTCTTTTTAGATCAAACTAATAGTTTTTCATTTTCCTTAATATCTTCAGTATTAACTTTTTCAATAATTTGAACCATGTAAGAGATAATGTGGGTCTATTCATCAATGTTCTAAATATCAAATTCATCAACAAATATGTCATTTATATCATGCAACACTTTTTTTTTGTTGTTCTCTTTTCATTTCCTCTTCTTGTTTCTTTCTTGCTAGGATGTCTTGTAGGATGAAAATTTGCTCAAAAGTGAGATTGACCAGATCCTATTTTGGCATATCAATTACTTCATCTAGACTAATAGTATTATCTAGAGAACTATCTTGTTTATTATTTCCTTTAATTTTCTTAGGAGTGTTGTGTCTTAGCACTGCTAGAGTAAGAGTGGGTGATTGGGTGTCACCACTTAATCTTTCTTGTACTTTAGTTCTTGTAACAATAATGGCAGCACTTGAGATTACATTTTATTTTTATGTTTATTCTTTTTCCTATCTAGTCTACTTATTTCCCTCATTATGAGGTCCTAAGACATGTGGTCCTTTTTGACATATAGTATATACCTCTTCAATTGTCTCCTTTTTTTATTCCTTGGCTTCTAAGGTTTTCTTTTGTTGATCAACAAGAGTGTCAAGTGTAGTGGCATGAATAGGAGATATGTTGCCTTGTGAGCTTGGCACACCTAAAATTTCTTTATCACTTTGATCATATTCAATGGTTACTATATCCACTATTTCCTCACGTTCAACTCCTTTTGTGATTAATCAAAAAATTATCTTCCATAACAATTCATTTTGATGTATAACAACCTCAATCTTATTTTGTAGAATCATAAATGTTCTAAATTTAGGAACAAATCAATTCCTATGTTTCTCAAAAAATGTTGTTTTTTTCTTATTTGTCAACTCGGGTATAATCTTGGCCAATGTAACTTCTCTAATCTATTTCTCAACTACTATTTCACGTTACCACTTTTTGTCAAGTCTATTATACAAATCATTTGGAATCTTATTTTCAAATTCTATAGGGGCAAGCTTATTGTTATCCATCATTTCTATCATAGACTCTTCTACCTTGAATCTATCATCATTATTCAATGTATCATACTTCACATATCTAAATCCTAATAGGCTCGCATAGTTTCTAATGTTGGCACATACCTCATCAATATTTTTTGTCTTTGTAGGTACACTGACTCAATGATGTCCAGGTTCATCAAAATCATTCCTCTCTACATCTTCCTCTTCAATTTATTTCTTCTTCATTATCCTTTTTCTCTTTGTCTAACCCATAGTAGCTAGCACTTTTGTCCTCTTTTCACTTATGTCACTATGTTTTGTGATTTTAACCACTTCTTTCTTCATTGGTGGCTTAACACTAACTTTTGTTGCTTCCTTGGTTCTTGGTCTTTGTGGTGAAGGAGGAGAGAGAGGCTTGAATTTCATATTATTTATAATTTCCTCATCGTAGGCTTAGTGGATTTCACTATTTTAGCCTTCTTGACTAGTGGGATGACAAGTGCTAAGGCTTTTCCCTATTTCTCTGCACTTTCTTCCTCTTCCTCTTCCTCTTCCTCTTCCACTTCACCATGATCATTTTCATCATCTTCTCCAAGACCTTGTATAATCATCAAAGGTTCTTTTCCTTTGCCTTGTGTGCCTAGCTTCTCTTCTAGGTCTTCAATAATTTTCTTTCTTTTCTTATTTGTAGAAGAAATCTTGATGACTACTATATTTCTAGCTTTTTATTCTTCAAATTTTCCAAAGGGCTTGACCTTGGCATCAATTTCTTCCTTTAGTAGTATAGCAATACTTGCACTCACATGATCATCTCCAATTTCATAGCCAAAAGGTTTAAGCCAAGCTATCCTTGGCTTAACTTCATGTACAAATATGTTATCTGTATTAACTAGAAAATACATAATTGTAATATTTCTCTACTAAGGATGCAACAATCATTAATCTCTTTCTCATCTTTAGTTTGAACTCTTCAATATATCCATCTAGAATATCTTCAAAATTTTCTCCCAACTATGTTATGTATTCAATAATCTTCCTTGTAATAGGTTTCTTCAATTCCCATACAACATTCCTAATAGAAGGAAAATAAATCTGAATGTAAAATAAAGAACACATGATCAATTATCCAAACTTACATATTGAATTCTTCACTTTCCTAATTAATGTTAGGTTCTTTTCTAGTTGTAGCTATTGTAACTTGGCAAGATCATATTCATGATCCTTCATCATGATCTTCCATACCTAATCAACTACCACAAACAACACACTATTCAACTAGCTCAACCGATAAAACTTATGAAAGATTACTCTCACAAAAAAACTTAATTAATAGATTGGTTATGTTGGAAATAGACAGCTCGCGTCCATTCCACTTAGCTTTAGTATTTGTCTCAATAGCTTCATTGGTTTGGCACCACATTGTCTTCTTTTTGTCAAATTAAAGGTAACCAACAATAGCATGGATTAACTTATTTGTAATCTATTGGCATGGCTTTTCACCTTGGTAAAATTCTAAAATTTGTTGTGAAAAATCAAGTTTTTTATTTGAGCAGTTACGATTTGTAATTTTCATGTGCAAAGTTACCCTAGAAAAACCCTAAGTTCATTATTCCTAGCCTTGTTTCATTAGAAACCTTCTCTCTTTTAAAATGTGTTTTCATGCTTATAAAAGACCTTTGAAATTTTTTAAGGTGATCACATGGTCATTATGTGGTTAAGCTCCTAACATTTTTATGGTGTGATTATACAAAAATAGTTTAAAACTATATGATCGCTTGATCATAGTGGTTTATTGAAAAAGTTCATACTAGACACCAAATGTGCAAAAAAATTAAGAGAGCAACAGTTGCATAGCCATACAGTTAATTCTAAGATTAAATTTCAAGTCATAATTGCACAAAAAGGGGTTATCACTTAGTCATAACCATCTTAGCATTTTAAAGATTTGATATGTGGTGGCATCTAAGAACAAATGAGTTATTGTAATAATCAAATTATGGTGTGACTGTACGACTAAGGTTAACAAGCACCAATCAATGTTTTGTTACCTAAAGTTCAAAAGGTCAAAATGATGGAGCGACTCAGGAACTAGTTGTGATCACATTGTCGGAAGCATAAAGATATAGAGTTCAAAGATAGCCACAACCTAGCAAAACTATTGGTGCTAATAACAAAAATGCTTAACCACATTGTCATGAGGCTTAAAATATAACAAGGATTACGAGTTACGATCATGTGACATGGTTAAAATCTTGTTAAGTTTTTCTTGATTGCACAGTCGCACAGTTCGAAGATATGAGATGAATCAAAGTCGCGACCTAGTGAATCTTCTAAATAGGATACTAAAGATGCTTAGTCACATAGTTAAGTGGTAAAAGGAAAAATGTAGTTATGACCTAGAAAACTCTTTGATCACATAGTCACAAGTTGAAAAGGTAAAGTTAAATGAAAGATTGTAAATTGGCAAAAAAGTTTTATAACCTTTGAGGGATCCTTTGATCATGTGGTCACAGCATGAGAAACTTTAAGTTAAAAAGGAACTTGAGACTGAGAGACATAATTAAGATCATATTTTTAAAAACCCAACAATCACATGGTAATTCATATGAAGAAATAAAAGGAAGAGAAGATAGTGACAAAGCAATCACTCAAACCTAACAGGTTTGGCCTGGTCACAAGCCTTAAGAGTTTTTTTTAAAAAATTGAGTTGCATTCATATGATGCAATCAAAAAGATGTTAAAATTTATGTGGTCACCTAGTCACACGGTTAAGTACATGAAGAAGAAATGAAGTTGTGAAGTAGTGATAAGGCTTTTGAAACAAGTGATCATTGGGTCACAAGGTTAAGGGGTTAAACTCAAAGGTAAATAGCAAAGTAGTGACGAAGACATTTGCACAACTACAAGCATAAATATAAAGTGGAAAATAAGCCTTGTGAAGTCATGAGTAGCTAGAAGTAATTAGTGTCTGCATGGTCACAACATAAGATTTTAATGTTAAAGTGACAAAAAGATATGTTCTATCTAAAAAGGTGCAAAAATATTTTGAAAGCTAGCAGTACAAGCATCGTAAACCTAGATTGTGATGCTTTTGGAGATTTTGAGAGTTCTTATGCATGCTAACTTAAAGACACCATTAATGATTTTCTTTTTCTTAACTATGATTAAAAATATTATGTAGAAGATTTATAATTATAGCATTCACATATTCAAATAAAAGAAGATTGAGTGTGAAATTGCTTTTAGAGTTTTCAAAGTTTTTGAGTTGTAGAGAGAGTGCTTGAAGAAGTTAAATTAAGAGAAATGGCATAGGAAGAAGGAAAGGTGGCCACTCAAGTTAATGTGGAAGAAACCTCTCAAGGCATTAAGCAACCTAAAACTAAATTAGTCAATTTCTATGCTGAGGAATGGGTATATTTTCTCCCAAGATCATCCCATGTGCAAACAACAAATTCCTACATTTTCAAGAATACATATAGCATCTGTAGGGATGCCACCATTCCAAAAACCAAGGGAAATAAGTTGTTCTAGTATTTCTATAATAATAGAACTGAGAAACCACTAATCTACAACCCTTCAATTAGAAACCAAGAAAAATTAATCATGTCAAAGGTAATATTTGATGCAGACCTAGTACAAGTCTTGATAAAGTCCTATAATCCTACCACCCATGGATTTCATAGGAAAGATATGAGTATATTGTGAAAATTGGATAGAGAAACTTTAACTAAAGTTTTCAACCTTGGAAGACCAATGACAAGGCCTATTGAGTAGGAGAAAATGAATTATAAATTCAAAAAATTTAAAAGTTTATTTAGCAAGAAGGTTATGTGAGGGCATATCCCTAAGGCCAAGAAGGAGAAGGGTGAGCTACCAAAGAAGGTAGGAGGTTTCATGCCTCTGGAATTCTTTAGTGGATACTTCTAGTATATTATGTTTGGAGTGAATAAGTTGATTGGACTGGATGGTACAATGAATGCTCCTGGCTATATATACATCATGGTCCTAGATATCTAGGACTCACACCATAATGCAGGGTATGACTTTGTGGCACACATAATCAATGTGATGTACAATGAAATTGTTGCTACTCAGAGGGGAGGGATGGGGAACTTCAAGTTCTACCATTACTCATTATTGATGAACATCATCCTCTATAAGAATAGAAGGCACATTAGTTTTGATTTCATTGAGGTGACTGAGGAGAATGGAGAAAACTTGCCCATGCAGTTGTGGACAAGGTTATGGAAAAGGTTTTACCCTTATGCTAATGTTATTTCTTTTTATAATGATTTTGTTCTTCCTATTTCTAATATGATTTCTTATGTAATAGATAGAGTTCCCAATGGGGTTTAAATGCTAATAAGACATTCTACATGCCTTAATGGGTATAGAAGATTAGGCCATGATTGGGCTAGTTTGTTTATTTTTGACAATTTTTCCTTGATAAGGGTTTATGGATGCCCCCAACCCCCTCACGTCTTTCCCAAATATATTTTAGAAAGATTAGGGCAATTATAATTTTCCTAGTAGCTTATAATGATGAATAGGGAATACCTAGGTCTAATAGTAAAGAAGGGTTCCTTTGTCCCTAGAAATGTAAAGATGGGAAATTTTATCACTAGGAATGATGATTCAGAGGAGATAGATGCATATATGAGTGAATTCCAACTGCCCACTACTATTGCTAGGATGCATGATCCTAATGACCTAGTCAGGTATGCTCTAAAATAAATGAGGAAATACACTCTCCCAAATAGAAAATATTACTAGGAAGAGGATGTAATAATGAACTATTTAGAGATAGGATATTGTGAAAATAGGACCCTAAGATGGAGAGAGATCATGAGGGTAGAAGAGGAAATGAAGAGAGTAGATCCATCTTTCAAAGGATCTTACCATGAGGAAAGATACTTGGATAGATACAATAAGTACCTAAACAATTTTGATACAATAATGTCTCAATTACCTACTAAAATAAAAGATAGAGTAGAGCTTGAACCCCCAGACCAAAAGGATGTGATACAAATTGATGTAGAAGTTGATCAGCCAAAAATTTCATCGTGGGCCCAAGGAGGTAGGAAAAAGAAAAAATTAATAGAAATCCTAGATAAGGCTAGGGAGTAGGCATAGTCAATATTGCCAAGGAGCACAAAGTATTTTTATAACATTAGGCATAATTTCTTAATCAGATAGGCTAGCCCAACATGAAGGAATCCCTAATAAAACTAAGCTTCAAATAAGAATATTGGATGAAAGGATAGTCTAAACTCAGGAATTTATGAAGGATGATGACTTCATAAATTCAGAAGAATTCAAGTCATTCATGTTTAAGATTAAACAAAATGAACTTACCTTGCAACTGTAGCTAGGAGATTTACCAAAGAAGAAAGTTGAATTGGTGCAAAAGTTGCAAGAGTATGATTCTAATAGTGGAACTCTAACTATGGATGAGGCTAGGGAGATAGTACAAAGAAGTAGAATGTTACTTTTCCCAGGATGGGAGCTCAGCTCATCTTTCATGCTTGACTAGATTAGAAGATAAGACAAATATGTCTCATTTAAGGAGACAAACATTACAAGAGTTTTGTAGGGGTTAGGATTTAATATGGAATGATTATGGGCCCTGGGTTAGACAAACTAACTCTGACAGAGCTAAGAAACTCACCCCAAGGAAATGTGATATTGTGAAATGTCACTATTGTTTAAAGTGACTATATTCACAATTTTATGAATATTACATCATCAATGGGGAAGAGTAAAATGGATATGCTTGAAGAGAAATTGCACCATGCATACAACATATCCATTGATGAAAGGAAAAATATGAGGAAGAGCTTAAGAAAGCATATGTGCTAGAGCAAAGAATGGCTACCCTAAAGGATGAAGTGAGGAATCTAAGAAATGTTACTAGGCCTATTACAGAGGTCAAGGATCAAGAGACCCAATTTGAAGCTAATACAATAGATGTGAGTATGGATTAGTAGATGGAAGTGGATGAGCTAGATGTTAGGAAAGAGATAGAAGTCAGAACAATGGATAGCATACTCTCACATAATATCAATGTCCTTGAACAGGTTTCTCAAGGTATTCATAGAAATTATATTGCACTACAAGGAGCAGAATACCAATGTACAAAATCTCTATCCATTCTTTCCCCCTTGTTTACTAAATGGGGTCCTTATATACCATTCTTTGATAAAATATTTCCAATTTTGCCTCAAAAGAAGTAATTTCCTAAAGAAACCATTATTTCCACAAGGAAAATGGTAAATAGAGTAAAATATTCAAATGCATTCTTTTCTAGAATGTTGCAGTTAATAAGAAATAAAATGAAGACCATTTCCAATGGTAGACCTATTTTTATCTAGAAGATAATTGATGATGAAAGTAATATAAAGGGTTGGCAAGAATGGTCAGATTCTTTTGATTGTATTTTGAAGCATGAGAAGTTTGTTCCTTACAACAATGGAGGAATAGATATTGCAAAAGTATTTGATATTGTTGATATTCCATATAAGTTGGAGGTAGACATGAGAAAAATACTTGCAGAGGTTAGAGCTATAACTGATACAAAGTGGAATAAATTCCTCAATAAATTAAATGTAGTTAGGGGAGCCACTTGGCTAGATGAAGTTGATATTACCACCTAGGAGGTGATTGCTAACATAAGGCCTATTCCATTTGGAGATAGCAACTAAGCATGCAGAAAAGTCAAAAAACATCAGGAGGGAGGATAACTATCTGATAGAGACATCTTAGCTTTTTGGTTTACCTATTATGGATGTGCTCTAATTACAAATTATAGAGTTGATCCTAAACATCAGAACTAATAGCTACTCAAATTTTGGCTATCTCTAGTATTCTTTTTGTGACTATTTTTTGTCTCATTTGAAAAAGTTGTTGTAAATCAATTTTGAACATGTGTCCTCCCATCTAAAGATTTTTGCAATCCTTTTTTCCATGAAATGATTTCCAAGATGTGGAGTGAGGGTCTAAGTTTCATTCTGGCTGAACTAGGTTTTGTACAAGTTTTAAGTCAATCCATGTATACTGTAATTTTGTTCCAAAATTGAATAGAAAGTTAATAGTTGTTGGATTATTTGAGTTATTTTTTCTGATAGGGATGGTCATTGAATGTATACAATTTCAAAAAAGTTGATACAAATTTAGAAATTTGGATGTTCATCCCAAATCTTCTCTCTTCATTTATTTCTATTTTGTTCTTTGAGATTTGATGGAAAAGTTTATTAATTTTTTGTTGTAATTTTCTTTGGATTATATTTCAATTTTCTTTTGCTAATAATCTAATGGGTTATTTAAATGCTTAATGTAAATTGAAAGAACATTATGGTTTTCACTAAAGATATTGATAAGTATAAGATTTGGAAATGAATATTGATAATCTTTTCACAAAGTGTCAAGATAATATCAAGAAGTTGATGTCTAATTCATGTGAGTTTATATCCCAATAGATAAGACATTGGACATCCTTTGAAGTTGATCTAGTTGGAAAACCTTATAGTGTAGAAATTCATATAAAATCAATCATTTAATGTTTTATTATTGAAGTTTGAAAATGTCATCCTATTCTTGATTCATGGAGTTTATGGTCTAATAAAATAGCAATTTATCATCTCTTTACTATCTTTGAGTTAGAATAATTGGGGATAAATCATCTATTATTTGGGATTCATGTTGATAATCTAAGTTTTAAGTAAATAAAGAATGAATTCCTAGGTATACCTACCTAAATCTTGTAGAATTCAAAGTGGAAAAGACATCAGAAGTCTTGTTAGTTGGTCCTTTTATTTTTCATATTAGAACACCCATTATGGTATTTAGCTAATTTCTAGGTTTTCTAATCATCTAAAAGGTTGTTGAAATTCTATCAAATCAAAAGCCAACAAAATGGTGACTCTACTAGGGATGTGCAAAGAAATTCATTGTTTAAAATACTAAAGTCTCTAGTACAAATTATATATCTACAATTTTTTTCAATTATGTCTTGCACGTGCTTGTATTGATCTATTTTAAGTGACAAACCTTGAGAATCTAAAAAAATCCCAATACAACAAGAAGTACATGATGTGTGTTGTGTTTGAATAGTCTCTTATCTACAAAAGAGAGTCTCCATTTCTCAAGTGTGTCATATTGAATTCATTCTATGTTGGGCCCTTATGTCAGATTTGTGTTCAAACATACTTTTCCCATGATTTTTTCTATCTTCTGGCCATATTAATTTTTCCATTCATTGGGTGGCAGCTCAGTCAAAGGTTAAGTAAGCTAGTACTATATATTTTTAAAGTGTTTTTTTTAAATGGAAGATAGGAGAAAGAAAAAAAAATGTACGCAAAGGCAAATCTAGAAATTCCTTTGTATATTGATTTACCTGAAGATGATAGGAAAAATCAACCCAAGAAGAAAGGTGATCCTAACCACACATGGAGACCACGTGAAAATACCTCAGCCCGCTCCTAGTATCATCATGTGGTAGATAGATAATCTTCATTCTTAAATTCTAAATCTAAGAATACTAAGATTTTAGGTGAACTGTTCAATACCCCATTTCTAGAAGAAAGAATCTTCTAGGTTAAAATTGTCTCTTTTGTAGAAGATACCATTTTCAGACCCAATTTGTCTAAAGAAGTAAACCATTGGTGGGGGTATAAGAAGACCTTGAATGTTGGACTAAATATAGGTCAAGTCCCATATGTTGAAAGGAATCTCATAGATTTAGATGATCCAGTAGATTCAGAAACTACTATTGTAGACCTAGATGAATTATTGTTAGAAATTGAAACATTGAAGAAGAGGGTTGCAGAGGAAGATGCCAAACACATTTTTTGGAAAAATAAAAGGAAGCTATCACCATGAATGCTCTCATAGAGAGAGAAATGAAATCTTTCTTATAAGAATGGAAGCTCTAAAAGAGCATAATAAGAAGTTGGAAGAGAGATCTTCCACTCTGAATTTAGACATCTTTGGAGATGTAGGAGATATAAAGTCAAGAATGAAAGAGAAAGAATGTCTTACAATAGAGAAGGAAGGACCTATCATTTTCCAAGTCCAAGCCTACAAACCTATTGAAGATTGTGTTATAGATCTTACCATTAAAAATCCTAATAAAGGTAAGAAGAAGGTTGTAGGCATACAAATTAATGAGCCTCTTGTTCCTCTTAAGAACAATGCCATGTCAAAACTTGACTTAGAATTGGAGAGAGAAAATAAAGAGAGAGAAGATCTAGCTAAAGAATTGGAAAAGGTTGAAAATGAAGTTGAAGCTGTAGATACAACAAGGAAGATCCATTTCCTTAAATCTACTTTTGTCTTAGCATCTTGGCCTAGTAAGACTATACAAGTTGTACCTTATGTTCCAACTTGTAGACCTATTATAAATAGCCAAAGTTTTTCCTAGTCAATACCAACTTCTTCTTCGACAACTACAGGCCAAATAGTTGTAACCCAACAAGTTCAAATCCCTACATAGACCCAAGGGGCTAGACCAAGTACTTCAAATGTCTTAGTTTTCCAAAAGAGACCTATCTATATGGAGAGGTACAAACAAATGTCCTTTGCAGGTATCCCTAGTTTTCCCTATCCAATATCCAATTACCTAAGAGATAAGGTCACTAAACTCTCAGGAAATAATGTTATAACTTGTGAAGAGCATCTCAAAAAAATCACTGATATGCTAAATGACTATTAAGTAGAGCATGAGGATGTGGTTATGAAATTTTTTATGCACTCACTCACTGAGATGCAAGGGGTTGTTCAAAATATTTCATGATGATAGTATTGGTTCATGGGATGATTTAGAAAAGCTGATCAAAGAGAAATATGGTGATAACACTAATGCAAGTTTCATGTTGAATGAATTCAATAATATTAAGAAAAATAAGAATGAGTCAAAATTTTATTTTAATGTAAGATTCCAGAAAGGAATGTATAAATTATTTCAAGTTATGAGACTAGGTGAGAATTTATGTCTCACTACCTATTTCAATTCCTTTGATAGTCAGATGGCTTAAATTACAAGAGTTAAAGATCCCAAAACATTAAGGGGTTCTTTCAAGATAGTCGTCAACATTGAAAACAATAGAAAAACATCTGGTAAGCTTGGAAGGAGAGATGATCCAAAATTGTTCAATATTAGAGGAAATAAGAAGGAAGGTGACAAGTTTGTCATAACCAAAAAGCCTACGAATGATAAAATGGATCAGGTTTTAAATCTGCTAAAGAATTTGAATCCTTTACTAAACTTTGTGAATAAGCCTAATTCTAGTGAGAAATCACAGTTTAACAGTAGTTATAATAGGCAAAGTAGAATGAAAAACTATCCATATAACACATAATGGAAGGATGGACAGCCCATTCCTAACCCAACCTAAGGCCCAAAGGATAAAAATACACTAGATCCATTATAGAGGAATTCTATAAATATGATGGAGTATATGCCTTGGTGCATTATTTATCAATCTCCTTATTCTCCTGATTATTGTGTTGTTGCCCAGTCATTTTTTTGCAAATCAGCACACATATCCTAAAGAAGAAGAGGAAGAGAAGAGCCATGAGGATATAACATCTAATATGGTTAATTAATGTGACAGTGATGAAGAAGCTGAGATTGATGTCAGTAATTAGAGAAGCATGTAATCACTACATCATCAACAAGTATTTTTATATGATGAAAATTGAAATGATGATAGGATGTACAACATGATATCAGATGTTGAACATATGAGCTTGAGGAAACCTTCCAAAGAAGAAATTGATAGAATAATTGCATAAATGGTGGCCCAAGTTCATAGCACATATAATTTGAGAAACAAGATAGTAAACAATTTTGTTGGAAAAACATCTGGTATTTTCATCAAAGACATAACTCATAAGATGGATTGTGGAAGTAATGAAGAGAATCCAGTGGTTTTCAAAGCCAAAGAGAGTAAGCCCAAGAATTGAAAACCTAAGAAGAAGGTGCAATTTCAAGGTGTAGAGGTGGCTAAGATTAATAAACAAGAAAAAAAATAAAATCTTGATGTTGCTAGATGAGTAGAGGAGCCTACCGTTCAAACATAGGTAATAAAAGGTAATCTATGTAAACCTCTTGTATATGATCATGTTGACATAATTTCCATGCTATCATAAATTAATTCTAAAGTCCCTTTATCTGAAATGTTTAAGATAGAGGAACATAAGAGTAAAGTCATTTCTTGGTTAGGAAGAAATGGAAATAGTAATGTTATTGATACAGAGTCATTAGTAGGGTAGGAGGTACCACTTGTATTAAAAGAGAAGGAAGATAAAGAAGTCATGTCCCAAATACCTCATATGTATTTGGATAATTCTTCTGTAGCCTATATATAAAACATTGACCCTTTCTTTCTTAGCCTAATCATAAATGGCAAGACCTTGAAGAATTACATGATTGATTCAAGAGACTCAAATACTGTAATGCCATTTAACATCATGGAATCTCTTAGTTTGAAGGTAGATACAAAATAGGGTGCATGTATAGCTATGGATGCTAGAGAAGTCCCTAGAATAGGTACAATTAATGCCTTGCCATTTATACTAGTTTCCTATCCTTATGTTGACCTAACTATGATTATCCTAGTAGTTGATATTCCTCCACAATATGGAATGTTTCTCTTAAGACAATGGAGAGTTGCAATGGGAGATAGCCTACAGTGTGATTTTTCTTTTGCCACATTTCACATGGGAGATAAAGCCATCAAGGTTGACAAAGAGCCAAGGGTTATCCACATGCTGGAGAATAACATTGATATAGATTCCACTTATTTTCTAGACACAAAAGTGAATACTTTTAGAGATAAGATCACCATTCAAGAAGTTGAAAAGATATTCCCATTAATTTCATAGGAAGTAGCAAAATGCATAGATTCTTAGAATCTTTAGACTATGTATTTTGATAGGGCTAGTTCTAAAGATGGGTCAAGGGCTAGAGTAGTTTTCATATCTCCAAAGAAGAATACATTTAGATATTCATTCACCTTAAAATTTACTTGTACTAATAAAATAGCAAAGTATGAAACACTTTTACTTGGATTAAAAGTGGCAAAAAACTATAGTATAAAGAAGTCACATGTTATTGGTGACTTAGAATTAGTTGTGTCTCAGATTAAGGAGACATGTGAATCCAAGAACAAGAGATTGAAATAGTTCAAGAATGTTGTTTGGGATTAGATTGAAGCATTTGATGCTTTTGGGATTTCTTGGATGGATAGAAGTAACAACAAAATGGCTGATATGCTAGCTAATGTAGCCATTAAGCCTAATGATATATTGTTTGTTGGTGTTTCCAAGATTGAAATGCTGAACATACAATCCATTCCTAAAAACAAAAACTAGCAGGTATTTGAGGATGATAAAGACATTTTGAATTTTATTCTAAATGAAGATAAATACCATGGCTAGGAACTGGATTAAAACACCTTTTTGAGAATATAGAAGGGAAAGACATCATCTTTGAACAAGATATCTTGCAAATGAAGACAAATAAGGTGCCTATAGGATTGCTAGAGATGGAGAGTGTGTTTGATAATCAAGATAGAGTTCACCTTGAGACCAAAGACAAGAAACCATATGAGCTTGAAGAAGTGAACCTTGGAACAATTGAATCACCTAAGAAGGTGTACATAGGTAAGACTTTATATCCTGTAATTAGAAAATATTTGATTGATTTGCGGAGGAAATTTAGACATGTTTTTGCATGGTCATATGATGACCTTAAGGCTTATAGGGAAGACCTTTTTCTAATAAGGATTTTCATTGACTGTATACAATTTCAAAGAAGTTGATACAAATGTAGAAAGTTGATTGTTCATCCCAAATCTTTTCCATTCATTTATTCCTATTCTATTCTCTAAGATTTAATGGAAAAGTTTACTAAATTTAAGTTGTAATTCACTTTGGATTATATTTCAATTTAGTTTTGCTAATAATCTAATGGGTTATGTAAATTCTTATTGTAAATTGAAATAACTTTATGATTTTCACTAAAGATATTGATAAGTATAAGATTTGGAAATGAATACTGATAATCTTTTCACAAAGTGCCAGGATAAGATCCAGAAGTTGATATCTAATTCCAATGAGTTTATAGCCCAATAGATAAGGCACTGGTCATCCTTTAAAGTTGATCTAGTTGGAACACCTTATAGTGCAAAAATTCATATAAAATCAATCATTTAATGCTTTTTTATTAAAGTTTGAAAATGTCAACCTATTCCTAATTCATGGAGTTTAGGGTCTAATGAAACAAAAATTTATCATTTCTATATTGTCTTTGAGTTAGAAGAATTAGGGCTACATCATCTATTATTTTGGAGTTCATGTTGAGAATCTAAATTTTAATTAAATAAAGAATTAACTCCTAGGTATACTCACCTGAATCTTGTAGAATTCAAAATGGAGAAGACATCAAAATTCTTGTTAGTTGGTCCTTTTAGTTTGCATATTAGAAAACCCATTATGATCTTTAGTTAATTCCTAGGTTTTCTGATCATTTAAGAGGTTGTTGAAATTCTATCAAATCATAAGCCAACATAATCTTAACTAGTCCATTTTCTAACAACAACTCCATATCATAAATTCTTCTGAGCAAAAATTTAATCCATTTGATCTTGAAATTCTTTAGAAAATCTAGGGTGTGATTTAACCCTTTCCTCTTGACAATTTAAACTCATCTTTCAATATTCCTTCCTTGTACAATTTCTCATTTGCCAAAAAAAATTAGTAGTCTCCAACTTTGCCAATATTGCACATGTAACAAATCCTCACATTGTGAATCATAATGAATTTTGGTGGTATCCACGACAAAACACCCATTTAATCTCCTTTCATGGCAATCTCAGGTATAACACAAAATTTAGGTGGAGGACAAGTGTCACTCTTCACCAGCTGATCATTTCTTACCTCTTCACCTTGATTCTTTGCTATAGATGATGAAGATATCATTTTCTCTTGTTAGGGTTTTGAAATTTTTCTTTCTAAACAACTCAATACAACTAAGAATCAATACTCGATCACTCTTCCACTACTAATACGCTTCCAAACATCTTTAAAATTACTTTGCAAATTGCTCAAATTTTTCTATGCTCTAGAAATCTAAATTCAAGATGTGTAAAATACCTACAAATTCTTGATATATACCTTCAATCATTAGAGTTAGGGTCTCCATTAATGTTGTGTCCTCTGTTAGGTGGAATCCAGTCGTCTTAGTCATTATTGAGCTTTTGAACTTGGTCTCCACTATATAGCTCGGTCAAATCCATCTAACTTAGCATATACATCAGTTTGACACTTGGGGTACTCAATCCATATTCCAATGTTGGGTAAATATAGATGATTTTACTGATGTTCAACACCCAATGTGTAAATGATTCTTTTGCACTATTATTTCCATAGATTTGTTCTAATGCATATTTTCTCATGTAGATATGAACTTTTCTACAAGTTATGTTAGGATCTAATGTAATTTAAATCATTGAGTGTACAATTCATTACTTACCTTTCTTGATCATTTTGAGGTGGTGTGGTTATTGTAAGAATTTTCCTACGGGCAAAATTCACCGAGGAATTAAGAACTCAAACATGAGCACAACTATAGACCAAAAGAGAGAGTATGACCAGAATGATGATATATTCAACATGCCATGATAAGAGTACACTAGGAGTGCCTGTATATAAAGGCCTCTAAGATACATCTAGAATGCCTTGTAATAAGCATCATGATAAATCATACAACCAAGCACATGTCCATCAAATATGGCTTATCCTCCATTAAGCATGAAAGTATGTGTGATTATGTGAGGATAAGCCTACAAGGGTGTGACACGCAAAATAGTGTTGTAGACAACATGTGCTCAAATAGAGTTGCATACTCCTGTGTTGTCAACATGACAACTCAAAAAGGTGTGCAAACTTCTAAGTGTCTCACAAATAAAAATAATAAAATAATGCATTAACCTAAGTAAACTTAAGTAAGTGTAATAAGTAAATACTTATTTTCACCAACACTCCACCTTAAGTGCAACTTAGGGGAATGCCCTTAAGCTTACGAAAACTAGGATGAAGATGTAGAATGGGTCCCGACTACTAGGCCATATTAGGTACCCATGTACATAATGAAGATGCAAATCTCTCATAAAGTGGGGAAAGAGGGAAAACCTCATGGGAAAAGCCTTCCCTCAAAAAGAGAGATAAATAGGGATGCATGGATGGATGGAGTAATCAAGACCACCCCCCCCCCCATTATGACATACATGCAATATATACATAAGAGAATGAGAGAAGGAAGAGAGACAAAATAGGCTGCCCCCCCCCTGCCCCCGCCAAAGAAGAAGGCCAACAAGTGAAAGCTACTTCGAGGAAGAAGTTGGTCCATGAATGCAAAATGGTGTTCCTCCCCTTAGGAAGAGACAAAGGAGAAGGTACACTCCTGAAGATGTATGGTGGCCCTAAAACCTGCTCAAGTATCCCTATGCTGATGGTGATGTTCACCCCTTCTAACTGTGCTGAAAAGAATGAATGCAAAGTAGGCAAGTATGTCTATTGAACCTGTTCCACTAAACCATTTGCCTCCTCAACTGACAAAGAGACCTCCACTAATTGTTGTTCATAAGGATCCACAATCATGCCAACCTATGAAGATTGATCATGTAGAGAATGGACATGAGGGTCAGAGTGAGCCCTCACAATAACTATAGAAGGATCACCTTCATCAATGAGAAGATGTATGTCCTCAAGTCTATCTCTCAAGTCAACTGAAGCTAGAGCTGGAAGACTGGATGTACCATGTTGTAGTGGAACTTTCACTATGGCAATGTAAGCATGTGGACTAGACTGATGTGACCTCTCACTACAACTGTTGATAGAACCCCATATGTATGAACCTATTGAAGCACTATCGCTTGTGTCACTATTAGTTTCCACTGTGTATGATGTGCAAAGAGGAGTAGAGGATAAGCTGGGTGAACATTCCTCAAAGTGAACATCCTTCTCCATAAAAATCTCATGTGTCTCAAGATCCATAAGTCTATAAGCCTTTGCTTTGTCTTCATAATCAATGAAAGTACAAGGCCTAGGTGTTCATGCCTTGCAACTCCTAGAAGATAGGTTTGCCTATGTTGGACAACCAAAGACTCTAAGGTGACTCACAACTAGTTTTCTACTGCGCCATGCCTCAAAAGGAGTCTTCCCATCTAAGGCATTATGAGGAGACCTATTAAGTATGTGAGTAGCACTGCTAATAGCTTCAAATTCAAGTGTAGTATTGAGAGACTTGGCTTTGATCATAAAACTTGCCATGGTTTTGAGAGTCCTAATCCTCATAGCTACAACATCTATCTTGTGAAAATTGAATGCTAGTGAGTTCTAAAGATCAATCCCCTCAATTCTGTAAAAGTCCTTAAGTCTTTTGTCTACATATTTGTTCTCGTTGTCCACCCTTAGTACCTTGATGGCTTTTCTTAACTTGTGTTCAACATGAGTCTTGAAGTCTTGAAGCTTATGAACCAATTCATTCTTATGATGAAGGAAGTAGACCCAAGTGAATCTTGAAAAGTCATCAAAAAATGTGAGGATGTAGTGGCCTTGGCTGACTGAAGTCATTGTAAAGGATCCTACTGAAACCATGTGAACTAGTTGAAGAACAACTAGAGCTCTAGAAGACTTCCCTTTATCATACTTCTCCTTGAGATTCATATCCACTAAACATGATGAACATCATCCCTTAGAAAAGCTGATATTAGGTAGACCTTTGACCATATGTTTTGAGCAAAGTTGTTGAAGAGAGCGGAAGTCAAGATGACCAAATCGCTCATGCCATAAGTTGATGTGTGAAGTAGAGTGAATCAACATGGCTTGAGAAGGACTCTTAGGCACAAAGTGGGAGAAGGAGTAAAGCCCCTTGTCATCATTGAATTTCTCCACTGCAACCTATTGGTGTTCTTTTTGGTAAAGAACATACCAGGTAAATTTAAACCTAATACCAAGAAACAAAGACTAGGAACATGCCTAAGGACGAGCTAAATCCTATATTCAGCAAGGCTAACTCTTAGTTTTGGGCCAATTAATAGAGCCATATCATGACTCACTTCGCTTTAGGCTTTACAAAGCAAAGGTGGGCAAACCTGAGGGATTTGTCTAATTTATCTTGATACTTCATTACAAGACTACCCTCTATAGCAGATATGGTCAATATTCTTCTTCAATTTGCTAGTAAATCTCCTGATCATAGTAGCTAATCATAACCAAGGAAAGTAACCACAAATAAGCCATGACCTACACTTATAGTTCTTCAAAACATAAAATGGGAAAATAATATTCATTTTGATTTGGTTTCTCAGCATCATTAGATATGCAATAGCAAAGAACATGCATCCTTCAAGCTGACCAATCCCTTATCCATTGGGCACTAACTGAATCTTCACATATAGATGGATACCTAAAATATACTCGTATATTCAAGTATATGGTCTATCTGCTCGACTTGCAAACAGACATCAATATTCATTAAAACTCTCGTACTTATGGTGATATCCTTTTGGTGTAACCTGCAATCCTATTAGTATAAACAAGCATTTACTTGGAGCTTTGTTCCAATAGCAAATCTATTCTGATATACAACCTTAAGGGGATGTAACTGGGTTCAAGCTCTTAGTTCTTAAACACAGAACATTGCAAATAACAACAGCAGGAGATGAGAATCATAATGAAACTAAAAGATGAGGCTCTTTGTATTAATTTCATTGAAAAGAATACAACATCTGCATACAAAAACTCAAAAGATACACATAGAATGACTGTGTAATACAAATGCCTCAAAAGGAATACAATATGATGTTCATAACAGGAAGAATCACTGAGAAAAATGGTATCACAGATCTGAGAGAACTCAAGATTGGAACCATGAATGGTCTCTTAGTCATAAAAAACTGGAACCCCTCAAATGGAAGAAAGAAAGAATAATATATCCAGGAGATGAATTCTTGGATTGAAACTGAAGATGACAAGTGTCCATTTGGAATCCCATCTTGTGCAACCGAAAACCTCTGTTTCATCATTACATTGTAACTAATTGAAAAATATCTCTGTTTAATGATGAAATTCTTTGAATCACCAAAATATCTGATATCTTCATGAAATGCTGAAGGAATCAAACTTTAACTGATTTGAAATTAGTTCCATTCGACCCCAACTGCATTTTACTATCTTTTATGCATATCCAAGTCATTTCCATACTACAAATCAATTTTGAACTCTGATACTTGAAATCGGTTACAATCTGGAAACCTAGGACAAAACCCCCTATAGCAGGAACACATTACTACCTGTGCAAAATTTGACTCCAGAAATGGATAGCTCATCTTTTTTTGGTTTCGATGGTATATTGAAGTGCCCATTTTCGATACCAAAAACTCTTAGAATCTAAATTTGAAAAATACCCCCTCTGATATAAAAATCATGTCTGCATTCCTTTGAAATTTAAATTTCCAAAAATTTAAATTATTCTAAAGTAAAAACTCTAGGCTAAATGTCCCCTTCTGCAATTTTTTTTTTTTTTAAATTGAACCTACCCACTTGAAAAACAATAAAAGATATATTTTTTTTATCATTTTCAAACTTTTAACCTTGCCCTTCAAATCTGGGGTCAACCCACGGTTGACTGAGCCTCTCTGCCACATGGCAATTTTTGATTAGTCAATCTCTGATGCTGGACTTCCTCGTCATCGCCTTGTCTACAGTACCACGTCAGAGCCGCAAGGATCGGCGCTGCCACATGTCAGAAATGCACTTCCTCACATTACTTATCGAGTGCGCACTTTTTATTGCGGCGAAGTGCCAATCGTTGGATCGTGACACATGTCACAATCCTATGTGTCCCATTTGAACTGCTCGTCCTCGCCATTTCATCATCCACGGGACTTGTGGTGCTACGTGGCGCCCAGGCGCATCCTTGCATTATTTAACTACCTCGCAACTTCATATTGCGGGGAAGCGCCATTCGTCGATCTGGCCACGTGTCGACATCTGCTGCGATCTCTAGTTGCACGCCAAATCAACATATGAGAAACTTTGATTAAAATATTGCTCTGTGCGACCCCGCTGATGTCACATCTCCATCTCATCAACTAGAGCCCTCTAGCGCGAGCTTTGCATTCAAAAGGCACTTTCTTTTTAGACAACATATAATATGTTTCTTTTTGTATTTAAAAGCCTAATAAGTCCCCCGTGTCAACAATGTGGGACAAAAACTTTGAATATACATCCTTTGCAAGTCTGCCCGGGCGTGAGTTATCTTTTGCATTTGAATTGGCATGATTTCTCTTTAATAACTACTAGCTTCTTTCATTCACATTTTTTATGCTGCTTTGAATGTGTGGAAGCTTTTATTGTGCTGGTGTGTGGCTTGATTATTTACATGAGCTCTGTTTTTCTTTTAAAATTGTGTGCTCTCTGGTTTATGTTGACTGTCATCTTTTCTACACCATGGCTTTGTGCTAGGTTTGCCCTCTTTTTAGAAGCCATGGACTGTTCCTTTCTATTGCTGGCTGCTCCAAATTTAATGCCGACCCTGCCTTTCTTACTATGGTTTCTTCTCTTTCCTATATGCATGAGACTGCTTTGAGCTTTTTGCTTTAAACAATAGTGAGCTTCCGTTATAAAAAAATGTGTGGAGCAACCTCCAGTTACATGTTTGAGGCTTTGCTGATATGGCATGGATGGCTTTGGCATGCTCCTTGCTGCAGATTCCCCTGTGAAAAATGTTTGAAACAATGTTCTCATCTTTTTGTGTTACTGTTGTGCAACCCATGGGATATATTAAAAACAATGAAGATGTTCATTCCCTTTCAAAATGAGAATGTTTAAGACAACGGTTTAAACATGGATGGGTGTACTTATTTGAAAATCTGCCTCTAAACATTATTGCAATGCCCAAAATGGGGTGCACGTGGCATTGGACTTGCTGTAATAACTGATTCTGCTCCACAATTCTTTACACTTTCTCTCCTTTTTGCATAGATGCCCAAATATATGTGGCTTGGATGATCTCTTTGCAGATCAGTTTTGTTTAAAATAATAGACTTGTTTTTCTTTATTGAGGAAGAAACCATTACCTTTGATGAAGAAGTAAAGCAAGTAATATCCACAATTATAATCATGAGAATAGGAATCCCTTGTTGTAATAACTGACATCCTCATATTTATCACATGACCCCACTGTAATGATTGGAATTAAAAACATTCACTCAAACATCACTTTAAAATTCCACTTTAGTCATTTCCGCACTAGCGTGAAAATTGTGCCTGGAGGCCTGCCAGCTGGCCTTAAAAACTAACTCAATCAAGTAACCAGGCCATAAAAATTTGCATGAGTGTTCAATCCTATACGCTTTATCATACTACAAATTTTCAACCCATGATGAATTCTCAGTCAAAATATTTTAATTGCCGAACATCCATATTTCAATTCTCCTACAGGCAAACAATGTTAAAAAACATAAACTGGGCTCGGGTTCGGCATTATAAAATTGAGTTATTGATCACTTGGGTTCTGAAAACTAGGATATAAGTTCTTTGCCATGAAGAGAATATAATTTCATGTTTTGGGCTCATGACGAATCACAGGGCACATTTGGCGAATTTCCAAAAATAGGTACTTGGAAATTTTAACTGGGAAATGTGTCAAAAAGTAATTTTTGGCAAATGTATGGACATATGAAAATATGCAAATGGATTCGTCATGACTTGGGAACTGGCATACTTCAAGGATTTTTAAGAGACAACACAATGATATAATCTATTTAGGCTCACCCATCACTGGATCAAAGTTATAACTTTCCGAACAGGGGTACAGATCAATCAGGATGCCTTAGCCGTAACAAAATAATATAAACTGGGTTTTTGATCATGTTAGCAAACTAATCAAATGGATTTGTTGTGACCTCAAAATTGGAACATATGAAGTGTCTGACCCCTGGAATATAATGCAAAAAGAATTTTTTCATTTGGGTCAACTGGGTCAAAGATATGATTGGTCGAACAGGGCTTCCCAGAATTGTGAACAACTAGTCAAATGCACAAAACAGTAAATGACCAACTTTGGGAGGTTTGAAACCTAGTCAAATGAACTCGAAATGACTTGAAATCTGAAACATAGGTTCTTTGTTATGCATACTAAACATCCCCAAAGTGGCTAGTTATGACACATTCCTGGGTAAAATATATTGAAATGCAAACTGGGCCTTTGGTCGTTATTTGACATTGGTAGAATTGCAAATTTTGACACTAGCTCAAAATGGGACTTCGCAGAATGGCTCGAAATGTTAGTTTAACTTCATAGAACACATAGACACACTAAATGAAAGGTGTTAAAAGCATTAAATACCTCTTAGGCCTCAGACTGACAACCAAGTACAATCTCATTTAAAAGCATTTAAGGGCTTGATTTTTTTTTTTTAGGTTCTCAAAATTGACCATGCAATTTTTAGTCCCAACAGTGGCTCTGTCTTGGGATGCATGCCCCTTGCAAGCATGGCAAGATTTTAGATCTCTGAAAGAAGTAGACCATACACCTGAACTTCAGAATTTCTCTCGAATAGCTTTATTGAAAGCAGGGAAACTACTCTAACTATATACACATGATGACCCCGGGCCACCAAAAGTTTACAGAACTTCTTACCTCTGTCAAAAACCTAATTCTCATTTACATCTTTCTGAGGTAAGCTGGAATTACTTCTACCCATTTCACCAATTAGATTAGCATCATGAACCGAATCACTTGGCAAAATGAAATCAATATCTTCACTTTCATAATGCATGTAAAAACTTGGCATAACTTTAACCTCTTGCTCACTATGAAAGAGAATATCAGCATGCTCTTGATTATAAAAATTAAACTGAGAACCATCATAAACATATGACGGGTGCATGCTATCAGGAGGAAACACAAAACATTCACACTCCACTTTATTCACCAAGTTGCATATGTCAAGAAAATACAACTCACCTTGTGTCTCCAGCTATGAAGGGTACATAAAATTTGATCTTTGCCTCTTTGCAGTGATATTACTCATCACATCAGATTTACTACTCACTAAAAACTCTTCATATTGAAATAACTAGTTAGTCACCAATTCTGAAAAACTGCTTTGAAAATGTTGATCCAAAATATGTTGATCACAATATTTATCTTCATTTAACATAGCATTAGAATCAACCTTTAACTTTGCAAAATTACCATCAGGCTAATTAGTATAAGACTTGTCAGTGTAAAAGGAAAACTCAAAATCAACATTATTTTCAATGTTTCCCTTTTCATCAGAAGTATCGAAACATATTTCACTGCAATCACCAGCATGAGAAGACCTTGTGATAGAAGAAAAAATCCCCTCAAACACATCCCCTGCATCTATCAAGTCATCATGTGCACATACATCTGAGGTATTACTATATGCACCTCAAAAATCTGATAATGATCTTTCAAATTGTGTATCCTTTTCCATATCAAAGATTGGGGAATTGACTTGACCAAATGAAGAAAAATTATGAGGGAAAATATGAACATCCTAGAATTACTTACATGCTTTTCAAAATCACGAGCCAAAAAAATAGAGATTTCATTAGAGCTCAAGAAGACTTCCTCACAAATCCTCTCCTAGTTGTAATCATTATCTGGATGACATGAAGAAATCATAGTAGCAGTAACATTAGTACAATAATCTGAAACATCAGAATCATTATAACATTCATTTTCATCATAGCAATCAACACTTCTACTGCTGTCACAAACTTCCTCAAACTCATATTCACTATCACAAGACTGATTTTCAATTTCATATACATCTTCTTGCTGGTCAAACTCTTCTGGTTCACTTGAAACTGAATCCATCTCTTCACACTCAGAAGGCAAATGATCTTTCTCTACGAATTCATTATACTCATTACTACCCTGACTTTCAGCACATCCATTATTATCATTAGGAGATATATCATGAAATCTATAATCACCGCTTTCCATCTCCTCAATGAATTTTTCAATTTGCAAAAACCTTTGTAATCTTACAAGTGTTGGCCAATTGACTGAATCGGGCACTAGAATATCAAGGAAAACACTAGGCAGGGAAGATTCCTCAAGTCTACAATGAAAAGGCATCTTACTGATTACTGATTTAAGCCTTAAATAACATTGTTTGGCACTTAAACCTTGAGTACTTCCTACTTGAATTCTTATAAGATTGATAATCCTTTTGTAGACCAGTCTATTCAACATAGCAATGTTATTATTCACAATTTTCAAACTCTCAGAATTTGGCAAACTAATCTCAGATCTGAGATCTGACTCCATTGTAAAACAAAATTTCTACCTCTTCTTTCTAGTGCTGAAAATCACTGAATATAGGCAACTTTTTTAAACACTTGACTTCCATGAAAAGAAGCATGAAAATCAAAATACCTCTAGTGTTGATGCTAAACTTTGATCTGCTGATTTGGCACAAGTGCAAGACTGGAATTCCTTCACACCTCTAATCAAACTTTGTAGAGCCACCACCTCTTTATAAGAGGAATAAAATAACCACTGTTGTGATCTACTTTTACATTTCAATTCTTTATAATAGCAGATTACAAACAACACTATAAAACTTTATCAAGAATTTAAAATTCCTTTTCAAAATCTATCAACAGTTTTAGATCTACCCATACAGCTGAAAGTCCTTCAAAATTTTGCAATGAAATCAACTAGGAACAACTGGTACAGAGATTTGAGAGTCGCCACTCACACTTGGTGAGAAATAAAACATGATTTGTCACTTGACAAATCTGAACCAGACCTTCAATGTAGGAAAAACTTGTAGATCATTATTATCTTGGAAAGAAAATATACTTTATAAATGAATTCTTGACTCTGAACTTTCTCAACAGTACTTGCAAAAATTGAACTGATTGAAGATAGACCTATAACAGTCATAGAACACAATTTTCATCCAGTTTTACAACATACTGTCGTCCATGAATAAAGCTTAACTGGGGAACATGAAACTTCAACAAAGAAAATAAGAAATGCCTCTCGCTATAGATTTGCTATATCCAATCTGTTTCATAGCAGAGATTTTGGTTCTTTCTATATGCAACTCCCCAGCAAAGTCACCATCTTGTTGGTGTTCTTTTTGATAAAGAACATACCAGGTAAATTTAAACCTGATACCAAGAAACAAAGACTAGGAACATGCCTAAGGACAAGCTAAATCCTATATTCAACAAGGCTAACTCTTAGTTCTGGGCCAATTAATAGAGCCATATCAGGACTCACTTCACTTTAGGCTCTGCAAAGCCAAGGTGGGCAAATATGAGGGATTTGTCTAATTTATCTTGATACTTCATTACAAGACTACCCTCTATAGCAAATATGGTCAATATTCTTCTTCAATTTGCTGGTAAATCTCCTTATCACAGTAGCTAATCATAACCTAGGAAAGTAACCACAAATAAGCCATTACCTACAGTTATAGTTCTTCAAAACATAAAATGGGAAAATAATATTCATTTTGATTTGGTTTCTCAGCATAATTAGATATGCAACAGCAAAGAACATGCATCCTTCAAGCTGACCAATCCCTTATCCATTGGGCACTAACTGAATCTTCACATATAGATGGATACCTAAAATATACTCGTATATTCAAGTGTATGGTCTATCTGCTCGACTTGCAAACAGACATCAATATTCATTAAAACTCTCGTACTTATGGTGATATCCTTTTGGTGTAACCTGCAATCCTATTAGTATAAACAAGCATTTACTTGGAGCTTTGTTCCAATAGCAAATCTATTCTGATATACAACCTTAAGGGGATGTAACTGGGTTCAAGCTCTTAGTTCATGAACCTAAGAGATGTAACACAGAACATTGCAAATAACAACAGCAGGAGATGATAATCATAATGAAACTAAAAGATGAGGCTCTTTGTATTAATTTCATTGAAAAGAATACAACATCTGCATACAAAAACTCAAAAGATACACATAGAATGATTTTGTAATACAAATGCCTCAAAATGAATACAATATGTTGTTCATAACAGGAAGAATCACTGAGAAAAATGGTATCACAGATCTGAGAGAACTCAAGATTGGAACCATGAATGGTCTCTCAATCATAAAAAATTGGAACCCCTCAAATGGAAGAAAGAAAGAATAATATAGCTAGGAGATGAATTCTCAGATTGAAACTGAAGACGACAAGTGTCCATTTAGAATCCCATCTTGTGCAACTGAAAACCTCTATTTCATCATTACATTGTAACTAATTGGAAAATATCTCTGTTTTATGATGAAATTCTTTGAATCACCAAAATATCTGATATCTTCATGAAATGCTGAAGGAATCAAACTTTAACTGATTTGAAATTAGTTCCATTCGACCCCAACTGCATTTTACTATCTTTTATGCATATCCAGGTCATTTCCATGCTAGAAATCAATTTTGAACTCTGATACCTGAAATCGGTTACAATCTGGAAACCTAGGACAAAACCCCCTATAGTAGGAACACATTACTACCTGCGTAAAATTTGACTCCAGAAATGGATAGCTCGTCTTTTTCTAGTTTCGATGGTATATTGAAGTTCCCATTTTCGATACCGAAAACTCTCAGAATCTAAATTTGAAAAATACCCCCTCTGATATAAAAATCATGTCTGCATTCCTTTGAAATTTAAATTTTGAAAAATTTAAATTATTCTAAAGTAAAAACTTTAGGCTAAATGTCCCCTTTTGCAATTTTTTTAAAAAAAAAATTTGAACGTACCCACTTGAAAAACAATAAAAGATATATTTTTTATCATTTTCAAACTTTTACCCTTGCCCTTCAAATCTGGGGTCAACCCACGGTTGGCTGAGCCTCTCTGCCACATGGAAATTTTTGATTAGTCAACCTATGATGTTGGACTTCCTCATCATCGCCTTGTCTACAGTGCCACATCAGCGCCACAGGGACCCGTGCTGCCACATGTTAGAAATGTGCTTCCCCGCATTACTTATCGAGTGCGCACTTTTTACTGCGGGGAAGCGCCAATCATTGGATCGTGACACATGTCACGATCCTGTGCATCCCGTTTGAACTGCTCGTCCTTGCCATTTCATCATACGCGGGACATGTGGTGCCACATGGTGCCTAGGTGCATCCCCGCATTATTTAACTACCCCGCAACTTCATATTGCAGGGAAGCGCCATTCGTCGATCTGGCCACGTGTCGACGTTTGTTGCGATCTCCAATTGGGCACCACATCAGCGTATGAGCAACTTTGATTAAAATATTGCTCTGTGTGACCCTGCTGATGTCACACCTCCATCTCATCAACTGGAGCCCTCTAGCGTGAGCTTTGCCTTCAAAAGGTGCTTTCTTTTTAGACAACATATAATATGTTTCTTTTTGTATTTAAAAGCCTAATAAGTCCCCCGTGTCAACAATGTGGGACAAAAACTCTAAATATACATCCTTTGCTAGTCTGCCCGGGCGTGAGTTACCTTTTACGTTTGGATTGGCGTGATTTCTCTTTAATAACTACTAGCTTCTTTCATTCACATTTGTTACGCTGCTTTGAATGTGTGGCAACTTTTATTGTGCTGGTGTGTGGCTTGATTATTTACATGAGCTCTGTTTTTCTTTTAAAATTCCATGCTCTTTGGTTTATGTTGACTGTCATCTTTTCTACACCATGGCTTTGTGTTGGGTCTGCCCTTCTTTTTAGAAGTTGTGGACTGTTCCTTTCTATTGCTGGCTACTCCAAATTTAATGCTGACCTTGCCTTTCTTACTATGGTTTCTTCTCTTTCCTATATGCATGAGACTGCTTTGAGCTTTTTGCTTTAAACAATAAATGAGCTTCCTTTTAAAAAAATGTGTGGAGCAACCTCCTGTTAGATGTGTGAGGCTTTGTTGATATGGCATGGATGGCTTTGAGATGCTCCTTGTTGCGGATTCCCCTGTGAAAAACGTTTGAAACAATGTGCTCATCTTTTTGTGTTATTGTTGTGCAACCCATGGGAGATATTAAAAACAATGAAGATGTTCATTCCCTTTCAAAATGAGAATGTTTAAGACAACGGTTTAAACATGGATGGGTGTGCTTATTTGAAAATCTGCCTCTAAACATTATTGCAATGCCCAAAATGGGGTGCACGTGGCATTGGACCTGCTGTAATAACTGATTCTGCTCCACAATTCTTTACACTTTCTCTCCTTTTTGCATAGATGCCCAAATACCTGTGGCTTGGATGATCTCTTTGCACATCAATTTTGTTTAAAATAATAGACTTGTTTTTCTTTATTGAGGAAGAAACCATTACCTTTGATGAAGAAGTAAAGCAAGTAATATCCACAATTGTAATCATGAGAATAGGAATCCCTTGTTGTAATAACTGACATCCTCATATTTATCACATGACCCCACTGTAATGATTGGAATTAAAAACATCACTTTAAAATTCCACTTTAGTCATTTCTGCACTAGCGTGAAAATTGTGCCTGAAGGTCTACCAGTTGGCCTTAAAAACTAACTCAATCAAGTAACCAGGCCATAAAAATTTGCATGAGTGTTCAATCCTATACGCTTTATCATACTGCAAATTTTCAACCCATGATGAATTCCCAGTCAAAAGATTTTAATTGTCGAACATCCATATTTCAATTATCCTACAGGCAAACAATGTTAAAAAACATAAACTGGGCTCGGGTTCGGCATTATAAAACTGAGTTATTGATCACTTGGGTTCTGAAAACTAAGATGTAAGTTCGTTGCCATGAAGAGAATATAATTTCATGTTTTGGGCTCATGACGAATCACAGGGCACATTTGGTGAATTTTCCAAAATAGGTACTTGGAAATTTTAACTGGGAAATGTGTCAAAAAGTAATTTTTGGCAAATGTACGGACATATGAAAATATGCAAATGGATTCGTCATGACTTGGGAACTGGCATACTTCAAGGATTTTTAAGAGACAACACAATGATATAATCTATTTAGGCTCACCAATCACTGGATCAAAGTTATAACTTTCCTAACAGGGGTATGGATCAATCAGGATACCTTAGCCGTAACAAAATAATATAAACTAGTTTTTTGATCATGTTAGCAAACTAATCAAATGGATTTTTCATGACCTCAAAATTGAAACATATGAAGTGCCTGACCCCTAGAATATAATGCAAAAAGAATTTTTTCATTTGGGTCAACTGGGTCAAAGATATGATTGGTCGAACAGGGCTTCATAGAATTGTGAACAACTAGTCAAATGCACAAAACAATAAATGACAAACTTTGGGGGGTTCAAAACCTAGTCAAATGAACTCTAAACGACTCAAAATCTAAAAAATAGGTTCTTTGTTATGCATACTAAACATCTCCAAAGTGGCTAGTCATGACACATTCCTGGGTAAAAGATATTGAAATGCAAACTGGGCCTCTGGTCGCTATTTGACACGGGCATAATTGCAAATTTTGACACAAGCTCAAAATGGGACTTCGCAGAATGGTTTGAAATGTCAGTTTAACTTCATAGAACACATAGACGCACTAAATGAAAGGTGTTAAAAGCATTAAACACCTCTTAGGCCTCAGACTGACAACCAAATACAATCTCATTTAAAAGCATTTAAGGGCTTGATTTTTTTTTTTTAGGTTCTCAAAATTGACCATGCAATTTTTAGTCCCAACACAACCAACAAATCATCTCTTAGACTTCGCACTATCACTGAATCTAGAAGGAACTCAACTTTATGACCCTCTCCAAGGTGAGTGATTTGGTAAACTGATAGGAGATTCGAGTTAGGTTTGGAACATAGAGAACATCCTTGAATTCCCCATTTTCCATTTCCACATGTCCTTTCCCTTCAACTTCCATTTTAGTATCATCTCCCACAAAGATGTGTCGTACCTTTGACTACTGCAATAAAGAGAAATCTCCCTTTGAAGAACCCATATGGTAAGAGGCACTTGAGTCAAGTATCCATTCTGAAGAAGAACTTGTGTTTGCGATAAGTGCTTTCCCTTTACCCTTTGAAGAGGTTGGAGTTGAATCCTTGGAAGTACCTAGCACTTGAATCTTGTTCTTCTCGAGTAGATTTTCTAACTCATCGATTCTTTTAGTCTTGCAATGATGCTCGTCATGATTTGGCTTTTTGCAATATGCACAAAAGAGTTTGTCCTTTTCATTACTTCCCTTCTTGTTTGAAGAAGAACTGTCTTGTTGTGAGGAGGATTTTTGTGTCTCAGATTGTGTTTTTTGTTTCCACTACTTCTTCTTGTTGTTGTTTTTCCCCCCTTGACTTGATTTGTGCTCATTACTAGCCACCAAGGCATTGGTCTTTGATGACTTGAGAAGTCCTAAATCCATCAAGTGAGATTGTTTAGTAATCAACATCTCTATAAATGCATCAAATGAAGGCTTCTAGTAAGCAGATCCCATGGTCAACATGTGAGTATTAAAACTTGAAACAAAGTTAGTGTACTTAGAAGGTAGCCTCTTTAGGATGTTATGAATCAACCTGTCATCCTTCATGGGATTTTCACAATCTTTAAGAAGTGCCCTATGCTAATTGGCTTTGATGATGTAATTCTAAATTGTGTCAAAATTCTTTGGATCCAAGAGAAGTAGATCATCTTCAATCTGAAATCCCTTTTCTTCATCCACTTTACCATACAACTGTTCAAGTTTATCCCAAGCTTCTTTGGATTCTAAACAATTTTTAATGTGAAAGAGAAGATCCCCATGTACACAACTCCTAATAGCTCCTAAAGCCTGTTGGTCTTGAATTTTCCAATCAATGAGTTATTTAACATCAGTAGGTTTAGGAATTTGGCCATCAACATAAAGACTATATCCTTTTTCCATTAATCTACTACATGCAATACCTTTTCATGTAGAATAGTTGTGTGAAGTTAGAGGAGGACATTTAAAACCCATGATGTAGAAATGAACAAAGTGGACTTTCTAATTTTTCTTTTACAATAGCCTTATAGGGCTTAACTCTGTCACTTAAGCACTATAGTTCAAATTTACAACAATTCTGAAAAAGAATCAAAGCTTTACAATGTCAAAAAAGGCCTAATTCTAAAAGTGAGAAATTAGTCCACACAACCCTAGAATCTAACTTAAGATTTGGAAAGTAGACAAAAAATTATGCACTTTCAAAAAAAATGGGACCTAAAAAAGTGACCAGATGTGCTCGTATAGAGTGTTTGAAGTTGCAAAAAGCATGATTATGAAGGTACAGTTGCCAAAAATTACAATTTTTGCAAAATCTGTGCACCAAAACTAGAAAATAACACCACCACTAGAAAATTTAGGAAATTTTACCCAATTTCAAAAAAAAATTGCACATGAATCGGAGTCTAGATGTCTGAGTTATGGGCTCGCAAAGTTAGGCTGTCAAATTGAAAAGCAATCTAGAGAGGGGTCTGGAGCAAAAATTGCGAGTCTAAATTTGATGGTCAAATGGTTGTTGGTGCAATTGTACAATACCTAGTTTTGACAATCAAATGACCATCAATTTTAATCTAGCAAAAATGTGACGTCAACAAAAAAAGAGCCTCTACTGACATGTCAGGTGACTGGATGCTGACTTAGTGTATCTGTACTGTATAGAACATACAGATTCCTACTGATGTGGTAGTAAGCTAGGTTCCATGGGTGACATGGCAGTCTTTAATCTGACATGGCAAATAACAGCGTGTCAATAGGGACACATGTCAAAGGCAGTTTGGTCCACGTGGAGGACCAAACAAAAAAATGCCATGTGGCGGCTATTTGTGGCTTCCGCAATTTACCTTGGCATGGGCGGGAAGTTTGGAACATTCATCGTTTATTTTTAAAATACTGCCAAAATATTTGACTATGGCTAGTTTTCTCCAAAATAGTGAGCGCCAGAAAGTTTATGCAATTCCTAGAGTGGGTTATGCCACTATCACCGGAGAAGAACGCAGAGCTAGAGAAGTATATTGGTGGGGGCCAAAATCTGCTTGGCTGGGGGTTTTCAAACTAATGAAAAATTTTGAATACCGCTTACGAATTTTTGTGCCCTATCACCGGATTCAAAGCTCACAGAGTTATATTTGGCAGTGTGAGATTTTCCTCTACTTGCTAGAATTTTGACTACGGTGGACAAAACCAATGAAGTGGGTGCCGAATTCTCAAACCTTCGGGCTATTGAAAAACACAAATCCACATTGTTAGAAAAATTATACTAGAGCCAGAAAACAAACAGTCACCGATGGGAAATTTAAAAACTACGATCACAGGTTCGAAGCGAACAAGTTGGAATACCACTTGCAAAGGCCAAAATGCGAGTTGTTAAATAGGAAAGCAAGCGCTGGGAGATTGAAATAGGCCACCATATGTTATAGAAAAGATCCCACATGCAACACTTGGTTGGAATTTGAAGATTATATAAACCAAACTATGCGATGCATAACCAAAGTGGAAGTGTTGTCGGGGAGTTGAATGAAGGGGATGTCGATGGCTGTCCTATTCAAAAATTGTTGCCAGATTTTCGGTGATGCCCATTGCAAAATATGAATTATGTAGGTTTGTACAGCCTTGTTGTGTGGAATTTGATAATATTCATTGCACACAAAATAAATCCTGTAACCAATAAAATATACTGTACAGAGCTGGGATCTGACAGCCCGATTTTGTAAAAAAAAATTCTCTGCTGGGTGCCCAAAGGGCAATTTTTTTTTGGCAAATTTGTTGTCAAAAATATAGAGAAAAATAATATAGATCCAAAAATAAATTAATGAGATCTGCAAATGACCATACCTGAACTGCAAATCGGGGCCTTCGAGGTTCAATTTGTAAAAAAAATTGCCTCACAATTGACTTTGGGCCAAGGTAGCCGAATTTATAGTCAACTTTTATCGATTTAGCATTTTGAATGCAACGGCAAGGTCAGATATGGCTCTAGATGCTTCTAATTTTTGCAGTGTTCTAGATTTGGGCTGAGGTGTTGAAGCAAGCATGGTCTCAAATGACCATGTGATGAGAAAGTCTCCAAGCTCTGATACCATGTAAGAATTTGCCCAAGGGAAAAATTCACCTAGGAACTCAAAACTCAAACATTAACACAACTATAGACCAAAAGAGAGAGTTTGAGCAGAATGACGATATATTCAATATGCCATGATAAGAGTACACTAGGAGTGCCTGTATATAAAGGCCTCTGAGATACATCTAGAATTCCTCATACTAAGCATCATGATAAGTCATACAACCAGGCACATGTCCACCAGATATGGGTTATCCTCCATTAAGCATGAAAGTATGTGCGATGATGAGAGGATAAGCCTACAAAGGTGTGACATGCAAAATAATGTTGTAGACAACATGTGCTAAAATAGAGATGCGTACTCCTGTGTTGTCAACATGACAACTCAAAAAGGTGTGCAAACTCTTAAGTGTCTCACAAATAAAAATAATAAAATAATGCATTAACCTAAGTAAACTTAAGTAAGTGTAATAAGTAAATACTTATTTACACCAATAGTTACCTTTTCCATTGGATTGGGTGATCTCATCTTCATTTGTTCCAGATCTTTCTTCTTCCACCTTTTTCTTTTACTTTTGATTCATCTCCTTTGTTTGTTCAACATCTACTTTATTTTTACCCTTGTTGTGTTCATTGTTTGGTACTGGTGCTCAAGTCTTGCAATTCTTACTCACATGTCCAATCATGTGGCAATTAGAAAAAACTTTCTTAGGTGCATTGTTTTTCCTTCTATTTGACCAATAGGTTTTTGCCCGTGATCTACATTTATATTCTTTGTGTCCAAAATTTTGACAATTGTAACAATATTCCTCAAATCTATGCATAGTAGGCTTATTTTTCATTCTTGATCTACACTCATGTATTTGATGACCTTGCTTCTTGCAATAAGAACAATAACTAGTAAACTTAGGTTTAGGGTTTTGTATACCATTCCTACTTCTTTAAATGTTTGTAGTATGTCCAAATTTACCACAATGATAGTATGTAGGTATGTTCTTTGACTTTGTAATCAATAGATCTCCACTCTTGGATAATTCTCCTTCTTCAATAGATGAATATTTCGTTATATGTTCTAGTCCAGAAGTGTTACCAGATGACCTAGGTGTTCTCATCAATTATTCAAAGCATCTTAGTGCTTCACTTGAATTTTTCATTCTTTCCACACATTATTTTTTAGATCTTAACTCATTTATCAGTTGATCATTCTATGATATCAGATTTTCTATCTCCATGTTTTCCTATTCAATTCCTAATTTGTAAGAATAAGTTGATTCATCATGGCTAGTTGAGTGCTTGTAAGATTATGTACATCATATGATCTTTCTTTGACTCTAATAGCCATTTTTCTTTTAACTTCTCTAGGCACAACTTTTTCTTCTTTAGCTTTCTTCTTTTGTTTAGTCACTTCACATAGCCTTACTAGTTAGATTTCATGTTCTCTTTTCAATCCTCTAACTTTTTCACTTGGGATATTGTTCTTCTCCAGTAGATCTACAATAGCTACATCACTCTCACTAGAATTTCCAATGTCAAACAATCCTTATGTATAAAATTCTTCATAAATTGTGTCATTATGTTGAATGGCCATATCTTTTCTATTTCTAAGGGATTTCCTCAGCTCCTCTCTTGCTACTTCAAGTTGTTGCAGTATGAGCTCGATGTCAATCACTTGATTGTAAATAACCTTTCCCAATTTGTAAGCCTCCATCTCCAAGATCTAAACTCTAAAGCTATTAGACTTCCTTCAAGAGAAAACATAGATCTGATACCAATTATTGGAAGTTTAATTGGGAAATTGAGATACTAAGAGGGCAGGTGAATTGAGATCTATAAAACTTTTAACCTTCAAAACAACTTTACTACATTTAACACATTAACCATCTCATAATTATTTTATGCACAACATAACTTGAAAAATGTTGTAATAAATTTAACTATGCATGACATCCATGAAATGTAAACACATAACACAAAATATTAAGTAATATAGAAACCCTCTAATAAAACTAGGGTGAGGATGACACCCACAAATCTTCACTACCATAGTAACAAAGTTAACCTATTAGGGTTACACTTTTGATCACTTCTAGTGATCTACCCTATGAGGGGTCTACCCTATTAAAAAAATTTAAGATTGTTAGGTTTTAACTTGATTAAAAAAAATTTACACTTACAATGAAGTAAGGACTCTATTAGGAGATTTACAATGGTCTGTCAAAACTACTCTGTAAAGATATTTTCCCCAATTTGATATGTTCAAACTAACTCAGTACTTGATCCTTTGGTCTACACTTATAATTGTTGATTATGGCTCTCCTCCTTCCAATCTATGATTTGATCTCCAATCTAATATATATTTATTCAATCCTTCACTACTTCATTAGGTTGCTAAAACTTGTTCTTCATAACTCTCTCTTCCAGCATTCAAAACATAACTTCTTCACACAATACTTCTCTTCCTTGGAACACTTTGCACAATCTTTTTTGATAACTCACTCCACTATCATTCACATTGTATATTGAAATAGGGTCTAGATCTGCCTATTTAAAGACATCTATAGAGTATTCTAGACACTTCTCTTTTCTTCCTCTTCATTCGATTGGTTGTTCTTTCTTCATAGGGATCAATGATCCACATCAGAATGTGTAACAACCTCTGTAACAAACTCAACACTCTATATCTCTAATGCTTGGTCATAATTGTTCTTTCTACTATTGCTTGGCATTCACTAGGCTTAGCTTATACTAAAAGTACTCAGTGACCAAAGACTTGTTTGACTCCTATAGAGCTCAACATATACATGATTATTTACAAGTCTTTACATGACTCAACCTATATAGAATAGCTAGGTTGTAGTGATGACCAAATGATTCTTCCTTATGTATGACTAAGTGTTTAACACTAATAGACAACAAGACTAAGAGATACCAACAAAAATATTAGGAACTTAGCTAGCATGGTAGGTTTCAAACAAATTAAATATGATTCTTTAATTTGTTTGAAAAGGTCATGATAGATATGATGGAAAAATTTAAGTACACACATATAGAATTAGGGAAGGGTATTTCAAAGGATTTATTTAATAAATTAGATGCAAAATGGAATTGGGCATTATCCACTAAAAGGAAAATAAGGGAGACCACATTGGCCAAAAAAATGCCTAACATAGGGAAGACACATATGTCTATTACCCTAAGATATTTTGCCAAGAAATTCATGCCAATAGTAAGGGCATATAGAATTTTGAAAAATAAAGAAGATGAGGTTGAAAAAGAAAGAATTTTGATATGGAATAAAGCATTTAGATTACTACTTCCATCAACAAAAGAAGAAAAAGAGGAAGAGGATGGAGATGCTATTGAGCTAGATAATTAAGAAGGTGAAGATGAGTCAAGAGCTTAAAAGAACAAGTGAGGAAGTTGGTAGAGGGGAGTGAACAAAAATATTTTGTTACTATAGAGGATATTCCTGATTCATTGCCATAGAATCATAATATATTAATTGAGGAAGATTTGAAAAATGCAGAATCAAATACCTTAGAGACCTCTCTCCCATGCACCAATCCAATTTTGTCACAAATACATGATTATCCATAGATTAGTAGTGCATCAATTGAAGGTATACAAGTTACATCAGTAATATTTTTTCCAAAAATGAGTGTCGAGCAACAAGGGAAGGCCATTATTGTGCTACCCAAGTCTACACATGAAATTGATGGGAAAGAAGAAGATAAAGGTGAAGTTGATCAATCTACTTAAGATGCCTTAGAGGGAGCCAAGGAAACAAAACCATAGAAGTTAGTAGAGACCAAGTTGCCTAAGGAGCGAGAAGTTATTTAATCTCTTATTAATCTACCAAGTGTTGTTCACATTGATGCATTAACTATTACACTTTTTCAACAAGTTACATCAACTCAACAAAAGAATACCTCAATTGAACAACATACACTCAGACTAAGTGCTAAGGGGAAACAATTGCAAATATCACTACTGAGTGATAAAAACCCTCAGTCAAAGACAATGGAGCAGAATTTTGACACACCAAGGACTCCAATGTGTCTAGATGAGTTCATCACACTACCTAAGTATGACCTTGATAATATGACACTGGAACAAATGCAGGATCTACAAGATTTGATGACCCTAATTAGTTTATATAGTTGAGAAAGTAAATAATGAGGATATAGAGACCAATGAAAAGATGATGGGATGGTTTGATAAAAAGTTTGAGCACAAAGTTTTGGAGAAAGTCTCAATAGAACTTGCAATAAGATAGGTTGAGCTTTCTAACCTTGCCACTAGTTTGGAAGGAATTTTTCAAATTATTCATTCATTGTATATAAAATTGTTTGATGTTGATTTCTTCACCATAGAGAATCAATGCTCCATTGATCAAATACAAGAAAATTTGAAGGCTTGTGCTAATTATTTGAGCAAGAACTCAAGTTCAAGCTCCCATTCATTCAATAAATTGATATTTGGTCAAGGGAGGTTAGTCAAACTGATGGCTAAAGACAACAACATCAGAATAAAATGTATTTCAATACAAACCATGTTGCTACCTCATATCAAGCTAATACATAGGGAACTATCAGTTGCCATAGATTTAGTTAAGAGAGGTCCTCATCTCTCAACTACAGATAGTTTAGTTGATTTAGTTACCTAACTAGAAATCCATATTCAAGTCCTAGAATTAGCCAAATCTAGATGGAATCATGGATTAGAGGTGATTTTATCAAATCACAAAACATATTTGGACAAATGTCAGTTGACCACTGCAAACCCCAAGCCATAAAGTGTCAAAAACAAGGGGAAACTTAGACATGCCACCACAAAAAGGGGAGTTATTACTTGTGACCTAAGGTAAATCAAAATCACTAAAGGAAAGTCAGATGAATCAACATCAAAGATCTTAGCTCAGAGGTATGTAGAGATGTGTACATATAATGTGTATAGTAGAATCGGGTTTTTGAAGACCAAATCACAATCTAAGGGGGAGTGTTATTTTTGAAATTTTGAATGGATTACTAAGTCATAACAAAGTGTTTTTGCCACTAATTTCAATGGGGGATATTGTTGACCTTTAAGCCTTGTTTCCTATTAGTCTCTAACACTTAGTCATTTTCTAGTCAAAGTTGGTCCATTATCACTATGACTGAGCCACCTAATGAAGGCCAAGATACATGGACTTGTTTATATTTTTGCTATATGTCAACAAGTCAAAGGTTTCTGACCACTATAGTATAGACCAAGTCACAATATTTGTTGAGTGAGTTAGTATTTTCCAAGCATATAGAAGCCGCGGGACAAGATGAATGTTAGTTATGACTAAGCGTCGAAACTTTCAATTGCTGAGTAAATCAAGTTTCACATATGTATTTGTAATAGCACAAACACTTATGTAAATCAATTTAGATGACTTCTATGGGATATTTATGGATTCTAGAGATAGTTAAGGAGCTAATTACATATTTTTTCAAAGGACATCAGTCCCTAGGAAGGCAGAGTGACCAATCAAAAAGTTAGGACTAAGAGGCAAAAAGTGAATCCTGGATTGTTGATTATGATCTAGAACCTTCCTCAATTATCTATTTAAGAAGCGATCAAACCCTAAATCTTTGTGTGTGAAGGAAGATCATGAATGTGCAAAATGGCTAAGGATAGAATGAGGAAGGCCAAGTTTGCTAAAAGTGATCAGATAGAGAAACCTAGAAGTGAAGGAAAAAACATAGCAAATTAGATAAGGAGATCAAATTCAGACAAGGGAGAGAGAAGATATGTAATCAACTTCATAAGAGAAAACTAAAGGATCAAGTAGTGAGACATTATAACTAGTATATCAGGGAAAATCACTTAATAGAGTGGTTTTAATAGACCTAGTTAAACCTCCTAATAGAGTGCTTACTTCGTTGTAAGTTTAAATTCTTTAATCAAGGTAGACCTAACAGTCTTGTAAATCTTTTAACTGAGCATACCCCTCATAGGGTAGATCATCATAAGTGATCAAATTTGTAGTCCTAATAGGAAAATTGGTTACTGTAGTAGTGGAGATTTGTGGGTGTCATCCCCACCCCAATTTTACCTTCACCTTCGAGGATTTCTAAGTAACCAAAATCTTTGTGCTATGCATTTACATTTTCATGTTGATGGATGTCATGCATTGTTAGATTTCTTTCAGTTTTATAGTTCATGAGTATATGGTATATGATCTAAGATATGAGATGGATTGGGAGTGAATTCATTTAACATGTTATTTTGTTCAAGATGTTAAAAGTTTTACAAATCTTGATTCAACCCCCCCTTAGTATCTTGCTTCCCAATAAGGCTTCCAACATACATGACATCAATGCCAAGGGAGAGATGAAATATTGAAGAAAGGCATATATTTTAGATTAAAAGAACCATGGGAACAAGGTTACAGGTGTGGAAAAGGGAGACAAGTCCATAGAATTGAAGCAATACAAGATAAAGAAACACCATATAGGAAAATAAAGTATGATCACAAAGATCTCAATAACATTCAAGTGAAAGACCAATTGACATTTGAGGAGGTTAAATCCTAAATATGACAAGAAACTAAGGAAGTTGTGTTAGCAAGTAACACCAAATGAAAATTAATATATTTATGTAAATGTAATTTATTGTTAAATAAAAAAATAATGAACTTTGATTAAAGACATTCTTGGTGAGTGTCCAAATATGGTTTCGACCATCTTGGTGAGCGTCAAGTCTTGATCAAGGACATTCTTAGTGAGTGAAAAAGCTTGATTGAGGGAGATTCTTGGTAAGTGTCAAGGCTTGATGGGATATTCTTGGTGAGTGTTAAAGTACGGTTTAGACTTTTTTGGTTAGCATCAAGGCTTGATGGGACATTCTTGGCTATTGTCAAAACATAGTTTATAGTCATTCTTGGTGAGTGTCAAAGCTTGATCAAGAAATATTCTTGGTGATTTCCAAACTTAATAATGACATTCTTAGAGTGAAGTAATACTTAATGGGGAAGAACATAAGTGCTACAAAAAATTAGGATAAGTTTTATCTTTTTGAAAATTGTTAGTAAGCTTTTAAATTAAATAATATGGAAATAGTTTCAAAGTTGATGTTTCTACGAAGGCATTACAATTCTAAACTAAAGTTGAAATTTTCATTTTAGAGTTAGTCAAAGTTCCAAGGCAAGATGATCTCAAAGGAGTGTTGAAGAATCCCCTTACGTTGAACTGGTAATTTCTTGAGGACAAGCAATTTTGGGAAGAGTGGATTGTCATAACCCCTACTAAAATGAAATAGTTATAAATGATTAAAATAATAAATAAATATCTAATAAAAATATAATAATAAGGGAATATACTATTACATTAATGAGGGGATGAAATCATTGAATAATATTGAGTTGGATAAAAAAAATTTAAAAAGATTGGGCAATAGCGAAAAACCTTTGTCATCACAACACCTTGATTGTGCTATACAAATCATCCCATATGGCGGGGGGGGAAGAGTTGTCATTGAATAACAGCATTTATATAATAAACAAACATATGTTAGTATTTGAATACACTCTATTTATATATTCAAATCTGATGCAGGAGCATCTTGGTCTTGGAGGAATCTTGCATCAACCAAAAATATGTCTTATTTTTTGTCCCAATCTATTGTTTGTAAAGTAGTCGTTGTTGCTTGCAATTTTGTTCTATGCACAGTTAATGCCATGCAAAGGACTTATTCTAGATCTTCATCATAAGTGTGCAAGCTCTAATCATTCATATGTTTTGAGTTGTGTGTCATTCTTTGTGGTAATTATTTCCTATGATTCTTTCTCGGGAGGCATGTTATTTATTTTAGTGTGGTTTTGTAAGTCATGTTGGCTTGTTGTGAAGTTAGGAGCCAACTCCTCGGACACATGTAGATCCGCCTTAAAGTATGTGTCCCTTCATGTTTATATTTTCTTTCTTTTTGGTTTACACCTCCAAGGATGGAGCTATAATGTAATTAAATGTCTGACTAGTTGACTTGTGGCATAGTTTGCTAAATAAGAAGCTTGGCTAGTGGTGGTTCATCATTAGTAGCAATAGGAGGAAATTGAAAAAGAAGATAAGAATGTGAATATGGATTCTTATTCCATAATTTTATTGTATATGGCCTTAACTCGAAAGGCCTCACAATTGAACATGTTGTTTGATTTCTTCTAATAATTACAAAAGTGTCGCGACTAGTTATCATGCCTTATGTTCAACGTGTTGCTTATTAATTACACTCGAGTAAAAGTATGGAATCTTGCCTTATGTACATTGGTTTATATGTTTCTTCCATGTGTAACTTTGCGCAGGGGATGTTTGTAATCTTAATTTGGGTTGTTACTGCTTAAGACTGCCTTATCCCTATGTCAAAATCCAATTAGTAATAATATATATTTTTTGAAACTATAATAATATTGATAATATCATCAATTTATTATTAACCATTGATATAACTAACCAAATATTTAATAAATCATAATCTAAATATAAAGTATGATTACATCAACTACTTTATAAATAGATATCCCCACCCTTGGATTGGTAGGGTCGTGTAAAATGAAGTGTGATTTTCTTTAAACACTTTGCCTCACTTCTAAAGTTGCCTCCATTAATACCTGAGGGTTCCACATGAATGGAGGTGATGTTGCCACCTAATGCTCGACTGCATGCTTAATAAATATTGTCATCCAAAGGCATAAGGGGATATACGTGGATGAATGGAGAAGAAGAATATAAACCCAAAAGGGATAAGACATCATAAGAGGATGACGATAGCATCAAAGTCATAAAGAAGATAGATGGTTAAACATACACGAGTAACTGATGAGACTTGGGAAGAAACAATAAGCACGTGCCATATTGAATTCATAGTTAATTAATCAAAGTTAAGACATTCAAATATCTATTAACCAATCAATGCTTGGAGCATAAAGGAGAATATGAAGCGAGGGATTAAAAAGGCATTGAGGGAATATAGGGAAAGTTAGAAATAATAATAAAAAAGGTGCAATTAAAGATATTAAGCCATACTTAGTATTGAAGGGGAGAATATAAAGATACTAGACCCTATTCTTATATATCAAAATAATCATAATGTGAGAGCTTGCATATTTGTCAATGAATTGACCTCATTTATATATACACACATTTTTAAAGAAAGAAGTTTTAATTAGATATTTAAAAATCATTTGCAACATCTAACATCTTAAGTGCGAGACATAATCAAATCAAGGGCGAGTTCGATAGAGGACATTACAACTAGGGGGAGACTAGATCTCATTACCTTGCATGACTACTATTGGAATCTCTCACCAACCAAGTAAGGACCTAGTCCATTTATCTAACCTAATTTAGTTTCTATTTGATTACATTTACTTGCTTAGTCTTAAACATGATTTATAGGAGTGCTTTTTCCGTTACATGGTTAAATCAAGTTACTAAAACTTAAAGCTATGTGGATAAAATAATTTTTTTTGTTAAAATTTTTAAATTATTGATATATAGTTAGAAAAAATATTATTAAAAGCTAATAAATTCAAAAAAGTAGTCAACCTGAAAATCACTAAAAACTCATCTAACTTGAGTGCTATCTACCTTTCTAGTCTTTAATGTGTTGAATTTACTTTTTGAGACATAAATATATTGAATTTATTGGTTCAAAAATATAGCAAACTTTTCTAAATGCATTTGAAGAGTAATGACAATTTTTTACAACTTGTGTTCATTTATTTTGGTAGATAAGAGATATGGGTTTAAGAACTAATGTTGATTTCTTATATGTATATTTGAATTACTAAATATATATATTTTGCCAATTTAATCATCTTGATCTTTAATGTCAGATGACCTTGTAATGACCATGATACCTACACACCACAATTATTAATTATTGGAAGCTAGTATTGATAAGCATGTAATAAATGCATTCTTAAATTAGAATGGTCCTAATTCTCTAACTCTTGTAATTGTGCAAATAAAAAAATTCAAATATCAAGAAATTGTAAAAGGAAATAACAACTTTCTTGAATGTCTTGGAAGCGTAATGATAGATTTTAAACAATGTTTGTTCTTAAATTTTTATAGATCACCATTAGAATTGGGGGTTTAATAATAATTGTTGTTGATCTATCTACCTGTTCGTAATTAATTTGTGACATGTAAATTTGAACTACTAATCATAGATTTTCAATACTAGTCATCTTAGTCTTTAATGTTCATACATTTTTTAATGATTATGGTCTTCACAATATTTAAAGCCAATTTTTTGTAGTCAACAGTTGTCAAATCAGCCATACACTTAGAAGTCAAAGTCAATATTGGCAAGTGTGTTGTAGGTTTACCTTTTTATGCATAGTTAATTTGTCACATGCAAATTTGAACTAATTTTTTTGGCACCGTCTACGGTGCAACTTATATGCACCCGTTTTCAATGAAAATATAAGTTCTTAAGACTATTTAACACTTGATACGAGTGCATACAAGTTGCCTCGTATCCATTGGCTATTTTTTTGAACCTTGGTATAAACTTGTACCAACAATGATATTTACAATAATTAGAGACAAATTTACTCAGTTAACTTGTCAAATAAGTGAATTAGCTTGTCCTTCAACTTTTGGTATTGTGGAAAGTCTTATTTAGATAATTCATTTGAAGGATTAATACAAGTCTTCAATTGCTTTGGGTATGAAGCTTTTTCGTGCAATGATTTCTCTACGTAATTTTTGAGTTACAATTTATAGTTATTATTAAATATGTTGGACTAACCCCAACATTCTCCTTCAGAATTCAACACGTCTAAAACGTGTAATATATTTCTAAGTCTAGTGGTTGTATCTGATATTAACAAGTTGATCTTTTGATATAACCCAGCCCTAACTTACAACAAATTCTTTTCTATTTATAATCTATTTCTATCTATTTCTTTAAATGCATAGAACCAACCATATTTTAACTTTAAATTCTATTCAATTTTCAACAACAATTATAAAGTGACAACAAAAACTGGAATTAACAAGCTTACAAGCATCGTAGATGGAAATAATATATATATATTTTAATATTGACGTATTTAATTCTTAAATTACAATACTAACTAATTCCCAACCTGCATTAATTGCAAACAATACAAATCCATACAAATCTCTTGAACAATTCCGCAACAATTACCACCTTGGCTCTTAAAAGCCAATCTGCCAAGCCACATTCTTCCTCATGAATGTGCATCTAACAATTCATATACAACTCAACAACATTCCAACTACTATAAATCGATTAATGCAAGAGGAAGTAGTTAAATATACAACTCAACAACATTCCAACTACTATAAATCGATTAATGCAAGAGGAAGTAGTTAAATCCAATTTAAAGCTTACAGCTATATGTCGACTGTTAGCCTATAAGTTGTATTCATACATTAACAATAAAGTCGACCTTAATCACCCATTAATTATAAAAGGCACCCACCATTCAATTTTTTTCCTCTTATAGCTCCTGTGTTCAGCTTCTTTCATACACCAAATTTGCTTCCTTCATAACTCATATTTCAACATCGGTTCAGACTGGTCATGGAGCAGGGCAGAGGTCCTTTATTTGGGTGGCCTTGGGAAAGGCTTAACAACTACAAGGTGAACAATTAGATTTCTCATACTCATGTTTTGTTTCATTTTCCATTCATTGTGTTCTTGTGGGTTTATTTCCTTGTGTTGTTGTGTGCTTACTTCATTGCGTGCTTGTGGATTTGTTTCGTTGTGTTCATACTCTTGTTTTGCAATTTGTTCTTCCATTCTTTTTGTGCTTATTTCATTCTGTTCTTGTGTGTTTACTTCTTTGTTTTATTGTGTGTTAGTACTTTCTGTATGCACCATTAGTGTTCAAGGCAGCAGATGAAATATGGGGAAATGGGGGAGAAGGCTATTGGTTTGTGCACATTCTTGTTATAACCTTCTTAAGATCTTTTCTCTACCAAGTTTGGCAGTCTTATTCCAGAGCTGAATTCCTCTCACGAAGACATCAAATCCACTGGAATTCCGTGGATTTCGATCAGGTCGATAGAGAATTTCACTGGTTAGTATGTTCATTCATGTTCTAGATTCTAAATATAATTGTCGGCATGTAACATATTTGTAGTTGATCTGGCATCACATGATTTATTGCATCTTAGATTGGAAGAAAAAATTTCATCTAATTATAAGTAGTTAAAATTCAATTAAGAGTATAATATTGTTCGATAGACATTAAATCAACAGGAACCATAACAACTTATGGAAATGAAAGAAGCTCAACTACTAGTTTGGTTTCTGGAATAGGAAGAGAAAATTTGGAATACATTTTCTATTTTCCATTTGGTTCGTCAATTAGAATAGGAAATAGGAATACATATTCTCATTTTGCCTGTAAAATGAGCTTATACCCATTCCAAAAAATAGCTGTTATTGGAATAGCCATTCCTATTCCCAATATGCATTCCTGTTTTCTATTCCTATGCTTGCAATCAAATATGCATTCCTGTTTTCCATTCCTATGCTTGCAATCAAATGAGCCAATCTGAAAGCCAAATCTATAGGAATTTATTTCAAAGTGTTAACTGTTTGATACATTAAATTGCTTTGTATGTACAATTACAGGGACAACTATATGATATTACAAGCATGGCTGGCAACTGTGGGACACAAATTGGTTCCTGGGCTTGTGGGCATGCTTCCCATGTGGAATTCCAGAGGGGTTTTAACAGTTTTGTTGTTGCATATGGGCCCAACAGAGCTACTTTATTACTATTGTCATAAGGCTTTTCACAAGGGTTATTTGTTTCAAAATTACCATTATCTTCATCATCAATCCACTAGAACTGAACCCTCTACAAGTAAGTAAGCTTAGTTTACAAATTCAGCAAGTTATACTTAATTACTTGATTCTTCCTAGATGCTTGCAGGATATGCATCCTGTACATGTCGATGCTCATGCAACGAATCCACCAAGCATCCACAGGCCCAGGATGCGCTTCTTGCTAGAATCGGGAAAGCATCCAAGCTCATCCAAGAAACCGAAGCGAAAAATCCATTCTCACCACAAAAATCACTTATATGTCTATTTCAGCATGTGCCATATTGCTATAACTATTGTGTATCATGCTATGAAATGATTTATTTTTGTATATTTCTTTCATTTCTCTGTAAAGAAATGAAAGAAATATACAAAAATAAATCATTTCATAGCATGATACACAATAGTTATAGCAATATGGCACATGCTGAAATAGATGTATAAGTGTGTGTAGATGTATCCAAACACATCCAAAATTGAAATAAAAAATTTGCCCATTGATGCATCTGTTTCTCACATCCACATCAGCATCAACACCGGCAACTTAGCTTAATTACAGTTTTTTAGTTTAGCATGTTTATTGACGTGGCCCTGGGGATGGTATGTTATTTGCAGGTGGGACAAGCAGTTTCTTGGAGCATTTGGTAATGGTGGCTTTGATGAGCATTCCAATTGGTGCAGCAGCTGCCACGGGAGAGGCATCCATTGGCATGTTTTATGTTTATCTTCTAGGGTTTGATTTCCTCAAATTTATGCAACATTCTAATGTGGAGGTGGTTCCAATTTGGCTTTTTGATAAGCTTCCATTTCTTAAATATCTCATCAGCACGCCCTCGTAAGTACACTCATTCATTATGTTTGTTTGAGCTGGTTTCATGAGTAACCCATTGGCATTTTTATATCAAGTTTTCTTTTCGTAAGGAAAATTTAGTGTCATTTTTTGTATATTTGATAATAGATATATAAATTGTTAACTTTGGATATGATATTAAATAAGTTGTAAAAGAGACAAAGTGTGCATCAGCCATGGTCTAATACAATATGGTATTGTGAGAGAAGTGCAGAATGACTCTTCACATGTATTCACAGTTTTACAATGTGGTATATAAAGACATTCATTTTGCACTTCTTACATAAGACCACACTTACCATGGCCAATGCACCCTAAATCTCTTTTGCAACTGGTTTTGATGTTCGAGTTAAAATTGTGAACAATGAAATCAGAATTTCAAATTATTGTTATGAATCTGAATTAGTATTATTGTTATTATTACACTAATGCTCTATTGCCATAATTTGTTTTATTACTGATAGACTGTTGTTAGAGAGTCAATTCAAAACTTGATAATCAATGAAATGTTAATATTTCAAATTTTAATCATTTGACATTTGTTTTATTACTGATAGACTGCTGTTAGAGAGTCAATTCAAAACTTGATAATCAATGAAATGTTAATAATTCAAATCTTAATCATAAATTAAATAGTATGCAAACCCAGATAACGGACCAGCATGTGATATTAATTCTAAATGTTCATTTCAATATTTGAATGAGGCTTAAAAGGAACATTATAAACTTTTATCTCATCTCAGGTACCATTCTGTCCATCACACCAAATTGGATTGCAACTATTGCCTCTTTATGCCTTTATATGACTATCTTGGAGGAACAATGAACAGAAAGGAGACCTCCATTCTCCATTCAAAGTTGAGAACCCAAGGTGGGTGTGTCACTGGATTTCAATAACTACAACTCAAGTCTATAATCCTCAAAAATAACAAATGCCAAGCTGGTTTTTGGATCAATTCCTGAATTATTTGGATTGTTGAAATGTGAAATATTTAATCAGGCAGATCATATTGGATGCAGGGCAGGAGAGAAAAGTTCCAAATACTGTATTCTTATGTCATTTGGTGCACTACCTTCACACTCTTCATCTTCCTTATTTTGGGAGAACATTCGCTGCAAGGCCATGTACTTATGGAGCATGGTATCTATGGATCTACTTGCCACTTATCTGGATTGGTTTCCCAATTACATCGTTTTTGGCATATGCTCATGCAATTTCCAAGTATCATATCGAGGAATCATTTTTTGTAGAGACTTGGGGCATACCAAAAACGGGTTTTCAGGTAATAATTTGATCTTACAATCATCTAATTATAATGATTCTCAAACATCATTCAGTTCAATAATCAAAATTATAGATAAAAGTGATCAATTTCTTTTGATTTTCTTTATAGCAATATGGAAAGCTACCATACATGTTCTTCATCCCAAGGTTTGCTTAATTCAAAAAGAAATTTGATATAAAATATATTGGGTGCTGCAGTTTTTCCTTCCATTTGGAAAGAAGCATATTAACAAGCTTATAGAGGATGCAATCCTGGGTGCAGACAGATTAGGAGTGAAAGTCTTTACACTTGGAGCTTTAACTAAGGTGCCATTTCAGTGAGAAGACTTTTTTCATTATAGTAACATTGTGTTGTGTTTTTACTTTTAGACTAAATGGTATGTATCAATATTTGAATCATATTCTATAATCTATTATAAGATATCAGAAAATTCAAGAACAAGAAAACATTCCGATTGTAGATTACAAAATTACATTAACAGTTATATTTAGAAACAACAACCATTGTAGATTGTAGAAAACTGATACCATTATACGGATTTCCTTGTCATTCAATGCAGAATGAGGTTTTGAATGGAGGAGGTGAATTGTTTGTGAGGAGGAACCCTAATCTCTCAATTAGAGTTGTGCATGGCAATACATTAACAGCAGCTGTACTTTTACATGAACTTCCAGAAAATGTTGATCAAGTGTTTCTATCTGGATCAACATCCAAAATTGGCAAGGCTATTGCTCTTTATCTCTGCAGGAAGAGAGTCAGAGTTTTGGTGAGATCACTTCTATATTGAAATCGTTCTCTACTGAAGTGTAATATACAACTGCATGATAAATATGATAACGTTTTTCACATTTTGGCAGATGCTTACTGCTTCTCTGGAACGCTTCAAAGCAGTTAAAAATGAAGCCCCTGCTGAATACAGAGATTATCTGGTTCATTCTTCCTCGTATGAAGGAGGCAGTAGATGCAAGGTATGTCTTGTCAACTCTATCAAATGATTCGATCACCATTAGTCTCTACAGTTGCAAAAGAAAGGTTATTAAGTTTCTATAGATTTAGATTTTATTTTATTCCTTTAAAGGCATCTAGTGAAAGACTAGCTAAGGGTGTAAGAGAGGTAGAGGGGAGGTGAATGTTAGCTTTTGCAATAATGGTACAAGAGATGGTAATAAAGTTTAGGGTCATATTGCAATAATGTTTAACAATCAAACTCTAAAAATTTAGGAAGCAGAAATAGAACCAAAAGGAGAGGCAAATCCAAAGTAAGAGAAAAGTAGGTATGTTTCCAACAAGTTGAGGAAGATACTCCACAAACTCTAGATGGATTTCTTAATATTGCTAAGAAAAAATTATAATGGTAAAAGGGCAAATTCAATTTAGAATACATTAATGGCTGAGCACTGGATTATGGATTATATGATAACAAATATTCTTAATAAAAGGAAATTGTTCAAATATTGATCACTTAAACTCAATTATGTTTCTGAATAGATAAGCAGCAAGAGGGTAGTGGTCCATGGTGTAATTGTAACTAGAGTATTAGTAGCATATTAGTAGTAGCTAGCACATTAACAGCAAAACAAAACAACCATTTTTTGTCTCTATTACAAACATAAAAACCAGAGTGTTTTGGAAAAGAAATTAAAACTAGTAGCATCATACTTAACCAAATAGTTAAAGTAGGAGATGAGCCGCACAGGGCCATTAAAGATAATAGTCTTTTTAAACATACTCTCAAAGCCCCTAAAAATACTAGTAACTAAGGACCAAAAAATAGAAAAAGCCATAGTATCAAAACTCCTAGAGCTGTCGTGAACTAGATACCAATAAATAGGAAATCCCATAAACACTAAGGGGATCATGAGGAGGGGTAGAGGGGTAGTGTCTTCATTTGCCAGGGGCGGGGAGACCTATTTTTTCTCATTGGACAAGTGTTTGGATGAATTATGAGTGGCATGAACAATAGACTCATCAAAACTCAAGGACTCGTTGTTCTTGACGACCTATTTACACTTTTCCTTAGAAATTTTATTAGACTTACGGGCACCAGGGGTTTCAATACAATCCTCCAACTCCATAGTGTACACTTCATGTTTGCATTTTTTTTGTTGGTTTGGCATGGGTGGGGGGCTCTCAACTTTTTTCTTGTTATTTTTGGACTTAGGAGGTGAAACAAACTCTTTCTTTGGAGGGTTTTTTATCATCCTTATCCTACTAGTCCCAAATTGTTGGGTGCTAACATCCTAGGTCGAGCTAGATTGGGGGCAAAGAGAAAGGTAGAACTTGTAAAGCCTAAACCTAAGGCCCTGAGTTAGAATGATGAACTCCTTGCCAAACCCTTTGGCTTCCTCAATGGGCTCAACATTACTTCCAGGGAATGAAGGACATAAAAAGGAATGGAAATGAGGTCATTATTTCTAAGATGATTTAGAATTGATAGAAGTAATAAATAGTAAATTTACCTTCCAAAATGAAATACTTCATGATGATATGGAAAAGTTGGAGCTAGGTGCCAAGGAGATCCTCTCTACTATAACCACCTTCTTTTTGATAGGTTGCTCCAACATGGGTCAAAAGAAACAATTAATATTGTCATGGTAAGAACTTTTGCTAGTTTTCTTTCACTTGGGTCCCTCAATGGAAAGCCTTGTTGCCTTTGCAATGACATCCTCATTTATCTCAAAGCTAATGTTGTTCATCATGACCCTGCAGTCGTTCCAAGAGGACATAAATTACTTGGACACAGTCTCATCATACCCATCACACATACTCTCCATGAAGGGAAGAATGCCTCTTTTGTGAAATTAAAAACATCACTTTAGGGCTCTTCCCAAAGGATTCATTGATTTTTTTGCTCAATACAAAGCTTATCACCACCCATGTCAAATAATTGCATAGTAACATACAAATTCAAAATGTTAGCATCGATGGAAAAACAAAACCCTCTTAATTCCAAGTTGAAGCCCAAAGTGTCTTTTCATATAAAGATGGTTGGCATAACTCCTGTAATTGCCATAATTATGGGCATTATGAAGCTTAAACCTCTTGTTAATCATTAGATGCTAGCACACATGTGAACTTTTAATATAAAAATTTCTAGTGATTTTGCAGGATCACCAAATCTTATATTGCCTTTGTACATGGGAATGCATATAGAGTTATAATTATTACAAGGACATCCAAGGGATTCATAACATGTCATGAAATTATCATTCCCACTTGTAAGATTTTTCTAGATCATTATTTCCTCCGTCCATGTCACCATGATGTACCAAAAACACGTCCTATTTGGTATAGGCCTTCAAGTTTGAATCAAAATATTTGAAGGGGGACAATTGATGTAACTCTTATGATTAAAGAAATCATGGCCCCAACCCCTATCACTATTATGGGAGGTGTCAAACATGGCAACTATTGTTGATGATGTGTTCCTCCTACCTTAACAAGCTCATGGTAATTGGTAGCTAATTGTCAGCACTCCAACATCTAAGGCCATCCAAATGCAAACCAACTGGAGCCATAGAGTTTTCCATGCCATTGTCTCCTTGACAAATATGGCCAACTCTTATTTCTACAAAATTGATGTAGCGGGAGATGATATTGATGCAAGGAATGATGGGTAAAGTAAACCAATAACTTACTAGTCACCATGCTAGAGTATACACACGGAAGCCAACACAAACATGGAAGAACAACACTTTATAATGATTCTAATGCAAGTATACTAAGACAATCTCCATACGATGTGCCAGGTGTAAGGCCCACGTGGTTACAACCATATACTACATAATTACAATCACTGATCTTAGAATTTCAGACTTATTGAGCCAAAATCATGTTATCCTTCTTCTAGTATCTTAATTATAGTTACTTACTCTAATCCTAGATCTCAAGTATATAGTCATCAAAAGCACAAGTTGGCCTATCAGATACAATTCTTGCAAAATATAGGTTCTTCCCCAAAGGGGAAATCAATGACCACATAATTACAAAAACTAAAATTTGTGGAAACAAAGATATGTCCACATGTGATCCAAGAAGAGATCCCTAAGGTTGTGGAAAACCTTGAAACCACAAAAAACCTTGCAAAAGAAAATAACCGCACATTACTCAACATGTTAGGATTTGAAACATGCTTCGAGCAAAAAGAAAAGATAACTCTTTGGCAAGATGAAATGAAGTTCCATGAACACAAAAGAGTGACCCATGATAGGTTCATGTTAAGATGCAAACTGCATGGAAAGGAAGAACTTGAACAATAAGAATTGTTCCTAGAATAGTAAATGGGAATACAAAATCATAAATATTTCTAGTTAATGCAAGATTTCTAAAGAACCCAATATGCTTCTACATCAGATATCAAGGAGGATAGAGTTAACTTTCCATCTAGCTTGGCCCATGCCTTGGACAACCTCCATGATGATTTTAGAATCACCTTCAATTTCCATCCTTGTGATAGCCCTAGAGGTGGTAATTTTTAGCCCCATAATAGAGTCATTCCCTCACCTTGGTTGACCATGTGTTCCTTTAGAAGACCATCATAGACATCTCTGAGTTGGCCATAGTGAATTCTTACAATCTCGCCCCCAATCTTCTCATTTTGATGGTAGCATGACCCAAGAACATAATGGAAACAACAGAAAAGGGAAATTATATTAACTGAGAAATAAGCTAGTACAAACAATATAGGAAAATAAACTTCAAAACATGCCCTAAGGGCTTACAATAGCATAAATCTGGAGATAATTTCTCCTTATGGTACCTCCTCTCAAACTCCACTCCGAACTGCCTTTTACAATGCCAAAAATCTCCTTAAATAGACCCCAGAGGGTTAAGGACTAGGAGTACATTCTAGAAAGTGCTAGTAGGCATCCACCGACCAAATAGAAGGTTCCGGAAGCTGCGTTAGAAGTCGGTACAATTCTAGAAGAATCCAGAAATGGTAACCGAACTTTCGGGAGGCATAACTTTTGAACCATAGCTCTGATTGACGAACCGTTTACATTTTTGGAAAGCTCTCGAAGTGCTCTATAGCCCTATGGACTAGCTTTTCTTGTCCCCCATTTTTTGGCCCTTTTCGAGGTCATTTAATGCCCCTAACCTGACTTCAAAGCATTCTTAGGGGGTCTCCAAAACCCAAAAAATTGCAATAACTTTCAAACCGTGGGGCCTTTTGACCTGATTCTTTTTCTGGAATGCTCTAAATCACAATTAAATTCATCTGGTCAATTCACACCTTCTAGGTCACTAGAATGATGGCCAAATTGCATGCTCCTATTTTTTTGGGATTTTCAAACGCATTGATAGTGGAACTGTGAGAGTTGGAACCTTTATTTGACCCAAATGGGTATCCAAAAATGTAAAGACATGAAACAAAAACTAAGTCTAAGTACATTTTTTTGGGTGACACAGGATTGCCCTTATACCTCTGGATGCTCCTGCATCAGACACCCAGGGTAGATTGAAAAGTGACCCTGTCACTTTATGGATGGTAGAGGCAATCCAAAATGGGAAACCTCAGCTACTAAAATCCAAGTTGAGTCCTCGATTGGCTGTCCTTTCCATTTGACCAAATACTCTTCATACTGCCTGTTTTTGGTACTCCTACCCACACGATGATCTAGAATGTCTTCTATCTCCTCCTTCTTAGAAGCAGGAATCGAACATGGCTCTAACACCAGCTCCTCATCTGCACCATCATCATGATATTCTGTTAAATATGCAATGTTGAAAATGGGAGAAATCTGAATACCATCTGCCAGCTCTACTTCATATGCATTTCCTGAGTCATGTTTCTTCAAAATTTTGCAGGGGCCAAATTTCTTCATTTTCAGCTTGTTGTAAGTACCGGCTGGAAATCTTTCTTTTCGTAAGTGTACCATGACTAAATCTCCTACTTGGAATTCCTTATGTCTTCTCCTTTGATCAGCCCTAGCTTTATACTCTTGATTCATCTTGGTTATGTGTGCCTAAACCTCCTCATGTAGACGCTTGATATGTTCAGCAAATTCCTCAGCTTCAGCACTTGTCCTCTCCCCTTGTTCTATCTTCCTCAGCTCTAGTGCAGTCCTTGGGCTATTCCCATATACAATTTGAAATGGTGATTTTCCAGTACTCCTATTTATAGAGTTATTATAAGAAAATTCTGCCTGTGGTAGAATCAAATCCCATCCCTTGGGCTTATCCCCAACTAAACATCTCAACAAATTTCCTAGACTTCTGTTTACCACTTTTGTTTGGCCATCAGTCTGCGAGTGATGCGTGGAACTGAATTTCAAGTCTGTTCTCAACTTTTTCCACAATGTCCTCCAGAAATACCCCAAAAATTTAGTGTCTCTGTCAGAAACTATACTCGTTGGAAGACCATGTAGTCTTACCACCTCTTTGAAAAACAAGTCTGCAATATGGACATCATCATGAGTTTTGTGGCATGGAATGAAATGTGTCATTTTGGAGAACCTATCAACCACCACGAATACTGAGTCATTACCCCTTTGTGTCCTTGGCAATCCAAGAACAAAATCCATACTTATGTCCTCCCATGGCCTTGATGGAATAGGCAATGGCTGATATAGACCAGTATTGTGACTAAACCCCTTGGCAACTTGACAAACTTGGCAACTTTGTACGAACTTCTTCACATCCTGTGAAATTTGAGGCCAAAAATAATGTTCTCTAAGAATGGAAATGGTCTTATCTCGACCAAAATGTCCTACCATACCTCCACTGTGTTTCTCCTTAATCAGATTTTCCCTCATGGAACTCCTTGGAATGCACAATTGACTACCTCTGAACAACATGCCATCTTGAATCAAATAATCTAACCACTTGGTTCTATCTACAGCAACAGGCTCTTTACAAGCTTTCCATGCTTCAGCAAAATCAGGATCCTCGGGGTACAAATTCTTGAGTTCATCAAACCCAACTACTTCAACCTGCATTACTGTAAGCAGTGACTGTCTCCTACTCAGTGCATTTGCAACCCTGTTAGATTTTCCACTTCTATGCTTCAACACAAATGTATAACTCTGCAAGAATTCTACCCACTTCATATGCCTCTGATTCAATTTACCTTGGCTATTTAGGTACTGTAATGCCTGATGATCAGTATACAAAACAAATTCCTTTGGCAATAAATAGTGCCTCCATTTCTTTAAGGCCTAAACTATTGCATAGAATTCTTGATCATAAACAGAATACTTCTTCTTTGCATCATTCAATTTTTCACTAAAATATGCAATAGGCTTACCTTCTTGGCTTAATACAGCCCCAATAGCACTGCCACTAGCATCACAATCCACCTGGAACACTTTTCTAAAATCTGGAAGTGCCAACATAAGCTGTTCTGTCACCTTCTTCTTCAGCAATTCAAAACTTCTCGTAGCTGCTGCAGTCCATTTGAACTCTTTTCTATCCCCTCTTATTGTATCAGTTAGGGGTACACATATGCCACTGAAATTCTTAATAAACTTCCTATAAAAACTAACCAGACCATGAAATGATCATACCTCAGTAGCAGACCTTGGAGTAGGCCATTCCAAGATGGCTTTTACCTTCTCTGGATCCATTTTAAGACCTTCAGGTGATATAACAAACCCCAAATAGACTAACTCCCTTTTTGCAAAGATACACTTCTTCAGATTAATTAACAGTTTCTCTTCTCTTAGCCTTTCAAGGACACTACGAATATGTAGTAAATGTTCTTCCAAAGTCTTGCTAAAAATATCATCCAAATAGACAATAACAAATTTTCCCAAGAACTTCTTAAGTACCTCATTCATGAGCCGCATGAAGGTGCTTGGGGCATTCGTCAATCCAAAGGGCATGACTAACCACTCATAAAGACCCTCCTTGGTCTTGAAGGCTGTTTTCCACTCATCTCCTTCTCGAATCCGTATCTAATGATAGCCACTCTTCAAATCTATCTTTGTGAAGTACTGAGCTCCACTCAAGCAGTCCATAATATCATCCATCCTTGGCAAAGGAAACCGGTACTTGATGGTGATCCTATTTATAGCTCGAGAATCTATACACATCCTCCATTCTCCATCCTTCTTTGGTGCAAGTACTACAGGTACTGCACATGGACTTAGGCTCTCTCGAATCAAGCCCTTCCTCAACAGCTCCTGAACCTGTCTATTTAGCTCCTCTGTTTCAGTAGGAGTCATCCTGTGAGAAGCCTTGTTAGGCAAACTAGCTCCTGGAATCAGATCTATCTGATGACTGATTTGCCTTACTGGTGGCAATCCATCTGGAACATTATCAGAGATAATATCTCCAAATTCCCCTAGTAAATCTGAAACTTCAAATGGTATTTCACTACTACCTTCTTTATCTTTCCTAGGAATCAAAGCATAACACATATGCTGATGTTTCATGCCATCTAAAAACTTCCTTCCATCAACAAGACAAATCCTAGCACTACTACATACCTTTTCATCTTCCTTTTTCATGGGCTTCAATTTATGGCAAACTCCATCCTTTGTGAGAGAGTATGTGTTTGCATGTCCATCATGCACTGCATGTCTATCAAACTGCCATGGTCTACCCAGCAATAGATGGCAAACATCCATCGAAATAACATCACAGAGAACTTCATCATGGTAACTCCCAATTTTGAATTTTACTAAACATTGTTCACTTACCAAGACCTTATGATCATCTTTTACCCAAGAAATCCGATAGGGCTGTGGATGTTTCTCCCTCTTGAGCTTCAGCTTAGAGACCATCTCTTCTGATACCAAGTTATCAGTGCTACCACCATCAATGATCACGTCACAACATTTATCCTCACACTTGCATCTGGTATGGAACAAACTCCTCCATTGTCCTAGTTCAATCTCACCACTTAGTAGGACTCTTTCATTTACCAAGGTCTCTCCTCTTTCTGCATCCTCTGAATGTGATGATTGTGCATCCTCATCCACATGAGCAACCCTAGCTTGGCCCTCAACTCTCCTATCTGTCCTTCCTTGTCGTTGAGGGCATTCAAAGGCACGATGACCTTCTTCATTGCAATGGAAACAGGTACCACGGAAGCCTCCTCTTCCTTGTCCACGTGCTCTACCTCTTCCTCTTTGATTTCCAAAGTCTTGATCATGGGAGCGGTTGAAACCCTCATTCCTCTGGTTTCCGCTAGTACCCACATCTTCATTTTTCTTTTGGGTTTCATTGCGGCCTCCAGATGATCTACCGCTTCCCCTTCCTCCTTGACTGCGCCCTCTTTGTCTTCCTTCAAACCTTTTACTTAGCTTCTCTTCAACTCGTAGGGTAAACTGGTATGCTTCTTCAACGCTGGTCATTCTTACCAGACTTAATTCCTCCTGGATGCTAGGTCGCAACCCACTAATATAATGAGCAACCTTCTCCTTATTTGCTTCTGCGTGCCCCACTCTAATCAAGAGTTGATAAAACTCCTCTGTATATTCTTGGACTGAGCTTCCTGCTTGCTTTAACCCATGCATCTTCTTAAACAGATCAAGCTCGTAGTCCACAGGAATGAACTGCTTCTTCAATTTGTCCACCATGCGATCCCATCTTGTGATCTTCTCCTTTCCTCTTCTAAGTCTTTCCAGTTGAACCTCTTGCCACCAGATTTTGGCATGGCCTTTCAGTTTGGCCTTTGCAAACTTAACCCTATCTGGGTCCCTTATATCCTCATACTCAAAGTATTCTTCCAGTTCATTGATCCAATCGATCAACTCATCTGGTTTCAAATTTCCTGAAAATAAACCCACTTCAATTGTAGGTATTTTCCCAAACTTAGTAATGGCCCTAAAAAGCCTTTCCTCTATAGAATTCAAAACTTCCCCGTCAACTTCCTCTTCTGGTCCCATTACTTCCTCTTCATTGTCATCCTCACTGTTGTCACCTGCGGCAACATTTTCTCCTCTACGAAGCTCCTCTTGCAATGCTTGTACCTGCCTCTGGAGGGCTCTAACCTCCTCAAGATCAATAGCTCTGGCCCTTCTGCCACACTCTCTTCATGGAGGCATCTTCTAACTCGAACCCACAACCGCACAGTCCTGGTGCAAATTGCCTCACAGTCGGCGCTCTGTCTACACACTCAGGAAAACCTGCTCTGATACCACTTGATGGTAACACGACCCAAGAACAGAATGGAAACAATAGAAAAGGGAAATTATATTAACTGAGAAATAAGCTAGTACAAACAATATAGGAAAATAAACTTCAAAACATGCCCTAAGGGCTTACAATAGCATAAATCTGGAGATAATTTCTCCTTATGGTACCTCCTCTCAAACTCCACTCCGAACTGCCTTTTACAATGCCAGAAATCTCCTTAAATAGATCCCAGAGGGTTAAGGACTAGGAGTACATTCTAGAAAGTGCTAGTAGGCATCCACTGACCAAATAGAAGGTTCTGAAAGCTGCGTTAGAAGTCGGTACAATTCTAGAAGAATCCAGAAATGGTAACCGAACTTTCGGGAGACATAACTTTTGAACCGTAGCTCCGATTGACGAACCGTTTACATTTCTAGAAAGCTCTCAAAGCGCTCTATAGCCCTATGGACAAGCTTTGGTCGTCCCCCATTTTTTGGTCCTTTTCGAGGTCATTTAATGCCCCTAACCTGACTTCGAAGCATTCTTAGGGGGTCTCCAAAACCCAAAAAATTGCAATAACTTTCAAACCATGGGGCCTTTTGACTTGATTCTTTTTCTGGAATGCTCTAAATCACAATTACATTCATCTAGTCAATTCACACCTTCTAGGTCACCAAAATGATGGCCAAATTGCATGCTCCTATTTTTTTGAGATTTTCAAACGCACTGATAGTGGAACTGTGAGAGTTGGAACCTTTATTTGACCCAAATGGGTATCCAAAAATGTAAAGACATGAAATAGAAACTAAGATTAAGTACATTTTTTTGGGTGACACGGGATTGCCCTTATACCTTTGGATGCTCCTGCATCACATTTTCTCTGGTAGCACTATCAAAATTTAGCTTGATCCAATAAGGAGGGAGTGGTGTCCATCTAACTTTATCTCTTGTGACTCATTTGGAATTGTCAAATTTGTCAAGACCAAAGTGCAAGTTCTGGTCATGTGCAATGTGTTTCTCTAGAAAGGTTGGGGGTGACTTGAGACATTTCCATTTCATGTAGAAACATTCTCCTTGAGAAATTTTTTCCCTAGTTGAAAGGTGGTTTATGGGGGGGGGTGCTTCAATTTCTCTTAAAAGTTGTTGTTCCTTTCTTTCTAGATGTACCAATAGATGTGAAGGGGTATCATCTTCCAAAGTGTTTTGAGTAGGGCATGATTGAAGATGCATTCCCATTGTGAGATCCCAATTGATTATTAATTTTTTGAGAACTTGCTACCAAATGGTTGAGGCATAATCACAATGGATGAAGAGGTGGTTGATGTTCTCTTTTTCCTTGCATAGAGTGCATCTATTAGCTAGGTGTAAACCCCTTTCAGTTGAGTTACCCCATGTGAATAGTTTTCCATGCATAAGGGTACACAAAACAAATTGACTTTGGGGGTGAGATGCGGGTCCTAGCTCTTGGACCATTCTAGTGTGTCAGTGATGGTGGTGATAGTCAAGTCACAATCCAACTTGACAATGAAGAGGCCTAACATGGTAGGAAACCAAATGATCTTTTACACCTACCCAAACAAAGGGATTCTAGTCTGTTGAAGTTTGGCCATCAATTCCCTGATGAGATTGTGGACCTCTAGGTGGTTAATGATGAGGGGGAGCAAATTGGTCCATCTCCCTAGAGACATGTACTCATCCACTTTTTTTCCAAGAATATGGATTAGCAGATTATGCATGGATTGGAATCTATTTGCCTCAACTATAGCAAATACTAGGTCAAGCCATTTGTCTTTCTAAAATATGAAAATTTCCCTATTTCCTAGCTGTTATTTGATACCTTTATGAAGGAGATTTTTTCACTTGAGAATGTTGCTCCAAAATTTAATTTATTTTGCAAAGAGATCAAACTTATAAAGATGGGTTTTGACCACATTTTCTTATCCTTTGGTAGTGATTGTAGGGATTTGACAATTGAGGCTAAGAGGCCTTGGAAGGGTTATATTGTCTTTAGAATATAACTTCTTGCTAAATTATCTGATAGGGTCTCTTTCTATTTCACATTATTTTATTTTAAACTTTTAGTTATTTTCATAAATATGTGTGGTCCTATAGACAACTAGCAAAGGTTAAAGGTTAATATGTTTAGCTACTTGGATCTATTGCAATACAAGAGTGTTTCTTTTAGTGTAGATTTTGATGTTACAACTAGAGCATCCAAAATGAGACATGGATCCTTAAGCAACCAAATATTTGAGTTTGATTTCTTATTCTTTTGACAGTCAATGATCTTCTCAATATCATTCCAAAAATAAGGACTCATAGTGGAATAAGTCTAGAAACGATTTCTAGTGTATTATTTTAATCTTAGATTTTTGGTCTCTCTAAATTGGCTACAACGTGGGCTCATTGTGACCTATTATTCCAATGGTTAGGTGTGATTATTATTATCTTAAAACATTAAAATCATGTTAGATGTGGATACAACAAACCATTCTTTAATTTTGAATTTGTATGTCTTTCCCATCCAAATATCATCCTACTTTTCAAACAGTTTTGGTGGCAAAATCTTCAATATTTTACTTTGCATCTAAGACAAATTATATCAATCAATAGTTTCATTCATGGCAAAGAAGTTTTTGAAAATACTTTTTAATGTAAAGTTGCAATTAAAGCATCTCTAGAATAGCTATCTATGTTTTCCTAATTAGATCATATGTTGGATGACCTTATGTAAGAAGATACACGACTTTCTAACACTTCAATAATGATGTTCGCTTTGAAAGAAATCCATTGGAAGATAAAATTGTAGGAAAAGTGTCTGTTTAAAAGGAACAAAACTTATTCATACTTTTATATAGTGATGGTTGCTAAATAAAAAGCTAATTTAACCTGAATCATGTTTGAGGTGGATAGGAAAATGAAGTAGAGGAGTATATGATAGAAATTCATAGTGGACTACTTCTAGCTACTTATGATAGAAGGTCCCAATAAAAAATAGTGTGGGAGAGTTGCACTAACTAGAAAACATCCAAGTATTGATTGTAGAAGAGGATTTAATGAATCACTTAATTCCCTTCACCATATAGTAAAAATGAAAATGATAATGTTCTATGTTCTATTGGGAGGCCATTGGCTTAAATTTGAAAAAATTTCATAAGTCTACATGTACTTCACCTATCATTAGTACTAAAAATATAGAATATTTAGTTTATAAATGATTTCCCCCCAATATCCCTATGCAATATCTTGAATAAATTGATCCTAAGGTAATCTCTAAGAGTTTCAAATATCTCTTATTATATCTCATTAAAAATGATAGAGTTGGTTTTTTCGAAGTAACCAAATAGTAGATGGAATTTGGATCCCACTTGAGATTATATTTTGGTTTCTAAAATTAGACCAAATAGTAATAAAATTTAATATAATAAAAAACATATGAGAACCTATCATTGAGCCTCCTTTGCAAATATTGTTTTATTTTGGTTTTGGTATAAGATAGGTGCAATATTTAGTTTATGTAGTTTCTAGTGCATGATTATTAATGTTGTCTAACTAGTTATTCCAAAGGTTGTAATACCTTATGCAAGATTACCCATTAACACCTAATGCAAGAGCATCTTGGGTAAATGAGAAATCTTGCATCACCCAAAAAAATTTCTTGTTTTTGTAGCTATTTGTTATTTGCGGTGTAGCTGTTGCTACCTTGAGTTTTGTGCTATGCACAATTATCATGATGTTGAGGACTTATTTTCAATCCTTACCCTAAAAGTGCAAATGCTAATGTGTCATATTTCTTGTGTTCTATGTTGTTCTTTCTGGCCATTATTTCCTACTAATTTAATCATGAGAGGCATGTTGTTTCTTTTGGCATGATTTCCTATGATGATGTGGCATCTTGTGTAGTTGGGAACTGACTCCTAACTTTTTTTTGGACCTATCCTTAAGAGTCTGTGAAAAATTGAATTGCATTGCTTGGGTTATGGTTTACATCTCCAAGACTAGGCCTATACTATAATTAAATGCCTGACTAGCCCACCTTTGGGTTAGTTGGCAATATAAGTGCTTGGATTTGAGATAGGAAAGTAAGCATGATAAAAGATAAAATTTGAGTAGTGGCATGATCAGTAGAAGGAAGACAAAGACCACATATTTGGGATTTGATGTTGTAATTCATTGTTTAAGGCTGCAACTCAAAAGAACTCATAGTCGAGCATGTTGGTTGTTGAATATCTTATCAAATCAATCAATAAATCTATGAATCCAATGGTCTCTTTGTTGCAATTTTGTGTTTGGCTTCTATGTGTGCTCTGAGTAGGGTGTTAGTAGGTTTAAGCTGAGTTTATTCCACTTATGCCTCCTTACATCCCTACATCAACATCTTATGAATTCTCTTGGTGGGTTGGTTCCTACTTCAGATTATAAGTGATTCATTATTTTTGAGGTTGGATATGTGATCCAAGAGACTATTATCAATGTGTTTTTTTCTATCTTTCGATTTTTTTTTGGTGCAAATGGGTATTGTCTAGTTGCTACAACATTAATGAGATCAATGACTATTTATTTAAGGTTTTGAGGCTATTAAAAAATTAATATATGATAATAAAAATTCAATCAAGTTAAAATTATCATACATTGATTCAATCCCACTTATTATATTCCATGTCCTTCAATTGGTATTAGAGATAATTTCCTCAAAAGAAGCTTAGCAAATTTAGGCAGATCTAAGAGGGTGCACTCGATCACCCTAATAGACATGTTTTCAAATTGGGATCCACTTTTTGATGGATCTAACTAGTGGAATGATGGAATATTTTTCAATAACTCTAGGATTTGATGCTTGGCAATGAATTGTGACTTAATATGAAACTCTAGACAATCCATACAGAATTAGGTTGGAAAGAAGGTTTGTGAGACTAATGCAAGAGCAAGAAATGTTACTATAAGTTAATTAAATAATTCTAAGTTTTTGAAATTCATGCATTGTAAGACATGGAAGGGAATATGGGTAAAATCATATACTATTTATGAAGGAGATGAAAAATGCAAGGAAGCGAATATTTTGACTTGTAGATCTCAATTTTAAAGTCTAAAAATGAAAGAGGATGAGATGTTGTTTTCCTACTTTAGGTGGATGAGATTTTTGAAACTCTATTAAAGTGCCCAATGAAGAAAAAATAGAAAATGGTTGTGAAGAAGAGACTTAGGTCTATACCTCGAGATAGCTACAATTGAAGATACTAATGATCTCAACAAACTAACTATGGATGACTTACATGGATCCATGATTGCTTTTGAGATGAGATTTGATAATGAAAAATCATCAAGAATAGATGCTACTTTCAATACGTCCAAAAATAAATTAGGTTTCGATCTTGACAATGATAGTGAATTAGACCTTAAGGAAGCAAAGTTTGTGAGAAGATTGCCAAGAGGTTCCAATAAGTGTGATATTTTGAGATAATACTTTCAAACCATAAATTTTGAAATGAATAATCAAATTTATGTATTCTATTAAATTTTCCTAATCAAAGATTTTTTTTACTTTGAATTTTTATTTTTAATAAATATTAATTCAACATCCTTTCAAGTTTTTTTCCTTTCAAATATATAATTGTGTAGTAATATTCTTTTAGTTATGCATCAATACTTAAAGTTTGAAAATGAACAATGTTTATTTGTACTAATACTTAGAGGCCTTACTAAACAAATTCTAAAATACTAGTTAGTGCATTCTTTATAGAGGTGTTAAATGGTTCATCCAGATATTAGTATTTTAGAGAATTTAAATCAAGAATAAAATAGTGTAGTTGTAAGTATTTTATAAACATAAATGTCATGATAGTATAAGTTCATTTGTTAAAATTTTTTTTATTGCGATTACATAGAAAATAAAATATCACATTGTACCATTTTATTTAGAAGTCAATGTTTTATTTATTATTTATGAAAATTCATTTCATACTAAACCTTATTTATGATAAATATGTATGAGATATACACATCTTTTGAAAAATGATCAATGAAATTATTTTATATGAGTAATATAATATGTAAACTTTGTGCAGACATGGATTGTAGGAAAATGGGCAAGTTATAAAAATCAAAAGTGGGCACCAATGGGAACTCAATTTTATCAATTTACCTTGCCAAAGATAATTGAATTCAGGAGTGATTGCACATATAGAGATTCAATATCACTTATACTTCCACAAACAGTTAAAGGACTCAACTGTTGTGAGGTAAGATAAGTTTTATTTTATATTTTATAAGTCATGATTATTTATGAAAGACAATATCTCTCAATTATTTCACTTTCACTTGTAGTACACAATGCCTAGAAGAGTAGTACACGCTTGCCATGCAGGAGGAGTTGTTCATGCACTTGAAGGATACACGAACCATGAAGTTGGAGCAATTAATGTTGATCACATTGATCTTGTATGGAATGCAGCCATGAAACATGGATTTACTCATGTTCCACAACCTCTAGTCAAATGATTCTCTTGCATGTATACATACCATTACAATATTTTATTACAACTCTTTGAATAATATATTTGAATGGTTTATCATATTATTTTCAATTATCATCAATTATGAATTATATTATGGAGGTATAAATTTTCATTCAAACTTAAATCTAATATGAAACTAAAGAGCATAAGAGTTCACAGCTTTAACTCTTCAATATTAAAATGTTTTTTCTTAAAAAATAAAAATATAACTAAAATTGATATATAATTTTGATATTATTGAGCTTATAAATAAATATTACCACTAATAATTTAGCCTCATAAATTAATTATTTTCATAAAATATCTTTAAAAAATAATAATTTATTATCTTAATAATTTATATAAAATATAAAATCCTAAGAAATTTTTTGGTGATGAAAATGTATACTTATTTTATTAATTGTTAAAAAGAGTATATATTGTGCTATGCCCTTAATATTGGTGTATATAGGGTTATGAATAGTCAACTTGTGGCTATCTTAATCCTTAATTAAGACATGTTACCATTATTACATTATTATTTAGGTAGGTAGGTCGGCCTAAGTGTTATGTAGGCTTGTGCCTATTCAACCTAAGCATAATTAGGTATATATATATGAGGTTGCAAGTCTTATTTCAACATCATATTGTGAGGTGTGTTCTCATTGGAGATATTTGGAGGTTTCCCCCTCAAAGTGGCATATTACTCTTAGTTATTATCAAATATTTATATAATATTTCATATTATTTCTTCTATTGTGCAACTTATTTCATTACAACTGGTATCAGAGCATGATCTTGGCACCATAGAGGTAAGACTTTTTCTCAACATTGGGGTGATTTTGGGAAGAGCATAACTTTAATATTTTAGCGAGTTTTAAAAAGATTTTTAGAGGGTTTTTGAAGGATGAAACTTGACACATGTGTCCAGATTATAGAGTGCTCAACAAGTACAACATTAAAGATAAATTTTCTATTCTAGACATTGATGATCTTCTAGATGAATTAAATGGAGCTATGTATTTTACCAAGTTAGATATTAGATCAGGTTATCACAAAATTTGGATTAAAAAGGAAGAAATTTGCAAGACAAAATTTTGAACTCATGAGGGTCATTATGAATTTTTGGTGATGCCATTTAGTCTTACCAATGCACCACCTACATTCCAAAGTTTGATGAATTCCATTTTTAAGAAGTTCTTGAGAAAGTTTGTGTTAGTATTTTTTGATGATATATTAATTTATAGCAAGATTTGGGAAGAACATTTGCAGCATGTAGATCAAGCATTACAATTACTCAAAGATCATCAACTTTATGCTAAGCCATCCAAGTGTGCTTTTGGTCATGAGGAGGTGGAGTATTTGGGACACAATTTCACACGAAGGAGTAAAGGTGGACCCCAAAAAAATTAAGGCTATCATGGATGGCCTATTCCAAAAGCCATTAAGAAGCTGTAGGGTTTCTCGGGATTGATAGGGTACTGTAGAAGATTTGTGAATAATTATGATTGTATAGCAACACCCCTAACCACTCTATTGAAGAAGGATTCTTTTCATTGGAATGAATCTACTAATGTAGCATTTGAGCAATTGAAGGTGTATGTGTATGACTCCAGTGCTTGCCACTCTGGACTTCACCAAGGAATTCATTATGGAATGTGATGCTTCTGGAAATGGGATAGGATTACTTCTCATGCAAGAAGGTCAACCAATTTCTTTTGAGAGTCATCAATTAAAAGGTAAAAATCAACTCAAACCTATTTATGAGAAGGAAATGCAAGAAATCCTTCATGTAGTTAAAAAATGGAGGCCTTATTTAATAGATTGGCACTTCAAGGTTAAGACAGACCATGATAGCCTAAAATATTTTTTGGAACAAAGATTATCTTCAGAAGAGCAACAAAAATGGGTCACTAAGATGTTGGGATATGACTTTGAAATTGTATACAAGAAAGGGAAGGAAAATATTGTGGTCGATGCACTTCCTAGGGAGGATGAAAAAGATGAAACCTTATTGTGTTCCCTTTCAATATTACAAGAAAATTGGGTGGCAGAAGCCAAAGAAGAGTGGAAAAATGACGTTGCAACATATAATATCATCCAATAAACAAAAAGTGGCCCTAGTAGTTTAGATAAGTTTTGTTTAAAGGGGGATATTCTTTGGTATAAAGAGTGCTTGTATCTTTATGAGAATTCCACTCTTAAACACAAGATTATCAAAGAAATACATGAGTCCCCAATTGGTGGTCATTCAGGATTTTTAAAAGCATATCATCAGGTCAAGAAAGATTTTTTTTGGTAAGGGTTAAAAGATGATATTCAAAAATTTGTTGGTGAATGTTTGGTTTGTCAAAGAAATAAGGGACAAATAATTAAGACACTAGGTCTCTTGTAGCCTTTCTGGCCAATGTTGGGAAGAGGTATCCATGGACTTCATCACAACACTTCCCAAATCTAAAGGTCATAATGTCATCATGACAGTAGTTGATCGCCTCACTAAATATGCTCATTTTATTACATTATCAAATCCTTTTACAACAAGTATAGTGGCAAAAGTTTTCTTGGAGAATATCCAAAGCTACATGGTACATAGAAGGTTATTATTAGTGATCATGATCCTATCTTTACTAGTCACTTTTGGAAAGATTTATTCTCATGTTTGGGTAATAAATTGGCTCATAGTTCTTCATATCATCCTCAATCAGATGTGCAAACTAAGGTTGTTAATAAATGTTTGGAAGGATATCTATGTTGTTTCACTTTAGAAAAACAATCTCAATGGGTAGATTGGCTACCTCTTGTAGAATGGTGGTACAATACTTCTTTTCATAGCTCATCAAAAATGTCTCCATTTTTTGCACTTTATGGGTATCATCCTCCTTCCATCACATCATCATTAAAGGTGTCACCAAGAGTTCAGGTAGTCAAGGACCACTTGCTTCATCAACAATAGGTACTTTCAAGATTGAAGGAGAATTTAGCTATGTCACATAATCAAATGAAACAACAAGCAAACCGACATCATAGTGAAATTTTTTTTGAACTTGGGGACTGGTTCTTCTTGAGATTGTAGCCTTATAAACAAATCTCAATGAAGCAACAAAAAAAAGAATAATAAGTTGTCTTGAAGATATTATGGACCATACTCAATCATGCAAAAGATTGGTAGTGTTGCCTACAAGCTTGAGTTTCCACCAACAACAAACATACATCTAGTTTTTCATGTTTCTTGTTTTGAAGAAGGTAATTGGGTAGAATATTCCTGCTCAAACAATACTACCAAAGCTTGATGAAGAAGGAAGAATAATTTTGGAACAAGAGTGCATTCTTCAAACACACACGCAGAAGCTAAGGAATAGAACCCTCACTCAGTATCTCATCCAATGAAAGAACTTACTAGTTCAAGAGGCCACATGGGAGGATGAGAGGTTTATTCAAAAGAATTCACACTTGATTAGAATTGAGGAAAATGCTTCTTTCAAGAGAGGGGGCATGTTATGCCCTTAATATTGGTATATATAGGGTTATGAATAGTCAACCTACGGCTATCTTAATCCTTAACTAAGGCATGTTATCATTATTACATTATTATTTAGGTAGGTAGGTCGGCCTAGGTGTTATGTAGGGTTGTGTCTATTCAACCTAAGCATAAATAGGTATATATAGGAGGTTGTTTGTCTTATTTCAACATCATATGGTGAAGTGTGTTCTCATTGGAGATATTTGGAGGTGTCCCCCTCGAAGTGGCATATTACTCTTAGTTATTATCAAGTATTTGTATAATATTTCATATTATTTCTTCTATTGTGCAAGTTATTTCATTACATATTGAACCCATTTCAAGGGAGAATATGAACATAAAAGAATAAGGTGGAGAAAAGCTTTGGTTATAGTTTTGGATGTAGAGACCTAATACCTAAGACTCTTTTACAATAGAATAGAAAACAACCATATCTACTACAACTATAGATGCTTTAACTAAACCAAAACCTAAGAGAAATGCCCACAACTATATTTCAAAATTACATCACACTATAAATATTCAAAAACCCAAGCTATAAATCCCAAAAGTTAAAAATAACCTTATTTTAAAATTACATTGATGTCAAATCATTATTTATCTATAAGTTATTTAGTGTAAATAAAAAAAAGTATTTTATTTAGTTTTACTATCTTATCTTCTTTGCATTATAAGCATTTCCTCCAATTTGGAGCTATACAATGCACTTTCATTAATAAATTTAAACTATTAGAATACTAAAATAATATTATGGTGTGGCACTCATTGAACACTCACACAGAGTCAAGTCATACTTTTCTCATGCTATTAAATAGTCTAGGTTGTGCAGTATGAAATTGACCAAGTTATCAATTTCAAATGTGTATAATACATTACTCTACATGGGTATGCATGTTTGACAATTTATATTTTAATATTTTATAAAAATCCTCTTTGATTCATATGTTATCCAATGATATTTTTTTTTAGTAATTAAAAGGCATAAATCCATAATATATTTATGTAGAAGTATAAATAAATAAAAGATACTAGATAATAAAATTGAAAGGATAAAACTTAGTGTGAATTGTGGAAATCATCAAGATGGAAAAACAAAAACTATATAACATAAAATAAGACATAAAGGAAAGACCTCAATGCTTTGATCAAAACAACAAAAAATGTGTTGAGCTATAAATGACAACCCTAGGGGAAAACTAAAATGCTAAGCCAAAATAGTAGAGTTAATACACTTAGGAATTCATAACATAAAATTTCCTTGAACTATTTAGTGTGGATGTGCTCAAAATCTATAGGCATAAAGCTAAAAATATCTTATGTATGATAAAAAAGAATGTAGATAGATTAAAAGACCCTTGTGAATTTCTTTTTAAGTTGTGGACTGAGAATTTGACTATGGACAACATAATTTGGTCAATGAACAATCTAGGGTAGAATTTAAAACAGGAGAATATAAAGATAGTTTTATGTGATATTGTAGAAATGGATGCACCTAACATTTACATTTAGGTTGTCCATAGAAATATGATCAAGATTCTCAACATGATGGTAGAAAAAATGCGTATACCATATACAAGGATGGAGTAAGATACATCACAAAACCCCTACTTGATGACAAGATGGAGAACAAGAAGGAAGCTATTGTCATGTGTGTAGTGGGGAAGGAATTTCTGCAAGCTATTAAGGAGAAAGACACACCATTTTAAACCTTATTTATTAGACCTAAGAAATAAAATAAGAAGCCAAAAGACAAAATTAAATATTGACGAAAAGAGGGAAGTAGGACCTATAGAAGTTAGAGACATATTGGATAAGTAAAACAAATGTCTTAAAGGATATACCTACTACTTTGCCTCCTTTTAGAATAATTAAACATCAAATATACTTTATCCCTAGCTCTACTTTACCCAACAAAGATGCATATAAGTTGACATCCATGCAAAAGAAGGAAGTAGTCAAACAAGTTTAATATTTTCTTAACAAGGGGTTAATTAGTAAAATCCTTAGCCCTTGTTTTGTCCTTACAGTCCTGGAACTAAAGAAAGAGGGCACAAGGAGGTTATGTACTGACTTAAGACCCATTATTAAGATTGCTATTAAATATAGGTTTCCTATTCTAAGGATTGATGATTTATCAGGATATTCAGGTGGAGCAAGATATTACTCTAAGGTAGGTCTCAAAAGTGGGTACCATTAGATAAGGATTATATTTGGAGATGAGTGGAAGATAAAAATAAATGAAGGATTACATGAATGGATGGTCATACCCTTTGGACTCTCTAATACCCCTAGTACTTTTGTGAGAGTTATGAGTGAAGTCTTAAAACCATTCATTGGAAGATTTGTATTTGTTCATTTGGATAATATACTAGTATTTAGCAAAACTAGGAAAGAATATGTGATACATTTTGACCAAGTTTTGAAAAGGTTGTATGAAGAACAATTGACGATCAATTTGGAGAAGGGTGTGTTCTTTAGGAAGAACTAGGGTATTTTGGTTTTGTGATATCAAAAGGAAGTTTAAGAATGGATCTAGACAAGTTCATATCTATACTAATTTGGCCAAACCCTAAAGAAGTGGGAGATTTCAAAAGCTTTCATGGATTGTCAACATTCTATAAGAAGTTTACCATAAATTTTAGCCACATATGTTTCCCCATCATAGAAACATTAAAAAAGGAGTACAGAAGTGTAGATTTACATGGACTCATGCAAAATATGAGTTATTTGACTTGCTAAAGAAAAAGGTAGTAGAAAATCTATACTTGCATTTCCTAATCTCAACAAATTTTCACTATTGATTGGGATGCATATAATTTGAATTTAGGAGCAATGATCAGTCAAGAATGAAGACCTATAACATTCTTTAGAGAAAAAATTAATGAGGCCAAGAGAAAGTACTCCTCTTATGATGTGGAGTTATATGCATTAGTCCAAGCACTTAAGAAATGAAGACATTACATATTTCCTAAAGATTTTATTTTACCTAGATAATTAAGCATAAAGATACTTGAACAACCTAGAGAAACTAGTTCACAGACACACAAAATGGGTAGAATCGCTATGCACCTATAGCTTCACAATAAAACATAATAAGGGACAAGTAAACAAGGTAGTGGATTCTTTAAGTAGAAGGGTAATGAATTTACAATAAGTTCAATTACAAAGTGTAGGTATTGTATATCTCAAAGACATGTACCTAAGAAATGAAGATTTCAAAGAGGCTACAAGGTTACCTCTCAAATGTCTAACTCATATCATGTTGAATTTTTTGAAAATCTAATATAGGATGATCTAGTCTTCAAGGGAGGACAAATGTGTATCCCTAAGTGTTCTATGAGAGAATATTTTGAAGGATAAACATTATGGACACAATGGAGGACACTTTGGACTAGATTAAACTTTAGAGTAGGTAAAAATTTTCTACTATTGGAAACCCAAACTTCAATCTACTGTAAGAAATTTTATTCCTTCTAACACAATTGTTAAAAGGAAAATTGAGTCACCACTAATTTTGGCTTATATCAGCCACTCCCCATTTTACCTAGACCTTGGGAGATTATTTCAATAATTTTTTTAATGGGATTACCTAGAACCCAAAGGGGATTTAACAGTCTTTTTGTACTAGTAGATAAGTTTAGCAAGATGGAATCTTTATTGTGTTTCAAGACTAGTAGTGATACTTCATATATTACAATACTTTTCTTTAATGAGGTGGTAATAATTCATAGTTTACATCTAAACATTGTATTAGATTGAGATTTTCAACTTGTGGATGCACCTTATGGAAGAAATGGGGGAAAAAAAAGTTCTTTCAACTCATCTTATTGTCCTACCTAGAAACATAAGGAGAAATAAAATGTTATTTTACCTCAAGAAGAGTTTTCCTAATATGATCCATCAAATAAATCACAAGAATAAACCCCTTTTATATATCTTATATGTTAAATCCTAGAGGTATACTATAACTTATAGATCATCCTAACTCTAGTTAGATTAGTGCACATGGAGATAAATTTGTAGAGGAAATCCAAGAGATACATGAACAAGTCAAGAAAACATTGGAGAGGTCTAATAGAAAATACAAGGAATGGGAACATAATTCCAAAAGGGAAGTATAATTCCAGCTGGGAGATATGGTATTTACTAACCTAACGAAGGAAAGACTATCCAAAGGCCCTCACACAAAATTAACCATGAAGAAACTTGGCCCTTATAAATTTTTTTTAAAAATGTGGTAATAATGCTCATAAAATTGAGCTACTGGAGGAAATGGGACTCTCCTATATTTAATATAGGAGGACACCATACAAAGGATATCTCACCAAATTAATAGAGATACATTGGGAGGAAAGGGAAGATCTTTATAAAACATTCCTATCACCAACTCCTGAAGCCATTGAGAATATATTGGACACTAAGGAAACTAAGGTAGGGAGAAATATATACAAGAAATATCTGGTTAAAGAACACAATCTACCTAAATTAGAAGCAACGTGGATGGATAGAGAAGAAAGAAATAAATATGGTACCACCATTGAAAAACTTAGCTCAAGTAGACTTGAGATCAAACATTATGGGGAGTATGATGCATGGACTGTTAAGCATGAATGCTTGATGTTGTTGTATGGGGGAATTTTTCAATATGTTAGAGAGATGATTGAGTACTTATGTGTTGCATTCATGATAGTGTTTTCCATTTATGTGAACATATCATTTTTTTGGATAGCTCAACCAGAGTTACAGAAGAAGGTTCATTTGAAGAGGTTCGTTGTTAGAGAGTTATGTTATGTGCACTTAGAGGATTATTTAGGAATGTGTTGTGATGATATATCTATGCTTGCAGAAATAGACATGAAGATTTAAGAAAGTTACATAATATTTTGTGAAGGATTCTCTCAGAGAATTTTTCTAGCATTTGTGTTTTATCTTTTTAGTGAAGATGTAGATCATTCACCAAGCTTAAGTTATGGGAGAATACATGTTCAATATTCTATGGTTAACAAGGTAGAATCATATGTTTATTCTTTGACATGAGTTGTGAAGTCTATACAATGTGTTATTCCTAGGAAGATGGCTTTTGTTGATAACATTATGAAAAGTGTTATATGTAAAGAAACATGTAAATATAATATCTTAATGGTGTCCTATATTATTCATTTTAAATTGGGAAATCCCCAAGGATGACTCAATTATTTATTAGGACTTGGTTTAAATGAAAGTTTGTTTCCTTGTGGTAAAACAACTATATGATCTAGTGTGGATGGTTATTAGAGATTTGGATTCAAATTATGTATGATCAGAGAAGATATTCATGTTGTTGATGTACTATGATCTTAAAAGGATCTATATTGGAAAAGGAGTTTTTGGTTATGTTGGAAATATAAGAGGAGTAAATGAGAGGGGAGGGGTGAATTAGTTACCAAAAAAAAAAATCCCAAGTCCCTTAGATTTTAATACAAATCAAAAGAAAAATCTATTGAAACTAAAAATACTAGTGTAACTTGGTTACCATTGAATTACTCAGCAAACACTAAGAATTATCGATACTCGACAATCACTAAAATAAATGCTTTTAAAGATGATTAGTGTTATTAACCTCAATTAACTTAGTTTTAGAAACATAAAGAAAATATCATGAACACATATGACACTAGGATTTAATGAGGAAACCCAATTTGGGAAAAAAATCAATTACAACTAGTTATTGTTTTCCACTCTTCTGAAGTGAGCTCTGTTAGGAGCCAATCTTCTTAAAGGTTACAAAACACACTATTAGGTGTGACTCTATAAAATGATTTAATCACCCTATTAGGAGTGGCCTTGTTAGAAGTCTTTAAACACTTCAATCTAGAAATGCCACCTTGTTAGAGGATTTGGTAAATAGTTGTGAAGCTGACCCTGTTAAGAGATTTGATAAACTGTTACAATTGTTAGAGAGTAAGAATGATAAGACCTAATTGTTGATGTGATTATATTACTAATTTTAGATCTTTATCCTGGATTGAATACTTGTTCACACTTGATCGGATAAAAGTTTGCATCTTGGTCAACTCAAGATACTCTACTATCCTTCCAATTTGCTTCCTTGATTTATCTTTTCAATACCATGCTTCTCTTCTTCAATTGTACAAGTTGAAATTATAATTATATCTTTTTCCTTGTCAAGTCAGCTTGAATATATTTAAAAATATTCAATATTAATCCCTTAAGTCAGCTAGACTTAGCAAATAAATTCATCAAACTAAAAATGTTGATTCAAGAAAATCCTTCATTAGCTGACTCAACTTGGTCAACACTAACTCATAAAATTTTTTTTTTAGACTTCCTCTGGTAATCGAGTGAACTTAGTTGACACTACATCCTAAAATAAATTCCTTTGGTAGTTGAGTGAGCTTGGTTAACACTGGTTCTATGCCAACTTCTCTTAGGTGCCTGAGTGAAATTCGTAGACACTGTCTTCCTACAAACTTCCTTTGGTAGCCAAGTGAGACTAGTTAACACTTGCTCTAAACTTGGTAAATACTGAGATGCTCATCATATACTATAACTTCCTTTGACTCTAGAGTGATCTCAACATGCACTAATTGCTTGATATATATTTGACATTTGTGTAACATCAAAGACAATGTATAATTGAATAATTGTTTTTAACAATCTCCCTCTTTGGAATTGATGGCAATACAACATGTCATAATACAATGAAATTTTAGAGAAAAATAGAAGTAAGTATAATATCCTTAGTTTCATTCAGATTAGAACTCCTTCTATCATCAATCTCTAATTTGTAATGACTACACTATCAAACTCTCCCACTTTGATATCAAGTCAAGTTCATTCTCCCTTGTTGACATCTCTGGCAAAATATTTTTGATATATGACAACAAACTCTCCTTTTTTTAGTAAATTTCATTTGATTGATATTCATAAGTAAGCTCTCCCTCTTTGATATCTTCTACCAAAGGTAGTATAATCAATGGTCTTTTCATGTACCATAATCTTTGGTACCCTTTAGATACCTCATGATTCTTTTTTATTGTCATCATATGATATTCTTTTGGATTAGCAGTGGATCTTGCCACCATTCTAACTACTAATGCTATATTAGGTCTTGTATGCACCACATACTGAAGTTTTCCAATCATTGATCTGTATGTAGTCTGATCTAATTCTTTTGAATCATCATCTTTGGAAAGCCTATGTCTAGTAGATATAGGTGTTTCACCTAGTCTAAAATCCTCCATTCCAAACTTCTTCAGTATATCCTTGATGTACTTTGATTGAGTAATATAGATACCATCCTTCTTTTTTTGTATCTTTAGGCCAACAATGAATTTGGTCTCTCCAAACATTAATATCTCAAATTCCTTACTCATTTCATCTAAAAAGGAATTGTATAAATCATCATTTCCAATAAACAATGTATCATCCACAAAGATTCCTACCAACAAAATCTTCTTATCTAGTCCTTTGATGTATAGGCTAATGTTATTACTAGTTCTTTGAAAACCAATCTTTATGAGATACTTGTGCAATCTCTCATACCATGTTCTAGGGGCTTATTTGAGACCATACAAAGCTTTGTGCAATCTACAAACCATGTCCTTTTTGCTAGGACCAAAAAAACCTTCTAGTTGCTCAATGTAGACTTCCTCTTCTAAGATTTCATTGAGAAATGTTGATTTCATATCCATTTGATACATTTTGAATCCTTTTTGTGTTGCATATGCAAGGAGTATTCTAACACCTTCTAATCTAGCAAGAGGAGCAAAAGTTTCTCCATAATCAATACATTTCTCTTGAGCATAACCCTTCCAAACTAGCCGTTTCTTGTTTCTTGAAACTTCTCCATTCTCATTCAACTTATTTATGAATACCCGTTTTCTGCCAATTATTCTTATCCTTGTGTCTAGGAACAAGAGTCCAAGGTTTATTGATGAAGGGTGCTCCACTTAATAACATAAACCATAACAAAAAACAAAGAAACAATGAAAAACACAACAACACAATATGGACTTCTTATTTGTGCCAAAAATGTAGAATTATAGAATTCACAAGTACAATATGCTAACCCACATACATATACATATAGAGTTGGCCAAATACATCTTTGACAATTATTTTTAGATATTTTGGATAGCTCAACTTTAGAAGGCCATAACTCTCAAACCATTGCTCCAATTGGCTATTATCACCACTTTTCAAAAATGCTAGCTCCTAATCTGCATGCTTGGAATAGTGTAAGTGCCTTTTTGTTGAGTTTTCGGACTTCATCTAGGAACTCTAAGGCCTCTAATGGTGAGTCTGAAGATTTTTTTGCAAATATTTCCACTAAAAATTCACTATAACTTCTCTAATACTTATGCTTGAGAAATGAGATTTGTATGGTAGGCTTATAATTCTAAAATGAACCTTCCTATAGAAAATGAGAACATTACAAGATCGTATGACAAACTTACTAAAAATAGTGAGCTCCTATAAATAAAAACCATCTTGTCTACTAGACCTTATTAAAATAGAAAAGACTGAAAAGAAAATATTTTTAGGTGATGCAAGATTGCTCTTATACCCAGGATGCTCCTGCATCAAACACCCAAGGTAATTTGAGAGGTGACTCCATCATGTCTCAGCTGTTCAGAGGAAAACCAAGATAGTTAACCTCCTCCTTTGTTAGCCATGATGAATCCTCAATTGGCCTCCCTTTCCATTTGACTAGATATTCCTCATAAGTTTTGTTCTTGGTACTTTTTCCAAACATGACTATCTAGTATCTCCTCAATCTCCTTTGTAGCCGAACTAGCTACTGGAATACTCCACTGTGCTTCTACAACTTCATCTTCATCATGTCCTTCATAATACTCTGTCAAATCTAAAATATTAAATACTAGTGAAATATTCAATTCAACAAACAACTCCACTTCATAAGAATTTCTAAAATATGTCTTTTCATGATCTTACATAGTCCAAACTTCTTCATCTTTAGCTTATTATATGTACCCACTAGAAAATGCTCTTTTCTCAAATGAACCATGACTTCATCTCCAATTTGAAATTCCTTATAACTTCTTTTCACATTTTCCTTAGCCTTATATGGTTTATTTATCTTTATGATGTGCTTCCTCACCTCCTCATGGATGTTCTTCAAGTGTTCAACGAATTCTTCTACTTCAACACTACTTATCTCTCCTTTATCCAACTGCCTCCATTTTTGGGATTGCTCCCATTTACAATCTGGAATGGTGATTTACTAGTACTCTTGTTGATAGAATTATTATATGCAAATCTTACCTATGGTAAAATCATATCCCATCATTTTGGCTTGTCTCCAAACAAACATCTCAGCAAATTTCCCAAACTATGATTCACAATTTTTGTTTGTCCATTAGTTTTTGGATGATGTGATGAACTAAACTTCAAATCCATCTTCAACTTCTTCCATAATCTATGCCAAAAATACCCAACAAATTTGGTATCTTAATCTAAAACTATACTCTTTGGTAGACCACGTAGTCTCACCACTTCTCTAAAAAACAACTCTACCACATGAATAACATTACCAGTCTCCTTGCAAGGAATAAAATGTGGCATCTTTGAAAGCTTTTCAACCACCACAAAAAAAGAATCATAACCACACTGAGTCCTTGATAATCTAATAACAAAATCCATGCTAACATTCTCCCTACATATCTACAAATTTTGCAAGTACCTCCTCTACTCCTTCTTTACTATCTTTTGGGATTATAGAAAAACACATATGGCTCATGCTTCATACCTTTGAGAAACTCTTTTCCATCAACAAAACATATTATGGCAACACTACATACCTTTTCTTCTTTCTCCTTCAATGGCTTCAACTTATGTTTCACTCCATCCTTGGTGAGAGTGTAGGTATTTGCTCGCCCATCGTGTACAACATGTTTGTCAAATTGCCACAACCTACCCAACAACATATGGCATATGTCCATAGGTATGATATCACATAGTACCTCATCGTGGTAGCTTCCAATCTTGAACTTCATGAAGTACTACTCATTGACCATGACCTTGTGGTCATCTTGCACCCAAGCAATACGGTATAGATGTAGGTGTTTTTGTCTCTCTAGCTTCAATTTAGTGACCATCATTTCTGACACTAGATTGTTAGTACTTCCATTTCAATGATCACATCGCAACACTTATCTTCACATTTGCACCTTGTGCAAAACAAGCTCGTTCTTTGATTAGGTTCATTCTCACCACTCAACAAGACTCTTATGTTAACTAGGACTTCTCCTCTTTCAATATCTTCAAAATGTGATGATCTAGCATCTTCATCAACATGTGTAACTCTAGCCTGGCCTTTGTTTCTTTGATCCATCCTTCCTTGGTACTAGGTACATTCAAATGCTCTATGCCCTTCTTTGTAGGGAAAACATTTCCTGATGAGGCTAATTATTGCCTCTATTTTATGATAATTTTAAAACACTTTGTTGATACTCTATTTCATTTTCATCAAGACAATTGTAGATCTATGTTTACCTAAACTAATGATTAACCTATGGGTAGATAGTATGTCATATTTTACAAATATCATATATATGATGCACTATGTCATATAATTATCAAAATGTGTGTTCTAATATTTGAATTTAATTTGTAAATGCTTATTTGAAATTATCTCTATATTATAACTAACCTATTAGCAATGAAGTTGAAAGATGATTGGAAGAATTCAAAGATGAGCACCAATAACATTCAAGGAGAAAAGAGCTAAGGTGTAGCCATGGTGGAGGAAAGTCATAATAGTCCCAAAGGACATGACAATGAGTATGGAGGAGCTATGAAGACTTATTGCATTCTCTGCATTTATTCTTAGGGTAGGTGGATGTTTAAGACTTTATTATTCTTTCCTTAAGCCATTATCTCTTCATCCTGCCTTGAGTTATTATTTTCCTTCTTTCTCTCTTGCAGATTTATAGCTAGGTTATTTATTTTTTTATTTTTGAATAAGCATCAATCTCCTATATATAAGAATTGGCCAAGTGTGTTAGTTTAGTTAGAAGAAAAGAGTTTATGAGAACAGACTATTAACTTTTATAGTGAGTTGTGTTTTGTGTGTTATGTAATGAATTTCTGAAATGCAATGAAATAGTTTTTGGCTTCTATCTCGTGTTAGTAGTTTAGTTGAAGCTGACCAAGGAGGCCCACTTGAAAGGTGGATTAGATTAGGATATTATAGATTTATTTTAGAGCATTTTTAGTATTGTAAGTAGAATTTGTAAGTTCCTTCCTATAGCATCACACTTCATGAATGTTCCTACAACATATGTGAGACTAGTTATAGTGGATGAACTGAGTTGGAATATTTGTTAGCCTTTCATTGTATTTCCAATATTCATAGATTTAAGTGTGTTAGTTTCCTACAACAATAGTGTAAGTTCTTTTCCTTTCATTTTACTTTCCTGCATCATAAGCTTAGTGACTCATTAAGAGACCTAGTGCACATACTGTGCCAACCATTTCAAGTATACATCCCTAGGTTGACAAGATTAAATGCATCTCATAGTGGAAAAATAGTCCTTAGTTTGAATATATTATTCCTAAGTATGGCCCAAAGAATGACTATGATACACCTATTGTGAGGTGGAGCATTTTTGGTGCGGTTGCTGGGGATGGTGTCAAACTAGGAGCATTCTTGAGTTATAGTTCTTAGATAAAGTTTTTTTTCTAGAAATTTCTAGTTTTGAAGCTTCTTTCACCAATGTGAAAAGTTTAATTGCATGCATCGAAGAGGAAGACAACGAGATGAATATGGCATATTTCTTCCATGGGAGTCTATTAATTTGAACAAAGAAACTGAAGAAGAAGAAGTTGAGTTGCATTGTAGGAACCCCAAATAGGCTCTACGCTGATCACTGTTTGTTTCCCTGGGTGTAATGATTGTTTTTGGTTTGTTTTTTAATGTTTTAAGCTATTTTTGGGTTTTTGAGTTGATGAAAAGAAAATACAAATATTGAAAACTAATCTTACCTAAAATTATAACTCAAATTTGGTTATAATGCTAATCAAATTTATTTATTCGGATGGCTCTTAATGTATGTACAATACTTATTGCTGGAAGAATACATTAAAAACATCACCATTAATAGTTGAAAAAAACCTAATTTTTGTCTCCAATATGCAACCACGCTGCTGGTTGCTTCCTCCTTGGGCAGCGCCTATCAAAAACCGCAATATTAAATCTCTGATTTTTAATTCACTGTAGCACTGTACTGTTCACAGCACTGTAGCTACTGTTATAACCCCTTCCAATTTGTAAACAGATTCATCCACTTTTTCCCTACCGAAACACAATATTGACTCCAGAATGAAGTCAACTCACAGGCAAAATTCAAGTGATATTTCACACCCTCAAATTGCATCAACTCTGAAGATACTATGTTCTCCACAGTCTGAATTCTTCTCAAACTTGTAGAAACCCTTGTTGCCACAACTTCAAGAAATTTCACAAGGCAAAGTTTTTAAGAAATTCTCATAACTTGCTCTTGAAGGAAGACAAGGTTTGTTTATAAGGACTCCTCAACTCCAGAATGAGTCTCCACGCTCAATGTGGGATAAAAGATATAATAATAACATAAAAAATGTTATTACATTAAAACTTAGAAAACCCCTTTTAATTTTTCCATAAGCTTGGACCCACAATTAATTGAAACGATGGCCCCTTTTATGATATCATGAACCTCACTTAAGTTATATATTATAACTTAACAATATAGGCTCAAAACCAATAATGTTTATTTTAACTAAATAAACATTAATATTTCCATTATTACTCAACAATTTTGAATGTCGTTTGGACTGGGAGCTAACATGATAGAATTGCATATGACCATACCCCTTTTATAAAAATAGCAGGGGTCTATCTTTATAACTCCAAAACTGCTAAAAATAGCCTGACCAAGCCAAACTCAAAGGAAAACTCATCATAAACAAACTCTGGCAACCTAGAAGAGTACTTTGCTCTGGTCCTTGGAGGATCTCCACACCAAGGTGACCCTCTATCCAATCTTATTAGCCTACGAGGGTCTCTAATAGGCTAATCACCAGCTAAAGTGATGTCTCTAGCTAGAAGGGGACATCACAGTCCTCCCTCCTTGAAATTGCTTGTCCTCAAGCAATCTCAACTCTGGATGCTGTAAAATCTCCTCGCTCTCCCAAGTAGCATCCTCTACTGGCAAATCCTTCCACTTCACCAAATATTCTCGGATGGTATGTTTCCTCAAGTTCCTCTCTCTAAAATCAATGATAGCCTCCGGTATCAAAACAAGTTTTCCCTCATCATCTAGGGGTGGTAGTACTGTAGAAGGCACAATATGATGCCCTAGTGCCTTTTTGAGGCGTGACACATGAAAAACATTGTGCACCTTGCTCTCTGCTGGCAAGTCTAACTCATAAGCCACCTCTCCCACTTTCTTGATAATCCTAAATGGACCATAGTATCGTGGCTTGAGTTTCTCGGCACCACTCTTCTTGAGAGTGGATTGATAGTAAGGCTGCAACATAAGATACACCATGTCTCCAACCTCAAAAGTCCGCTTAGTCCTCTTCTGATCTGCATACTGCTTTTGCTAATTTTGTGCCTTAGTTAGATTATCCTTGAGAGTCTTAACAAGGTCTTGACTCTCCTGTAACAAATCACCTACACTGGGCACTCTACTGTCACTCAAAAGCAGATCCATAAAATTGGGTGCCTCATACCCATACAGGGCCATAAAGGGTGACATCTGAATAGACATGTGATAAGTGGTATTGTAGCAATACTCACAAAGATAAATCCACTTTACCCATGCCCTCTGTTGCCCTGCTATATAATTTCTAAGATATCCCTCCACCCATTTGTTTACTATCTCTGTTTGACCATCTGTCTGAGGGTGGTAGCTAGTACTCAGAGTGAGCTCTGTCGCACACAACCTGAATAGCTCCTGCCAAAAGTGACTCATAAACCTGTTGTCTCTGTCACTTACAATGCTCTGAGGTAAGCCATGTAATTTGAATATCTCTTTGAAGAACAACTCTGCCACTTGTGTAGCAGTGTATGTAGCAGTGATCGAAAAGAAGTGTGCAAACTTCGTAAGGCGATCCAAAACCACATATATGCAGTCTCTGCCTTGGGCTCTAGGCAGTCCTGTGATGAAGTCCATAGACAAACACTCCCACTTCCTATCAGGAATCGAAAGTGGCTGAAGTAAACTAGCTGGATAGGAGTGTTCTTGCTTATTCTGCTAGCAAGTGGGACACTCCCTAACATATTGAAGTACCTCTGCTTTGAGCCCTTTCCATGTGAATCGCTCTCTAATCTGTCGGTATGTCTTGTAGAAACAAGGATGTCCTGCCATAGGTGAATCATGAAAAGATTTCAAAACCACCCTCCTCACTACTGATCCTGGGACCAAAAATATTCGTCCTTTGTAAATGATGAGCTCATTCACAAGGGTGTATCTGCTGTCCTGAATAGTCCCATCTATGAATCTAGCTGCCCAAGTGTCCTTTGCATACTCTGCAAGGATCAAGTGTCTCCAATCCTCCGATATGTCTGTCAGTAAGCTCAAATGGGGCCTACGTGATAAGGCATCAACAACTACATTCTGTGTCCCCTTAAAATATGTAATGTCAAAGTCATAGGACTGTAACTTGCTCACCCACTTTTTCTACCTATCATTGAGATCTCGCTGCCCCAAAAAGTGTCTTAGGCTATTATGGTCGGTTTTGATACAAAATTTGCTACCTACCAAATATTGCTTGAATTTGGCCAAAGCATGCATAATGGCTAACATCTCCTTATCATATATGCTGAAGCTCCACTCTGGCCCTCTCAATTTCCTGCTCTCATAAGCAATAGGGTGCTTCTCCTGCATAAACACCGCTCCAATGCCCTCTCCAGAAGCATCACAATGTAGCTCAAAAGCTTTGCTGAAATTTGGTAATCCTAACACTGGACAAGAAGTCATCAACCCCTTAAATTTCTCAAAAAACTCCTGTGCTTCAAGAGTCCACAAGAAAGCTCCCTTTCTCATCAAATCTGTCAAGGGTGCCGCATGCATGGAATATCCATCCAAAAACCTTCTATAGAAACCACATAGTCCTAGAAAGCCCCTCAACTATGTAAGGTTCACCGGTGAAGGCCACTCCACAATGGCACGAATCTTTTCAGGATCCATGCACATGCCCTCTGCACTGATGATGTGACCCAAGTACAACAACTCTGTCATGCCCAAATCACACTTTGACTCCTTTGCATACAAGGATTCTCTGTCCAATATACCCAGAACTGTGTCTAGGTGAACCAAGTGCTCCTCCCAAGATCTACTATATACCAAGATATCATCGAAGAAGACAAGTACAAATCTCCTCAACTGAGGATGGAAAACTCTATTCATTGTTGCCTGAAAAGTAGCAGGTGCGTTAGTTAGCCCAAATGGCATAACTACAAACTCAAAATGGCCACAATGACATCTAAAGGCTATCTTCTCAATATCTTGCTCTCTAACTCTGATCTGGTGATAACCTAATCTCAAATCTATCTTTGAGAAGAAGCAAGCTCCATGAAGCTCATCTATCAACTCATCGATCCTGGGAATGGGGTATCTGTTTTTAATCATCTTCCTATTAAGCACTCTGTAATCAATGCACATCCTCAATGTCCCATCCTTCTTCTTTACTAACACCATTGAAGAAGCAAAAGGAGACTTACTTGGTCTAATGTGGCCCATAGCAAGTAACTCCTTTATGGTTTTCTCAATTTCATCCTTCAACCTCTTCGGATGCCTGTAAGGTGTAATCATGATGGGCTTAGCCCCCTCCTCTAACTCAATGATGTGCTCAATACCTCTATCTGGTGGTCTACCTAGTGGAATGTCACTGAACACCTTAGAGTGTTTAAATCTAAGCTCTTGAATATCAGGAGGATATTCAATCTTATGCTGTCCCTCTTGTGATGGCATCAACATGCACTTTGTTGCCCACTCTACCTGATCATGTCGAATCAATCTAGCCATTCTACGAAAAGAGACCATCCTGAGATCACTGTCCCTGATTGCCTTAAGAATATGTGTCTTCCCATTCACTTTAAACCTCATCTCCATCTCCTTGAGGTTAAGAGTGAACTCACCAATATCGTGCAACCAACTCATCCCAAGAACTATATCTATATCTCCCATAGGTACAACATAAAAATCTGCCTTAAAGTCATAATTATTAACTTTCAATGGGAGTCTAGTGATCCTACGATCACATTTGAGGACATAGCCATCCGCTACCCTCACTCTAATTCCCCCAAACTCCTCTGTTTGTATGCCACACTTCTCCACCATCCTAGCATCAATGAAATTATGAGTGGCACCTGTATCAACCAAGGTTATGACTCGCTGTCCAGCAAGTACTCCTCTCATCCAGAATGACCCTTCTTGCTTAATACTAGTGAGACAAGCTTCCCTAAGTTTCCCATCTCCTTCCCCATCCTTGGACTCCATTTTAGACAAGTTTTCAGCCTTGTCTTCCTCTTTTTCACCATCTATTTCCTCTATATCAGACTACTGATCTGAATTATCTGATTCTGATTCCTCGTAGTATGCCAACATAACTCTGTTAGCTTTTCCCTTTGGCCTAAGAGGACAATCATGGTTTGCATCATAGGGTCCCTTACAGTAGAAACATAATTTTTTCTTCCTCAAATCATTTAATGTTTCCCTGTCAAAAGGTGTTGGAGTTTTATCTTTAGAATCAATTTTAAAATCAGTCCTCTTTGGTTTTTTATAAAATGGTTTGTTATCCTTACTAGAAGATGCTCCTTTGGACTGAAATTTGTTTGTTGGACTGCATGTTCCATACTTCTTGCCTTTCTCATCGCTTCCTGTAAAGAAATAGGATCAAATGCCTTTATCCAACCTCTCAGTGGTTCGGATAGGCCCTCAATTTAAAGAACTATCAATCTATGCTCTGAAATGTTTGGCACCATGACTGCCAACCGCTGAAATTCACCAATGAAATACTCCAAGTTGCCTGTTTGTTTCAGCTGTGCTAAGTCTCGAAAGTAAATCTCTGGATCTTTCTTGTCAAATCTTTCAACCAACCTATCCACAAAGTCCTGGGATTCTGTCACTTGGTTATGCTGAAGTGTTACCATTCCATGGTACCACCAATCATGCGCTATTCCCTCCAAATGCAAGGTGGCATATTTGATAGCTTCAATCTCTGTCATTGGCCTCAGTGCCAAAAATGTGTCAAGCTTATGAATCCAAGCTTGAGCTATCATCTTACCACTCCCATCAAATGTAGGCATAGTAAGCTTTCCTGTAGCCCTCTTCAGCTCACTATTTTGACCTCTAGGCCTCCTATCTTGTCTGAGTGACCTGTAATGCTCTCTCCTCTGATTTACAAAGCGTTCAAAGGTCATCCTCTCCCGAACTTGCAGAGCTAATAATTCCCATTCATCATTTGCAGCCATGAGTGCAATTGCGAATATGGGGTCTCCTGTCGCCTCCTCTACCCAAGCTTCTTTTGGCTCCTCCGGAACAAATGTAGGGCGTATAGGCCTATCAGCTATTCTAGAATGGGTCTGTTGTGGTCTCTGATTACCTGTAGCACTCCTGTTATCTCCCTGTTCTCCTGGCTCCCCATTTTGTCTAACAGGTGGGTTCATCCTTTCTACCATAGTAGTGAGTGCCTGTAATGCCTGTGCCATCTACTGCTGCCCTGTAACCATAGCACGGTAGAATTCTTTGGTATCCTGATTATCATTATTCCTCCTATTTCTAGGTGGACTACCATCATGCCTCTCTTCCATATTTCTTGTTTCCTGTAACTGTTCTCTTTCAATCAGAGCTCTCCTATGAGTATGGTACCTGTGTGGTCCAATTTCCAGTGGCTGCATATGACTCCCCAAACCCTCAAGATGGCAGGAATGAGGCTCTGATACCAATGTAGGAACCCCAAATAGGCTCTACGCTGATCACTGTTTGTTTCCCTAGGTGTAATGATTGTTTTTGGTTTGTTTTTTAATGTTTTAAGCTGTTTTTGGGTTTTTGAGTTGATGGAAAGAAAATACAAATATTGAAAACTAATCTTACCTAAAATTATAACTCAAATCTGGTTATAATGCTAATCAAATTCATTTATTCAGATGGCTCTTAATGTATGTACAATACTTATTGCTAGAAGAATACATTAAAAACATCACCATTAATAGTTGAAAAAAACTTGATTTTTGTCTCCAATATGCAACCACGCTGCTGGTTGCTTCCTCCTTGGGCAGCGCCTATAAAAAACTGCAATATTAAATCTCTGATTTTTAATTCACTGTAGCGCTGTACTGTTCATAGCACTGTAGCTGCTGTTATAACCCCTTCCAATTTGTAAACAGATTCATCCACTTTTTCCCTACTGAAACACAATATTGACTCCAGAATGAAGTCAACTCATAGGAAAAATTCAAGTGATATTTCACACCCTCAAATTGCATCAACTCTGAAGATACTACGTTCTCCACAGTCTAAATTTTTCTCAAACTTGTAGAAACCCTTGTTGCCACAACTTCAAGAAATTTCACAAGGCAAAGTTTTTAAGCAATTCTCATAACCTGCTCTTGAAGGAAGACAAGGTTTGTTTATAAGGACTCCTCAACTCTAGAATGAGTCTCCACGCTCAATGTGGGATAAAAGATATAATAATAACATAAAAAATGTTATTACATTAAAACTTAGAAAACCCCTTTTAATTTTTCCATAAGCTTGGACCCACAATTAATTGAAATGATGGCCCCTTTTATGATATCATGACCCTCACTTAAGTTATATATTATAACTTAACAATATAGGCTCAAAACCAATAATGTTTATTTTAACTAAATAAACATTAATATCTCCATTATTACTCAACATTTTTGAATGTCGTTTGGACTGGGAGCTAACATGATAGAATTGCATATGACCATACCCCTTTTCTAAAAATAGCAGGGGTCTATCTTTATAACTCCAAAACTGCTAAAAATAGCCTGACCAAGCCAAACTCAAAGGAAAACTCATCATAAAAAAACTCTGGCAACCCAGAAGAGTACTCTACTCTAGTCCTTGGAGGATCTCCACACCAAGGTGACCCTCTATCCAATCTTATTAGCCTACGAGGGTCTCTGATAGGCTAATCACTAGCTAAAGTGATGTCTCTAGCTAGAAGGGGACATCACATGCATTTTGAAGATGCAAGCCCTATTTTTCCCACAACATCATCATCAAGAGACAAACTAATAGATACAAGTGGTCTTCAACCTTTTACTAAAGTTTTGGCTAGTTTTCTTGATAACACTACTCTAAATCCACCAGTTGTTAATCATCCAGTACCCAATGTCCCTTTTCAACAGCAACCTCATAATCTAATACCTCCAATAATAACACAACCTACTTTTCCATTTCCTCTCCCAAGCCTTATAAATACCGATAATCTCAAGAATATACTTGTAACTACCCTTCTAAAGTTCTATGGCCTTACAACCAAAGACCCTGATACTTTCTTGTTTGAATTTGACATACGTTGTCATAGTTTTGACTACAACATGGATACGCATAAGCTTAAATTGTTTCTAGCAACATTGAAAGAATTAGCTCTACGATGGTTCATGGGCTTAGGAGCCAATGCAACAAGGACTTGGGATGAAATGCAAACTCTATTTTTGGATAAGTACAAAGAGTATTGAAAAGCATCTAGTTCAAGAGGAGATGATTTCTTTAGGATATCTTAGAAGGATGGGAGATGATTTCTTTAGGATATCTTAGAAGGATGAAGAAACACTAGAAGACTATGTTTCATATTTCTTATATACACTACAGAAAAACTCTCAGCATGTGTTGTTTGAGGATTCACAAAAGCTAGTCTTTCTAAGAGGTGTGAATGATAACTATCTAGAAGCACTAGACCTGATGGTTGGTGGTGATGTATATCAAGCATCCTGGGAAGATCTCAAGAAGATTTATCATAACTATTCAAGGTCAACCATGAAGAAAGGCCAAGGACCTCATTCCACAGTCATTAAAGAAATTAGTCAAGGTATTTCAAAGCTCGAGATATCTAACCTATTGTCATATTTCAAACAAGACATCATCAAAAATGTCACTACACATCTTGATACAATGAATGCAAATAAGAAGTATGCAAAATTTGAGCTACAACTAGTTGAATACTACTTGCATTGTTGGAAGCAAAAGAAGGAGAGACAATGTAAACTAGATGCAAGCATGGTGAACCAACATCTCCCAACTAAGTACCTCAAGATAGATGGAGATGATGAGCAAGTATTTTTTGTTGCTCAATGCCGACCATGGGCCCAACGTCAAGGTATGCCTCAGGACCCTTTGGAAAATTCAAATTCATATGCTGGGAAAAATAACCCACAACAGTCCTAGTGGCCTCAGAATTCCCAACCACCCTAGCCTAACCAATAGAGTAACCAATGGAAGATCCAATAGAACTACTGGAAAAACCATCATAACCAATGGCAACCAACCTAAGGGAATTGATAGTCTATGAACTAATGGAGGGGATCTCAACAGTGGCCTAACCGAAATCCTAGTACTCCACAATTACCACCTCCAGTTCAACAACCTGCTCTAATGCCACCACCTGCAAATCCTAGACCTCAAAAGTAGACACAATTACTTGCACAACCTCAACCAAACCCAAATATCCAACAGGCATAGTAGCCCATGTATAGTGCTGATGCTCAGTAGTATCCTGCTTACGTTTTGTGTGTTGCAGATGTACATCAAAGATTTGGTACAACTTTACCAATGCCTAAACCAACTCTTATAACTAAAATACCAGACCCTCTTGTAGCATCAGAACCCTCAGTTGCTAAAACAGTTGACCCAACCAATGTTACCATGTCAACATAAGCTCAACCAATAGTGGAACCTCCTTTTCTAGAAAAGTTTATACAAAGAAAACCTATACAAGTAGAAGAAAAACCTTTTGATATTGTTGATCAGTTGAAGTAAATACATGTCCAAATACCCCTATTTCAAGCCATTAAGGATGTTTCAGTTTATGGAAAAACCATTAGGGATGCTTGCCTAAAGAAGCTTGGAAGGAAGAAAATTTACCCCATCAAGTCCATGTTGTGGAACAATTGGTTGACATCATGTTAGGGAAATTGATCACACCAAAATATTCTAATCCAAGAATTCCAATAGTGAATTTCAGTATAAATGGTCAATTTTTAAAAAATACTTTAATAGATCTTGGTGTTGCTATAAATTTCATGACCAAGGACATTATGAAGAAGTTGAAAATAGGACTAAGGGTTACCACAAAAATTCTACAACTTGCAGATAGTTCTACCATCAACACTAATGGGATGATAGAAAACATAGTTGTAACTTTAGATTCTCTAGAGTATCCTACAGACTTCATGATCTTATCCCCCAAAGTTAATCTATCTGGTTACCCTGTCATCCTAGGTTCACCATGGTTAGCCACAATTGATGCAAATATAAGTTGTAGATCAGGAAATATGACCATATCAAAGGGCCAAGCAACAAAGAAATTTGATTTATACCCTCTAGCACAACCATTACCAGATTTGAGCACATCTATTTGCCTAGATTTAGGGGATGATGAGCAAGAGTTAAATTCTATAGTACAACTCATGATGTTGCATAGACAATCCTTCCTAAAACTATAAGAGGAAGATTCAATACTTCAAATTATCCTTACTAATAGTTGTGTGGTAGAAAAAGATGTACCTAAAAGTTCTGTATTGGAATTAATCACATATGAAGAATGTGATAAAAATTGGATAAAATGGGTTAAAGTCAAAGCCATGAAGCATGCTCATCATGAAAAAGTTGCAAAATTTCTATATGAAGAAATTTTTACCCACTATGGTGTACCCAAAGAGCTAGTCACTGACCAAGGTGCACAATTTACCTCTAATCTGATCTTAGAGTTGATGAAATAGTATAATATCAGGCACCAGAAATCTAGTCCTTATCACCCTCAAGCTAATGGACAAGTAGAGGTCACAAACTGTGAGTTGGAGAACATCCTAACAGAAATGGTTCACCTACATTGTAGGGATTGGACTAGTAGATTAAAAGAAGCTTTTTGGGCTTACAGAACAACATGGATGACTACTACAAGATTCACACAATTTGAGCTCCTGTATGGAAAGGTAGCAATGCAACCCATTGAATTTGAACATAAAACTTTGAGAACTACAATGGAGCTAGAAATTGAACTTCTTGTAGCATAAAGAGAACATCTTCTACATCTTAACTCTCTGGATGAAATCTGCAAAGCTACTTTGGAATACACTAAAATTATACAAAAACAAAGGAAACAATGGCATGACTCTCATATTATCAGTAAACACTTTCAAGTTGGTGACTGGGCACTACTATATGATTCCAAATTTAAAGATATGCCAGGAAAGCTACAGACAAGATGGCTAGGTCCATATGATATTTTTGGAATTATAAATGGAGTAACTAAGAGGGGGGGTGAATCAGTTACCACAAAAACAAATCCATAGATCCCTTAGATGTCTTAAATAACTAGTTACTGTTGATACTTGGTAAACACTATAAAAATATTGTAACTCAGTAAATTAACTTGTTACTGATCTTCAAGCATTCATAATTATTAACATGCATACAAAAGTAAATAAAATGAACACAAGAGACACCAGATTTAACATGGAAACCCAATATGGGAAAAATCACCAAGTAACTAGCTACCAATTTTCACTCTTCTGGAGTGAGCCCTATTAGGAGCCAACCCTATTAAAGGTTACAATACACACTGTTAGGTGTGACCCTATTAGAGGATTTAATCACCCTGTTAGGAGTGGCCTTGCTAGAGGTCTTTAGAAAAATTCAACTGAATTGTCACCTTGTTAGAGGATTTACAAAATGGCTATTAAACCAACTCTGTTAAGAGATTTGAAATCACTACTACAATGGTTAGAAAGTAACAATGAATTGACCTGAATAAGATGCAACTAAAATTTCTAATTACAGATCTATATTTTGTGCTATTAGATCCTTCTCAATCAAATATAGCTTTGTTGCTCCTCAATGATCTCTGATCATCCTTCAAAATTTTCTCTCACAATAACCAGTCCTTCTTCTTATTCACATTACATCAAATCCATCACACACTTAGAATTCTCAACTTGACCTCATATATATACCATTCAGATTATCAAGTCAGCTCATCCACATGTTACATTGACCAATAAACCATACATTAGTCAGCTACATGTATTATATTGAACAAATAAACTTTTACAAACAATGAAATCCTTCACTGGCCGACCTTGCTCAGTAAATACTACTTCCAGAAATAATTTCCTGAGTTAACTATCTTAGCTCAGTTAACACTACAAAAGTTGCAAAACCCATTGACTACCGAGTTAACTTGGTAAGAACTAAATTTCCTTCAATATCCATGAAAGATCAGTTAGAACTGTTTCCTATACCATTTTCTCTTGATGATTGAGTGATCTCGATAACAACTAAATTTCCTTTGCTAACCTTGAAAGTTCAATTACAACTTTCTATGCAAGGTAAAGTCTGAAAATGCTCAGTAGACATTGCAAACTTTCTTTGCTAACCTTCTATGCTCGGTAGACTTTTTCTCTTACCTTGCTGACCATCTGAGCTTGGTAGACTCTGATTGATAACTGATATGACATTTGTGTAACATCAAAGAAAACACACAATTGAACAATTGTATTCAACATAAATTAGTCATGTCTTTGATAATGGAGCTATACAACTAATTACCATTGATCTAGTACCTTTCAAATTATTAGTCAATGGTCATAGACTCAAGTTATATAAACAACCCCAAATAAAAGAGGACTTCTTGTAGTAGTTCTAGTGGCCAAATTCAAATACAACCAAGGTAACTCTTCCTATAGCCAAAGGTGTCAACCTTCTACTTGCCGCTCTTCAACATTAATTTCTTTGTGCATGCTCATAATAAAAACTTTATGTCCACATAAAGTTTCAAATCTCCATTCACTTTCTCATTCCATCTCATTTCTTTATCTTCCACCCATCCACCTCATCTCATTTCTTTACCTTTCATCCACCCACTTTCCATGTCATCAATTTCTCATATTTTCAATAAACCCTACAAGATGCTGATGGATGCTATCACTAATATCACTTCCACCACTTTTTTGGTATGTGTGATAATCACTTAACATGTATAAGGTTTTCAAATTATAATTCATTTATAGTCTGCAGATTTTGTTAATTATATTTAATAATGCATTCTTTATATTATGGTAGGGTTATGTCAATTTTCTACCCCATACCATGTCTGACAAGTGTGGACACTTGTCCTTATTTTGTAGGGGGTAAGGAAGGTTACTAAAACCCAATGACTACATTTATTCATAAAGATTTTTCCAAATCTTCATATTTCCTTAAGTACACAAGTGGATAGGTGTCGTACCCCTTATTTTTGAATAATTTTATTGTCAGGCTATGATGTGACTTGTGTTTAAATTTTAAGTGATATGAACCCCATTTTTGGATGATTTTCACACACTTCCATGATTTACTCTCATTAAAGCCATATTATTGCTCATAATAAATCATTATGGAATTAATTATCTATCAAATGAAATGTGAAATGGTCTATAAAAAAACAATTGAAGCCTGAATTTGTAAGGGGGAAACAATGAAGCAGTGTAGACAGTGAAATGTTAAAGAAGAATGGGGGGAAATTACAGTGGAGAGAACTAGTAGAGCATACCATTTTTCTCTTAGATATAGAAGCTATGAGGAGGTTTAATGCATGTGGATGGTTAGGGTACTTTTTAAGCTTGACTGCATATGATGAAGAAGCAACCATAGAATTCACAAGGACATTTGATGAAGAGGAAGCTTCTATATGGGGGTTAATAGTGGTTGCTACAAAGGAACATATAGCAGAAGTTATCTAGGGTTACCAATGATAGGAGAACATTATCCCAACACTCATGATGCAAGGTCGGCTAGAGCTCAATTTTTTGTACCAACTAACCCTCAGATGGACATTACCAAGCAAGGATGTAAGAGAATATCTCTTCTGCTACCATACAATGAACTAGCCATGTATACTATCTGATACCTTAAATGTGAAGGTAGATTTTCATATTTACATGCACATGATTTTAAATTGTTGAGTTGTATAAGGCATAATCATCCAGTTAATGTCCCCAATTTCTTCTATAATATGTTGTGTATTGGTGTAGAAGAAACTCAAAAAGGAAAAGACAATTCTATCACCCATCATGCCCTAATTAAGTTACTTATAGATAGGTCACTAAGGGATGTTTCTCCCTTGTCATGGGTGGAATTTGTCCAAGCCAAAACCTTGCAACCCTAGACCGCCCTTCATGAACAACCTAATGAAGAAAATATAGTTCCCACTAATGGACCTGCTGAAAAAAGCACCCAAGAGGCTAAAGCTGAAAATGTGCAAAGAAATGTACAAGAAAATATTCAAGAAAATGTGCAAGAGACTATGTCTTCACCTATTCAAGAAACCCAGAAACCTACCTCTAGCTGAACAAAGAGAAAATGAAAAGAAATATCTGTTCTAGCAAAAGAAGAGATGAACCCTACAATTGTCAGGCAAAAGAGAACTAAGAAGGGTCCTACAGTAGTTACTCTTGTAGCAAAGACACCAAAAAGGAAGAGGTAGGCAAAAAGTTGTGATATTAGAAGAAACCCCTGTAAGAAGAAGTCCTAGAATGAGAGGAAAAATTTCCAAAGAATCCCCCTCATCCAAGCCATCTACTAAAGAATCCCCTATACAAATAATTCCTAACCACTCTCCTCCTCACCCTAAAATTGAAAACATTCCTGAAAACCTTAACAGAGAATGTAGGGTTGAGGCTAATGAAAATCCAAATGATACCCCAGTAGACCAACCAAGTACTTCGAGCTGTAGTGATGAAATAGTTCCTGAGCAAGTTAATCCAAACATTGCCCTAGTTCCCTATAAATCAACATGGTTTATTCATGTTCTAGAAAAATTATGGAGGGAACAAAGAAAGGGGAAAAGAAACCATGAGGAAGACAACAGTTCCATTACTCTGTAGAAACTCCTTTTTTAGTTGTTTGGACAACATATGTTTACTAAGGCCTTATGGGAATATGAGAGGAAAAGAATGAAGAAAGAGATAGTGTCTCTAAATGTAGAAATTACAGATTTAAAAGAGTAGTTGGTGAATAAAAAACAAAGGATGGATCATGCCCTCAAATTGGTTAATCAAGCACTTGCCTATAGACCACTACCATGAGTTTATGCTCTTTATTTAAAAGAATAATTTCTCTTGTTCCAACTCATGTTAACCCTTAAGAATATCAATGCAGAGTTTAAATTAGCCCAGGAATTTTATGGTTTATATCAGACTCTATCATTCTGGCAGCAAAATTTTCTTTGTGAATTATATGTGCATAATTTTGTTATCCCTTTAGAAACCCAATGGAACCATTTATTTTATATAGGGAATATACATTTAAGAGCCTTGATATCTTGGATGTCTAATGAAGCAAACTATGATACACATCTAAATAATTACAAAGATGAGGAAAGGATAGAACCCCTACCATTAAGAGTTGAAAGCAGCAAACTAGAAGAAGTTCTTAGGGACTGTTCAAGTTAACTTGTGGGGATAAGAACAAGGGAGTAAGGGATATGATCGTCACTACTAGAGCCAAGGCTTATGCTAATTATGAGAATTTTCCCTACTTTTCTTTCCAAAGAGCTATGACTGGTTCTAGAAGTAGATGGTTCAGATTACCTGAGTCACTTAAAAAGTCAGAGCCACATAGTCCCATCAACTTGGAAGATGCCCTTCACCGAGCTCTAAAGTATCTAGAGCTAGGAAAATAGGGTAGATCTGAATTATGGTGCCCACTTACTATGCAACCTCCAATGCTCATGTGGCCTTTATATAACATTAATGTTGACAGATTTGACAAGCTGTAGGAGGACAACAGAAGGGAGGTTTGGGAAAGAACACGAGGATTTATTACACCTTCAAGAGAAGCAGGAAAGGAAGGGTAGAAGTGGGGGGAATTCAGGTCACTGACTAGGAAATGCCATGCTTGAGGAAAAGCATCAGTTTACTAGGGGCAAATGACGAGGCTAATTATTGCCTCTATTTCATGATAGTTTTAAAACACTTTGTTGATACTCTATTTCATTTTCATCAATACATTTGTGGATCTATGTTTACCTAAACCAATGATTAACCTATGGGTAGATAGTATGTCATCTTTTGCCAATATCATATATATGATGTAATATTTCATATAACTATCAAAATGTGTGTTCCTATATTTGAATTTAATTTGAAAATGCTTATTTACAATTATCTCTGTATTATAACTAACCTGTTAGCAATGAATCTAAAAGATGATTGGAAGAATTCAAAGATGAGCACCAATAGAATTCAAGGAGAAAAGAACACTAAGGTGTAGCCATGGTGGAGGAAAATGATAATGGTCCCAAAGGACATGACAATGAGTATGGAGGAGCTATAAAGACTTACTTCATTCTCTACATTTATTCCTAGGGCAGGTGGATGTTTAAGACTTTATTATTCCTGCCTTCAGCTGTTATCTCTTCTTCCTACCTTGAGTTGTTATTTTCCTTCTTTCTCTCTTGTGGATTTATAGCTAGGTTATTTACTTTTCTATTTCTAAAAAAGCACCAATCTCCTATATATAGGAATTGGGCCAAGTGTGTTAGTTTAGTTAGAAGAAAAGAGTTTATGAGAACAAACTATTAACTTTTACAGTGAATTGTATTTTGTGTGTTATGTAATGAATTTCTAAAATGTAATGAAATACTTTTTGGCTTCTATCTTGTTTTAGTAGTTTAGTTGAAGCTAACCAAGGGGGCCCACTTGGAAGGTGGATTGGATTTGGATAGTATAGATTTATTTACAAGCATTTTTAGTATTGTAAGTAGAAGTTGTAAGTTCCTTCCTATAGCATCACACTTCGTGAATATTCTTGCAACATATGTGAGAACAGTTATAGTGGATGAACTGAGTTCAAATATTTGTTAGCCTTTCATTATATTTCTAGTATTCATAGAGTTAAGTGTGTTAGTTTCCTATAGTAATAATGTAATTTTTTTTTCTTGCATTTTACTTTCCTGTAGCATAAGCTTAGTGACTCATTAAGAGAGCTAGTGCACATTCTGTGCCGACCATTTAAAGTATACATCCCTGGGTTGACAAGATTAAATGCACCTCATAGTGGAAAAATAGTACTTAGTTTGAATATATTATTCCTAAGTATGGCCCAGAGCATGACTATGATACACCTATTGTGAGGTAGACCATTTCCCATGGAAGCTTCCTCTTCTAGATCCTTGTCCTCTACCTCTTTCTCTCTGTTCTCTATTGTTTTGATCATGGAAATGATTGAAATTTTTTCCCCTTTGGTTCTAACTGCTACTTCTAGTCTCATCCTTGTTCTTCTGATCATCATTATGACCACCATAAGATCATCTACTAGATCCTCCACCGCAACCTCTTCCACTATTCTTGTTGTTAAACTTTTTGTTTAGTTTTTCCTCAACTCTTAGGGAAAATTTGTATGCCTCCTCAATACTATTCATTTGAACTAGACTCAACTCATCCTGAATACTTGGCCTTAACCCATTTAGATAATGGGCCACTTTCTCCTTATTAGCTTCTACATGGTTGGTTCTAATGAGAACTTAGTAGAACTCTTCGGTATACTCTTGAATGAATTTTCTCGCTTGCTTCATCCCTTGGATTTTCTTCAATAAATCAAGATCATAATCCACAAGAATCAATTGTCACTTTAGTTTAGCTATCATCCAATCCCATCTAGTGATTTTTTCTTTTCCCTTTCTATTTTGTTCCAGTTAAACCTTTTGCCACTAGATCTTTGCATGTCCCTTTAGTTTTTCCTCCACAAACTTAACCCTATCTGGATCCTCAATATCTTCATACTCAAGTACTCATCCAATTCATTGATCCAATCAATCAGCTCCTCTAGGTTAAGATTTCTTGAAAATGTGGGAACTTCAAACTTAGCTCATTTGCCAATCTTGGAGATAGCCCTAAAAAGCCTTTCTTCCTCTGGTTTAAAACTACCTCTGCTTTGGCATTTTCTTCTACTTTGTCCTGATCCTTACTTTCATCTCTTATAGGAATAATTATTCTTCTACACATTTTTTCTTCCAATGCTTGCATTTTTCTTTGGAGGGCTTGAAAACCCTGAGGTGTAACACCTGCAACTCTTCCACCACGCTCTCTTTGTGGAGGCATTTTTGTACTTCCGCTGAAACTCTAGTGCAAATTGCCCCACAATCGGCAATTTGTCTACACTATCAATCTAAACCATAGTCCTGGTATGAACTACCACACAGTTAGTGATCTATCCACACACTCAAGAACTCTAGCTCTGATACCACTTGATCAAACATGCTCCCCTTAATACCATAAACCATAACAATAAACAAAGAAATAACAAAAAATGCAAGAACAAAATATAGACTTCTTATTTGTGTTACAAATGTGGAATTATAGAATTCAAAAGTACAATATGCTAACCCACATGGATGCCTTCATTATAGTAATTTGCAAGACAAGCTGCAAACTATTACCCAAAGCTGTCTTAGAAAATATTTAGGCCTTTTCTTAAATAATCAATTTTATGCCTCCTGAGAAGGTTCTAGACAATGAAACTTAATACCCAGGGCTAACAAACCCTAACAATACATGTAGAGTTGGCCAAATACATCTTTGACAATTATTTTATATATTTTGGGTAGGCCAACTTTAGAAGACCATAACTCTCAAACCATTTCTCGGATTGGCTATTGTGACCACTTTTCAAAAACACTAGCTTCTGATCTACAAGCTTAAAATAGTGCAAGCACCTTTTTGTCAAGTTTTTGGACCTCATCATGGCACTCTAAGGCCTCCAATGGTGAGCCTAAAGATTTTTCTACAAATATTTCCACCAAAAATCCACAATAACTTCTCTGATACTTATGCTTGAGCAATGAGATTTTTATGGTAGGCTTACAACTCTAAAATGAACCTTCCTGTAGAAAATGAGAACATTCCAAGCTTGTATAACAAACTTACTAAAAACAACAAGATCTCATAAATAGTAACCATCCCTTCTACTAGTCATTATTAAAATAGAAAAGACTAGAAGTATTTTTGTTTTGGGTGGTGCAAGATTGCTCTTACACCTAGGATGCTCCTACATCACTTATTCCTTTCAATCTGATCAATTTCTTCATTCATAGATTCAATCCAACTTTCATTCTCTAATGCATATTTTACTATTCCAAGTTCAAATTTAGTAAGAAAACATGTACCTTTTAGGTTATTTCTTGTGATTGTACCAACTTACTAATCTCCAATGATTTGATTAGGTGCATGATGCCTACTAACATATCCATAAAGTCTAGACTCCTTCTTTCTAGATTCACTAGGTTCAACATGATCTTCTAAATTATGCTCAGGTCTCACTGTTTGGACTCATATGCATTAGATTGTGACTTGGTTTCCACTTGCTTAAACTCAGGTCCTTCTAACTATGACTCGGGTCCTTCTAATGAATTGGTTTGCACTTTCTACCACTTGGGTTGAACTAAAGATTTTGGGGACTTGGGTGGTGAAGTGTTGACTCCTAAATGTTTGAACATTAGGTACAATATTAGGCTCATAGTATTAGACAAAGTTTCTATAGTCTTCAGGTTACTTACTACTTTGTTCTTCACTCTTGTCTCTAAAATCATCAATCTTCACATGTGTTCTTTCTATAACTTTATGAGTTTATAGATTCATACATTTATATGCTTTTCTCTTGTTGAAATATCCTAGAAATATGCCTTCATCACTTTATACATCAAATTTTCCTTTTCTAAACTCTTTCAAACAATAACATTTACTACCAAATACCTTGAAGTAACACACATTAGGTTTATAACCATACCATAATTCAAAGGGTGTTTGATTTGAATCCTTCATCAAATGAACTTGGTTCAAGGTATGAAATGTAGTGTTGAATGCTTCATTCCAATATTTGCTAGCAACATTCTTCTATATCATTAGGGTTCTTGTACAATCCATGATTGACCTATTCCTTCTTTCAGCAATATTATTCTGTTGAGGAGTATTAGGTGTAGACACTTGCTTTTTGATTCCTCTCTCATTGCAGAGTTCATTGAATTCATTCAAAATGAATTATCCTCCTTTGTCTGATCTCAAAAAATTTAGTTTCTTACCTTTTTCTTTGTCCGTTCTAGCCAGATACTATTTGAAATTTTGAAAAGATTTTGATTTATCCTTTAGGTACATACCAATCATCAGTCTAGAGTAATCATCAAAAAATAAAATAAAGTACTTATCTCCTATGTAGCTTTCTGTACTAATAGGTCCACAAAGGTCTATGTGAACTAGCTCCATCACTTCTTCGAAATGATAGTTTTTTCTTTTAAAATCTGCCTTTCCCATTTTACCAATTTGATCATTCTTGCACATGCCTATGTTAGGTATCTTTAGGCTTGGAATGCCTCTAACTCTTTTGTTCACCTGTTTAGCATTATGGGGGGGAGGGGGTTCACCTGTTGGCTCTTTTTCTTCCTTGGTTCAGTTGAGTGATCTACGTATTCAATTTTTGTTCCTATGTACTAGGCGGATGCAGTGGCTAGGCACCTATGCATTTTGGTGAGATGGTTCATCTAATATATAGACACTCATTCATTCCTACTTTTGGAGGTCACCTCTTCAATTGATTAGCTCTTCAGAATTTGTCTTCTCTACCTGGTCATGCTTTATTTCAGTGGGGGTTCTAGCAGTTTCTTCTGATAGTGTTTGCAGCTTCATGCTTCAGAGATGCTTCATGCTCTTTCTTGTTCCTTTCTTTGGGACATTTCCTTGATTGGAGGCTTTGTTTCCTTCATCTAGTTCATTTCCTTGTATTGGGTACCTGATCAGGCCTTGTTGCCGGGACCCTTTTTTTATCTACTTTCATAGCTTTGCTAGGTTAGCTTCCTCCCAAGCTTCGCTTAAGGGGGGGTGTTAGAGTAATTATTTTGTTTCACTTATTAATTAGATCATCTTGATTTAATTAATTAAGTGGTTTATTACTCTAGTTCTTAATCTTGCTTTTAGGTGCATATAATTAATATTTTATATTAATTATAATCCGCAAACCTAGTTAGGTTTGCATGATTCCTTTTATAAGGATTCACCTCTTTGTATTTTTTCATTCACTTATTGGATCATAATAGAGATTGCTCTTTGCATGTCCATAAGATGTCTCTGGCTTTTTGGCCTCCATAATTTTTTTCTTGTTTTTGTTCTTTGCTTCATCCATTTGATAGGGTTATGCATGCAGATGTTCTTGGGAGATTAGTTTTTCACCTAATCTAACAAACCTTCCCATCACTACATCCAATGTTATATAATTCTTGGGATTACATCTCATCTCTTAAATTTTTGAAACTCTAATAACATTTAAAGGAAGTAGTTTTCTGAGAAAATTTCTTACCATTGTCTAATCTTCTATCTTTCCTCCTAAAGCTCTAATTGCACATACACTGGCTTTTATTCCATCACTTTATTTTGAAATATTCTCATCTTCTCTCATTCTCATTTGATCAAATTTTCCTCTAAGATTTTCTTCCTTAGCTCTTCTAACATTATCATCTTTTAAGCAATACCATAGTGTTTGACTTCATCAAATTCAACATAGTTGAGAGTTGAAGCAATATCAATCATCATGATATTATGATTCTTCTTTTCTATAATTTCTTCAACAACCATAGTTCTAGTAGGTGCCACATACTTGGTGTCTAGGTACTTTAGGCCTGAGTTTCCAATAGTTTTGAAATGCAATCTCATCAGTTCTTTCCATGTCTTTAAGTTATCTCTATTCAACTTAGGGATCTCCCTTCTGTAATACATCCTAATCTTTAGCTTAGGTCCTTGAAACCTTCTTTGCAAGTACCAAAATCTCTAATACCAATTGTTGAAAATATAAGAGGAGTAACTGAGAGGGGAGGGTGAATTAGTTACCACAAAAACAAATCTCAGATCCCTTATATTTGAATACAAATAAAAATCAAGCTCTACTGAAACTAAAAAATATTGTTGTATCTTGATTAGCACTAAATCACTTAGCAAACACTAAGAATTACTTATACTCGACAATCACTGAAATAAATGCTTCTTAAGATGTTTAGTGTTATTAGCCACAATTAACTTAGTTGTAGAAACACAAGCAAATAACATGAACACATATGATACTAGAAATTAATGAAACCCAATTTGTAAAACACCACCAATTGCAACTAGTTACTATTTTTTACTCTTCTAAAGTGAGCCCTATTAGGAGCCAACCCTATTAAAGGTTACAAAATACACTATTAGGTATGACCCTATTAAAATATTTAATCATCCTATTAGGAGTGTCCTTTTTAGAGGTCTTTAGACACTTTAATTTAGAAATGCCACCTTGTTAGAGGATTTGGAAAATAGTTGTTAAGCTAACTTTGTTAAGAGATTTGATACACTACTACAATTGTTAGAGAGTAATAATGATACGACTTGATTGCTGATGCAATTAGATTTCTAATTTTAAATTTCTGTTCTAGATTAAATACTTGATCCTCCTTGATCGAATAAAATTTTGCATCTTGGTCAACTTAGGATACTCTGCTATCCTTCCAATTCACTTCCTTGATTTACCTTTTCAATCCCATGCTTCTCTTCTTCAATGCCACAAGTTGAACTTATATCTTTTGCCTTGTCTAGTTAGCTTGAATATATTTGCAAATATTCAATATTTATCCCTTAAGTTAGCTAGACTTAATAAATAAATTCATCAAACTAAATATAATGATTCAAGAAAATCCTTCATTAGCCAACCCAACTCAGCCAACACTAACTCAGAAAATACTTTCTTCAAACTTCCTTTAGTAATCAAGTGAACTTGATTAACACTACATCTTGAACAAAATTCCTTTGGTAACCAAGTGAGCTTGGTTAACACTAGTTCCATGCCAACTTCTCTTAGGTGCTTGAGTGAACTCTGTAGACACTATCTTCCTACAAACTTCCTTTGGTAGCCGAGTGAGCTTGGTTAACACTCACACTAAACTTGGTAAATATTGAGACACTCATCATATAGTACAACATCTTTTGACTCCTAAGTGAGCTTGAAATGCATTTATTGTTTTGTTTAGTATATACTTGAGATTTTTGTAACATCAAAGAAAATGAATAATTGAACAATTATTTTCAACAGGTTAGTCAATTTGAGAAATTAGATATATTATCTTGAATATTGTCTAGTGAAGATAGTCTGAAGCTCCTAACAGAATCAAAATCTCTTGACATGGATTCAAATTCTCCTAATAGGGACTCACATATACTAATTGTCTTTCATATGACTCCTAATAGGGTCACATCCTTTCACAAGGAACTTTTTATATTACAACATCATCTTGTGGGCATCATTCCCACCAGGGTTTTCCCTCTAATCAAAGGTTTCTCTAGTTAACAAATTTTTTATTATTGTGTATGGTTATTATTCTATGGTTGTTGCATATTTTAATAATATTTTAAAGATTTGATAAACTTATTAAGATTTTTTTAAGAACAAACCTAATTCACTCCCCCTCTCATTATCTTGGTGGACTTTACTTTCTAACAATCAGTATCAGAGCATTAGGTCCTTGTGGGAAAATTGTAACAACCTAAGGAGATCTATGGCTTCTTATTTTAGGAAAGAAAGTTTGAATTTTGATGAGATATGTTATGAAGGTTGGAAGGAAAAATTAAGACTCACTTGACATGCATGGGTATGAAATTTTCATTGGTTACATTGAAGCTAAAGGATATAGTTGATAAAGATAAGATTGACTCTTGTGAATAGACATAATAATAACTATTCATGCAAAACATGCTTGCTAAAGAGGTATTGTTGTTATTTATTCCCGACTTTGAATATGCAGAGGTCAAAACTTTAAAGCTTGCACATGAAATTTGGACTAGATCATAGAGTATATTTGAAGGTGATGAGTTTTATAAGAAGTCTAGATTATACAGTTGGATATGTGTGTTTCAAGGTTTTAAAATACAAGAAGATGAAAATATTAAGAGATATTTTGGTAGGATATATGAGATTGTTGCAAGAACTAGAAGTTTTGGTGGATCTAACATAGAGGATGGTATTTTAGGGAAATAGATGATTAAAGATGTTATTCCTTTCACACCTAACTTTACTAGATAGACTCTTCTTGGAATGCTGTACACATATGAGTTATCGATGAAATAAAATGATGGAATACATAGAGCTGAGACTTATTTTTGTATATAGAGAGAGATACCTACACTGACAAGGCGTGTGAGTACAAGTGGAGATTATGCTAGAGAATGGGCATCAAAGAAATAGTAAGATAAGAAGATTGATGAAGGACTTGTATTTCATATGAAGAGAGAACCTAAAGGTAACAAAATTCTTGTTTATTGGACATGTGAAGAGATTTTCCATTAGTCATCTAAATATCCTAAGAGAGGAAAGAAGATAAATCCTAGTAAGCCTTACAAGTATAGAATACCTAAGATCGCTTCTTTGTTAATGAAGATGATGAGCTTGATTTTAAGATGGTAAATTTACTAGATGATAGTGATGATGAGGATGATGAAATAGGATTTTTTCTATTAAGGAAGAAATTCCTAAAAAATAAATAAAAGAAGAAGTAAGAGAAGTAAAAGCATTAGTGTCACATGTTAATAAGAAAGACTAATTAGATTACAGATAGTGGATGTTCTCACCATATTACTAGAGATAAAAATAATTTTGTTGAATTCAATACTTATGATGGAGGAATGGTTAGAGTTGGAAATAATGCAACATGTCACATTAAAGAGAAAGGATCTATTGCTCTTGATGGATAGACTAAAATTGAGGATTTTTACTTTGTGGATGGATTGAAACTTAATCTTTTGGGTGCTAGACAAATTGGTAATAAGGGATATTACTTGTAGTTTATAGAGAAGACTTGCATTATCAAAGATAAAAATAGTACATTGATTGGAATAGGTACAAGGATAAGAGGTAATGTTTTTCAATTGAATCCTATTGAGATTACATGTTTGGTTACTAAAGTAGATCATAGTTGGCTATGGTGTAAGAGAATTTGTCGCATTAACTTTGATAACATTGTGAAGATAAGTGAAACACTAAAAATATTAGATTTTCCTAAGATTATGAAACCTTCTAATATGAATTGAAAAGAATGTGTAATGGAAAATTAGAAGAAAATTTCATTTCCAAGAAAAATGTTTACTACTTCAGTGAAGTTGGAGATTGTGCACACATATTTGAGTGGCCCTACAAGAACAAGAGATTTTAATGGTGAAAGGAATTTTATGCTTATTATTTATGATTTTACTATAATGATGTGCATGGAATTTCCTAATGAGAAGTTTGAAGAATTTAAGAAATTCAAGATATTTAAGAGTAGAGTTAAGAATGAATCTAGTTTAAAGATTGAGTGTTTGAGATTAGATAGAGGTGGAGAATTTATTTTAATTTAATTTAACATATTTTGTGAGGATAATGATATAAAAAGATATCTTTTAGCCTCTAAGACACCACAATAGAATGGGGTAGTAGAAAGAAGAAACAAATCAATGTCTAAATCAGCTAGAGCTATGATGTTTGAGAACAATAATATCTTTTGGAGAGAATTAATGAACACCACAATATAAACAATGAATAGAGTTCATATTAGACAAGGCATTAGTAAGACACCTTATGAAATTTAATTTTGAAATACATCTACTATGAAATACTTTAGAATATCTATAAGTAAATGTTATATTAAGAGAGATGATGACATTGGGAAGTTTGATTCTAGAAATGATGAAGCAATGTTTCTTGGATATTTATGTAAGAGTAAAGTATATAGATTTTCTAATCAAATATTGAAGACTATTTTCTAAAGCACTAATGTGAGAGTTGATGAAAATTTTAGAATTTCAGAGAGGATACTTGATTATGATTCTGATGGAGAGACCAATCAAAGGACTAACAATCTAGATTTGTTGAGAAAAAATTATTTTGTGAAACTGATACTAATTTTCATAATGAGCTTGAAAGGTAAGAACATAGAGAAGAACCAAGAATTGTACCTAGATTAGAACCTAGAGTAGAAATTAGAAATTGGTAGAGAACACCTAACAATAAAATTGTGAAGAATCACCCTGTGGATCAAATCATTTGGAGTGTAAACAAAGGAATTATGATAAGAAACAAGGTTAGTGAAGAATCGTGTTTGATATCTCAAGTTGAACCTAAGATTTTTTATTAACATTTAAATATGATTTTTGGATAAAATCTATGAAAGAAGAACTTGAGTAGTTGATGAAGAATTATGTTTGATATCTCAAGTTGAACCTAAGAGTTTTGATGAAGCTTGCAAAGATGATTTTTGGATCATATCTATGAAAGAAGAAATTGAGAAGATATAGAAGAACATAACTTGGGAGTTGGTTCCACTATTAAATTTTGCCCAAACTTTTAATGTTTATTTTCGATAAAAGGGCACCTTTTTTAAAAATCAGCCCCCAATATTGTCAAAATATTGACTACTTTTAAAATAGAATTTAAAATTATGACGATTTTGTGGTAACATTAGAAAAAAGATTTTAAAAATTTCATTTTCATAGTTGTGTGTGTGGGAAAGGCACATTTTGGCCAGTGTCAGCTTGAGCACCAAGTTTTCATGTGACATTTTGGCTAGCATCAGGTTTGAGTGCCAAGTTTATATGTGAATCAACACTGCCTAGGTAAGGACATGTATTTGAAAATAAAATTTTTTCAAACCTAATTTATGTGATTTGAAAATGAAATAGAATGAAACCTAATTTATGTTATTTGACAATGAAATGGAATGAAAATTGATTTATGTGATTTGAAAATGAAATCGCCTAGATGAAATTTCTTGAAACTGCCAAAAATCTTTGCAAAAACACCATCAATTACACCCTAAGAACATTGTAACTCTTGTATCATTTGAACAACATGATTTGTGGTCCCAATATTTGTAGGATGACTTCCTCAACACTAGATTGAAAAAAAAATGCAACCCCCTTCCCCAACTATAGAATAACACCATTTCCATGGTATTCATATATTGATTTAGTACATCCACTAACCTTGATTTTGGTTTTTAAAATTTTGGTTTGTAGGGTTTTCATTTATAAAGATAGCTGGGATTTGATGAGAAATAGATCAAATTTTTCCTTGGTGGGCAAGAATATAAACAATCATGAGTGACAAAGTAGTGAATAGTATAATTCCTTGTTGTATACAAATTTGATGTGGTGTTCTAAAGATAGGATCTTTTCTCTCTCCTATTTACATATAGAAGGCAATCAAAATAAACCTTTATTGATCTTAGCTACAACCCCACAAAAATAATTTTTGTTCCCCTATGACCTAATTTTGTATTTAATTAATTTCTACCATTACTAACAACAAACACACATTCACAAAATTTAATCATTCATATGCATCTTTGACCTATTTTCCCACCTCTCCTAACACCTATATAAGAAGTCAACACAACATCTCCTCACAACCCACATATCAGATTTTTCAAAAGGCTAAGTGGGAAAATTGAGAAGAGAATTCAATAACTAAGGCTCTTAACTTTGGTTAGAGTCATGATGATAGTGGTAAACTATTTCTTCTTGGGTTCTAGTTCATCGCACTAATGAAAACCTCATAATACATTATCTCACAAGAAAGGTTTTAGGCAACACTTTTATAGGAAGGACCACTGGTGAAGTGGACCCCAACAAGTGTGAGCCTTGGAAACTCTCAAGTATGTTCAATTTCCTCCTTTATTTTTCATTGTGTGTATAATCCCACACACCCATTTGATCTTGAATCATGATATGTACATACTGAATGTTGAGTGTTTAGATTGAGTACTCCAAAATATCCATTTCTTGCCTTTATCTATACACAATGTCTTTCTATTTTCTTTCTAATTACCCATCTATTTCATTTCATATGATCATGTGAAAATTATGTTAATCTAAGCTCTCAACTATTTTCTCTCATTTGATCATCTCATAACTACTAAATGATGATTATTGAAGAGGAGTAGTTCCAAATGTTAATAATAATAATCATTTGGACCTATTAAATTGAAATTATAAATAATGATTATTGTAGAGTAGTTCCAAATGTCAATGGAAGTTATTATAGAGTGGCCTTCCTCTTAGGGAATTTGACTAGCTTTGACTCATGGACTTGACTATTGGTTTAACCTTATTGGGTCCAAAGAGAAACACATCAAACAACAAGATGACCCTAAACACATCAAACTACTTATTTGGTGCTACTTATGTTTCTAGAAATATAATAATGCCATTCACATATATGTTTGTTTGATTATAGATTTTTGTCTATAACATTATTTATCTAAGGTTAATGATATGAGATTTCTTAATTCAAAATATAAATAAATTTGATGTTATTTATAGATCAGATTGTGTCTTAATATATTATTCCAAATTTCAAATCATACTATGATCTACTCTTAGAAAGATAAATGATACATTGATTAAAAATTGAGGCAACCTTCTACATTTTGATGGTATCTCTCTCTCTCTCTCTCACACACACACACACACACACACACATGCCCTCACTTTGAAACACTTTGTATCTCCCTCATAGAATTATGATCATGTCAATATTAGTGTCCATTTTAATATATGAAAAAGTACTTAGAAAATTTACTAGAAAACACATTAATCACATGTCTTGTTCTTTGTTTAACTATGTGTATTATTCTTTTCTTGAACATCATTCCTGATAATTTTTCTGAGTTAATAATAACACTTTTTTTCCAATCTATCATTTGATTTACTAATAAGTATCTAATTTAAATTGTGTTTTATTTTTTTAATCAAAGAGAAATATCCATTCAACTATTAATAATGAGGTTAGTGAACAAATTAGTGATTTGGCTAGCTTATTGGTCAAACATGAACATAGCATAGGCATTTGTATATCCAAGCTCTTGAATATTTTATAGACCTATTGCATAATAAAATTTTCTATTTCATGTTATTCGTCCTTCCCTTGGTCTTCTGTAAGTTCTTGACATATAATTTCCTTTGGATCAAAATGTTTTTAAACATAAATTAGCCATCTATTTTTTCATGTCTAAGGATGTTTTGGTTCATTTTGCAATTTTTCTATGTTCAAACATTTTAATTTTGTATATTATATTGAAACATCATTTCATGAATAATATTTCAAGTTCCATATATAACTAGGTCTAAGATGACTAGTGCACTTGCAACATCATTTTTCTTAGTTTATGATAGCCCATCAAATCATGTCACATAATATAAGTGAAGAAGAAAATAGGAAGACACTTGCTAGATTGTGGTCTAACTTCAAACAAAAGGATAATGGAAGCTATTATTGTCCCTATAAAAATTGCAAGGGATTGAAGATTAGAAGAGTTAACATCAAAATAGCTAAGAGACATTGTAGCCTCCATGGCCATGCTGAAGTGGGGTTCAATTATCATCCATTAGTGAGTTCTTTATTATATTATTTTAATAGTTTATAGAGATAATTCATCTTTTGATGATGCGATCATAATCATGATTTATTTATGTTGATCATTTTTGTATAGGTCAACCTCCCTAGGGAACATGATATGGACCACCACAAAATGGAGAATATGAATGTAGAAGTGGATGAATAGGGAGGTGTGAATATTGAAGCTGAAGATAGAATTCCCATGGAAGATGACAACCATGCACAAAAAATACATTTGAAGATGGTGGTACACATTGATTGATTCATGACACATTTGGTATCGACATAGGTGATGATGATCATGATCAAGACATTGATTTTCATGATATGCCTCTACTTGAGAAGGTAGAGGTGACCCTTTACATAGGGTCCCAAACAACTCTTCTTTCTAATGGATTTTTCTTGGTGAACTTGAAGGTTATGAATAGTTTATCCAACATAGAAATGTCACGTATGTTAAGTTATGTCATATTTTTAGTATAGTTAATAAAGAGTGAATATTGTGTTGTTAATATTATTTATATGAACAAATTATATTTTTTTGTAGATTAATAGGGGATTTTTTGTTGCCAACATCAAATATTCTACCTCACTCATATAGAGAACTAGCTACCATTATGAAAGATATTGGAATGGAGCATTAAGCAACATATTCCTATCCCAATGATCATATTATATATCATACAGAACATGAATTTGAACTAGAATTTCTTAAATATTAGATGAGTAGATATCAAATAGATCAAATAACAAAAAAGTGTACCTTGCAAGGTTCTTCATTAAATTTATATTATTCTATGTATGCAATGATTATTTAGGTGTAGTAGATTAACTCAATTTATGGGTTACCATGAATATAATAGAAGTTGAGATGAATTTATTTGAAGGCCTGCAAATAACTCAACATTTAGTGACATAGAGAAAAATTGGTGGCACTTTAAGAAGAACCTCATAATAATAGGCTTTCATTGGTAGACAATGGTATGAATCCATTTGGATAGATGAGTTCCATTTACTTAGTGTGGCCTATTTTTGTTATCTACAACAACATTTCTCTATGGATGTCAAATAAAGAGGGAGCACATCATGTTGGAAATGATTGTTTCAAGTTATGTTTTTATTTAATTGTTATCTACATGTAATTATAAATTTTGTAGTAAAATGGTCACAATAATTGTGCAAGGTTGTTATTCATTCAACTAAGCAATTACCAAGTTAAAGATATCAATATATATATTGAGCCGCTTATTGATGAGTTGTTATAGTTATGAATGCATTTCACTATGTATGGCATCTCTGGACTAGTAGGAAAAAGATAATTTTAATTCCATGTGATGCTCATATGGATGATACATGATATCCCAAGGCTAACACATTATGGTGGTATATTAAAGTGTTGTAGTTGTGCACGATAACTATAATTATGAAAACTAACATATTTAATTCAGTTATATTTTCAAGGCATCAATGTCCACATTTCAAAGGGACTAAAAATATATCCCAAATCATTTTATAGGTTACCTTATTACAAAGATCTACAAGTTTTACATTTGTTTATTACTATGCATATTGGAAAGAATGTAAGAAAGACATTATGAAAAATATTGGATGAAAGGCATGAGAAAGAAGAACTTATCAAAATTTATAATGACATTCATGAATCTACTCATGTAATGAAACATATCATTCAATCAAGTACACATGGAAACTAGATCATTATAAGTTCCCTTCCTTGGTTATTAATAGAGTAGCGAAGAAATTCTAAAAAAGAAGTCACACAAAATAGATGATTTCCCACATGATTTGATGCAAACAAAAGTAATCTCTTACCAAAGAAAAATGAATTTGGCCTAGGGTTAAAAATGCATGATTGGTATACCTTCATCAAGGTAATTTATGTTGCTATGTATTAACTATATATATGTAAATTGCATTTAGTTTTCGTTCTATTATTTTAGAAAAAATGAAATAATCAATTTATACTTGTTGCATTACATGCTACCTCTATGTCTTCTAGACCACTTCAACCATAATTTCAAGCAAGTCCTATATGATCTTGGAAAATACATGAGGTAAGTAGTGATATTTGTTCAATTTTTTGTATATGTATATTATATTTTCAAAAAAAAATCTTGTTATGTAATATTTGTATATTTTATTTAAAGTATCAAACCTATATATTTGTATGTCTTGGATCTCTTGTAGGTTGTTGTCATCTAAATAAATCCATAAAGACAATATGAAATATTGGAAGAGAAAATTTCCTTGTCTAATTTGTGAAATGAAAAAGTATCTACCTTCAACATTTTTTAATGCACAAGAATCCTAGCTTGTATACCATGTTGAGGAGATTGAAATGTGTGGAATTGTATAAATTAGGTCAATATGGATGGTGGAAAGGAACTTAAAATTTATGAAGGCTTTGGTTTAACAAAGAGAATATCCTGAGGGTTCTATGGTGGAGATATATATGGCATACTAAGCCATGGTGTACATTATCAGATATCTTCCTAATCTTCCAACAAAGTTCCATTTAGATTGCATTTGGGATCCCAACCTCATTAACTAATTTGTAGGGGAGTACTTGACACAGAAAGGAAGATTGAGGAAGGTGAAAGGTAAATACAGGATGTTATTGTAGTTAATTAATTCTTAATCTTAAAAGTAATTCATCTCTAAGTCATCTATTTATTTTTTATACAATTGGTCAAGAGTTAGATACATTGAATTGTATCTTGCAAAAAATCTTGATTTGATAAAGGCATGGACTGAATGATGTCAACAATCTGGTCATAGAGTAACATGGGAAGGTGTGTCTTCATTGGTTAAAGAAGTTTATTATAATGGAGATTACAATGTTATAGAAAACGAAATTTATTTAGGATGTGACTTAAGATATCATGAGGTATGTATACATTTATTAATGACATATAAATTATTTTTCAAGTCATGACATATTTCTTTAAATGTTTGATATATTATTATATCTCAAACACTACAAGGCTATATGGTGCAATGGTTATAAACTAAACATCAAAAAGTTGGATGACATGAAGAACACTTGTGATTCTAGGATAATTATAGTCTTTGAGGTGACTGATATTTCATCCATAAATGACACACATCCTCAGAGTCTCAAAATGGATACTATGGCATTTTGGATGATATACTTGAGCATGACTTCAATTCCTTCAAAATTATTCTCTTTATTGTCAAATCGTACATGCTATAACTCAATAAAAATGATCTTGATAGAACTATTATTGGACATGAAAATAAATTTATAATGGTTAATACAAGGTTGTTTGAGCTAGTTGGGGATGGAACCTATGTTATTCCAAGCCAATGTAAATAGGTTTTTTACTTAGAAGTTCCACATAAACTTGGTTGATCTTTTGTTGTTAGATATGTTATTCCAAGCCAATGTAAAGATGATGTAGACGATGATCCTGATGGAGATGCTGATGAAGAAGAAGAAGAAAATGATGATAATGATGACAATGGTGATGGTGTTGATGGATGTGGTGCTAATGGTGGTGGTGATGGTGACAAAAATGATGAAGATGATAATGAGGAAAACAAAAATAGAAATGATGATCATGATGATGACTTGGATGAAGAAGAAGATAAATGACATGAATGAAGTATAGAGGCATGCAATCAATCCTTAATCTATATTAAAAAAATTAATTTCTATTAGCTTTATGATTAACATAGCCTTTTGTATTTCAACTCCAGGAAATGTTTGACAAGATGAGTTGGAGGAAAGAAAAAATGACATGGAAGATGATGTTGGATACTAGAAAATTTTATGTTCTAAAGTTAATGAATGATATTGAATATTATGTGTTAATGAGTGTGATGTGTTAATGAATGAATGATATATTTTATTAATGATGAAGGAATGCATAAATATTAGATGTTAGCTTTGGATGTTATATGTTTACTTCATGTGATAAAGAATGATGATATACATGTGATGACAAGTATGTCATATATTTTGTCAATTTTCTAATGACATGACATTAGTACAATCCCAATCAAATGTTCTCATCATTCTTCTAATATGATATCTCTAGGTTGTGCTTTGTGATGTTAGTTGATGTTGGATGAGTGAGTGATAAGTCAACTATCACAATGTTTGATACTCATTTAGTGATGAAATATTTAGTCATGCATCTGACAAAGTGGTGTTAATTAATGGGATGAACTGCCATAGAAAATTGATGTAAAATGTAGTAATTTTCCTACACCTAAATATAAGAATGTTATTCGAACTAAGTGCGTATTTAGAAACAAGATCAGTGAGCAAGGTGAGGTAGTGAGAAACAAAGAAAGACTAGTTTTCAAAGGTTATTCATAGCAAGAAGAAATTGATTTTGAGGAAACTTTTGCACATTTTGCTAGATTAGAGATGGTTTGAATGTTTTTGGCATATATAAATAACAAGAACTTCAAATAACATCAAATGGATGTTAAGTCATTTTTTTTTAATGGAGAACTTGAAGAAGAGGTATACATTGAGAACGTTGATGGATTTCTTTGACAAAGGAAAATGATATGGTTTGTAGATTGAAGATAGAATTATATGGAATGAAACAAGAACCTAGAGCTTGGTATACAAGATTGGACAAATATTTGGTTAATTTTAGATTTGTGAAAGGTAATGTAGACAATAATTTGTATTTGAGAAAAAATGAAGACAGTTTGCTAATTATTGTAATATTTGTTGATGACATCATTCTTTTAGAGAATGATGAATCTAGAAAGATATTTTTATAAGAGACAAAGAAAGAATTTGAGATGACTATGATTGAAGAGATAAAATACTTCTTGGGATTACAAATTATATTGAATAAAGATTGCATTTTTATATCACAAGCTAAGTTTCTTAAGGATTTTTTAATAGTTTTGGATTAGAAAATTTTAAAATTGTTGGAACATGTATGGTGATTTAATGTATGCTTTCAAGAAAAGATGAATCACCTAGTGCATTAAAAATAAGATATCGATCTATGATTGGAAGGTTACAATATTTGACAAATACTAGACTTGATATAGCTAATATAGTTAGAATTATGGTGAGATTAAAAGGAAATTCTAAAGAGACACAACTTGTAATAGTAAAAATAATTTTTAGATGCTCAAAAGGAACTCCATATTATGGCCTATGGTGTGATAAATCACATGGTTTAACATTATGTGTGTACATTGATGTTGATTGGGCATGAAGTGACATAAAGAGAACCAGTGGTGATTTATTTTTCTTGGGAGTCTCTTGGCTAAGAAAGAAACATGATTTCATTTCACAAAGTACAATAGAGGTAGAATATGTAGTAGTAGAAGACAATTATAATTAGATAATTTGGATGAAGAAAATGTTAGAGGATATTGGAATTGAGTTTACTATTCCTATTATCATACATTATGATAATACAAGTACAATTATCATGTCAAACAATCTAATATTTTATTCAAAGACAAAGCACATTTGAATTAGTTATCACCTTTTGAGAGAAAAGGTAGAAAAGACAAAGATCAAAATGGAGTATGTTAGGAAAAAGGAATATATATAAGGCATATTTACTAAACCTTTGGCTAAGGATACATTTGAGTACTTGAGAGGTATGCTTGGGGACATGCCCCAACCTAATTCAATGTACTCAATGTAGACAGTATATCAATCTAATGTGAATTAGATAACTATTCTTTTATTTGGAGTATATGTTTGTTGCTTCTCCTATAGGGAAGTATCTATGTTTCAACTAAATCATTGAGGACTCTTGGTAATGGTATTTAGTAGTATCTTTGGACACTTTATTGGGCTTTTATAAATTGGATTAGAGATTATTGAACTTCAAGAATTGGCATAATGGAACCTTTTTCATTGATGTCATTGGGGGAGATTAATACATGAAAAATACATAAACCCCTTGAGGGGGAGATGAAAATTGCAGAGAGTAATACATTGATTCTTAATCAATGGGGGAGATGTACTTTATGGTTGAGATTTGAAATTAAAAAATTATTTACAATCTATATCTAATAGAGTGATGTGATTGTAAATTCACAAGAAACATGAATGGAGGAGAATAGGCAGATGAGGAAGAAACATATTTTGTATTCATGGATCTTTGATGTTTTTCATCATATGTTGCCATCAATGCCAAAGCGGGAGATTGTTAAGTGTGAATTCTTGATGTTTTTGTATGGGGGAGTTTTTTTAGTGTGTCAGAGAGATGATTGAGTAATTATGTGTTTATTTACAACATTTTTTTGCCATTGACATCAACATATAAGTTTGTTGGTTAACAATTTGTTCTTCTCTTTTATAACTGATATCTCTTACTCTCTTTCCCAATGATTAAAGAACAACTAGCTACCAATAGATGGGAAGTTTCTTCTTATTCTTCTTCTCATTTTAATTTATTGTAAAATTTAAAGGTAAAATTCCCTTTGGATATAGTTCCAATAATTTTTTTTAAAGTGTCCTATTCTAAAATGGGCATGGTCTTAACTAGAGAGCATAAGAGGCTCTTTTCTGGGTTTTCCGTAACCATGAAAAATCTAGGCATGATTTGATTCTAATTGGTCCCACTACCTCCATGACCATGAGATAAATAGACCTTTCTCTAACACTCCTTTAGTTCTTAAATGCATCTATCTAATTGAAATATTGCTAATGATGTTCTACTTTCTAAATGCAATTATGAAGTATGGGAAATTGAAATATGCACAATATCAAAGTAACTCTCGAATTACCCTAAAAAACTCAATATAAATATTCAAATTAAAAATTAATTATTTAAATTTATACCATAATTCCATTTTACAAAAACATAAAGAAAAATATGCAATGAACAATAAAATTTGACAATAATTTTTTAGACTAAATCGTCTCTACAACAAGGGAAAAATTCACACAAAAAATTATCGATCATTTCATTAATTTTATAAGTATTACATATAGGCCCTTTAAATTCTAGTTGTTAAAAATATTTCTATATTAGAGAACATTGAAGAGAAACTCCAAAATGAGAAAATTGACAGTTATCATCATATAACATAATAATGATTAGTTCTCGGGAGTTGAAGTGTCTTGAATTTCATCATCAATCACTTTGGCACTTTCCTAGCTCACTTTATGATGTTTCATAGCTCCTATGATGGATAGAAGATCTTTAGTGTTAGAAATTTGTATGTTATTTGACTAAATTGTCTAGAAGTCATGATCTATGGCTAGCCCTTCCATGGCATTAGTTTAGACTTGCAACTTTTTGGATACCTTGGCTAGCATTCCATCAATGATAGTCATATTGTGAAGTTCCAAAATTTGGAAGTTAGTGAGGCACATCAATTAATCTATGTAGTATTTATAATAAATCTTGAATGATCTGCATCAACCACTTCACTGCCCTTGCTCACATGCGACTTTGTATGCAGCTCCTGAAGAAAACCAAAAATGGTTTCTTCTATCTTTTTCATCGACTCATAGATTCTCTTCAATTTCTTCTTTGATTTAACCATTCTCTCTCTTTTGAATTTGAGAGATTACATCTACTGGGATAGGAGTTCATTACCATCTTCCAATATACCCAAGATGATGGCATTCTTAGTCTTCAAGCTCATAACCTTATGCAGAAAAGACATGGAGTTTTTGTGTTTGTCCATGTTTGTTCTAAGAGACTCTAGATTTGTGAATATAATATCTTTAACTTTACAACCCTTACACAAAGGGAACCCAAAATTTCAATCAAAATTAAGCCCCTAGTCTTCATATCTTCAAACTACTCACACCTAATATGGCCAAAATGCATTTTTTCCTAACGCTTGGCAAGTAGAGGTTTGTTCTCTTCTATAGATGGGTTGTGATGTAGGAGAATCTTGGGTATCTGATCAATATTGTGTCAAATTTATTTTATTATTATTTTATGTACAATTCTTCTCTTTAAAAAGTAGTCATTTCTTCTTTTGGTTTCAAGTTGTGCATGGTTGATATCATGTCGAAGACCTATCCTTCATCCTTGTCCTAATTGAGTGTATCTTGATGTTTCATATTCTTAAAGTTCTATGTCATTTTTTGCAGTCTCTATTTCTTGTAGTTTTCATCTATTGAGGCATGTTGTTTCCTTTGGAGAAGTTCCATAAGTTGATGTAGTATCTTGTGCAATTTTGACCTGACTCATAACTTGTGTTTGGACCTATTCCTAAGAGTGCATGATTCTTTGATGTCCTTTTCTTGGGTTTTGGTTTACTCTTCCAAGAATGAACATACATGTAATTAAATTCTTAACTAACTAACTTATCACTTAGCTAGCTGTCATGTCCCCTTTTCAAATAATTAAAAAATAATAATCTTTGCTAAGACAGGCAGGCCCAAGAAAGTGAAGTTTCGGAAAAAGGGAGTTAATCTTTGGAAACCGTTGGACTAATAAATGATAATTATTATTAAAATATGTTTCATTAACCTCTCTTGGACGTGAGTTACAGTTATGCCCTTTTTAAAGAGGTTTGGAGGCATTTTGGGGGGATTCCAGACTTGATTTTCACTCATTCTTTGTTATTCTTCAGAGGCTGCCAAACCTGTGGAGAAGGAGACCCAAGAACGGGAGTTTGCAGGTTTCCAGGGAGACCCAAGAACGGGAGTTTGTAGGTTTCCAGGAAGGCTAAGGACGGGAGTTTGAAGCCATTCCATGTGCATGCTCATACAGAGTTTGCCTTTGTGCTGAACAGTGCAGATTTGTGAGTTTCCGGGTGTATTTTTGTAAGAGTTTGGTGTTTCCGGTTGAGTATTTCATATCAGTTTTGATTGCTGCTGTATTTTATACTTTAAGCTATTAAAATAGAGCTGAATATATATATTGGGACGTGATTGAACTTCTGAGATAGATTATTAGTGTTCTTGTGGTGTTTCCGAGCATATTTTGTGCTATTTCGGGAGCCCGATGAGCATAGTTTTGGTCCTACATTTTCGAGCTGTTGTGTAAAGGCTATATGGATCTGGAAATATCAATTTGTAGGCTGTTATGCTGCTGAAAGTTCTGTAAAAATTTCCATTTTCAGATTCATTAATAATTTGTGAAGTTGTGAAGCTTTTAGCACTATTTTCAACATACCCGATTTGGGGTTTCTTAAGGAATTTGGTGGATCTTTGTGATAGCAGTTGTTTGATTTTAAAGATCTGATTAGAGGTTGGAAATATCTTGAAAAATCAGAAAAGGGACATTTCAGTGGTATCAGAGCCATGATCTTGCCAGCCTGAGGGTTTGTAGAAGTTGCAGGTCAGTTTTGACAACTACCCAGATATTGCATTTCAGTTTTGAGAACTACCCAAATCTTGCATGTCATAATTTATGATTGCATGTTGCTTCTAATCAGCTGCATGTAAAAATTTATGGTTGCATGCTACTTCTAATCATTTTCATGTTAGTTCTTGGTGAATTTGGTGGTTGTAGAAGTTTGCATTTCAGTTTTGACAAGTACCCAGATCTTCCATGTCAGTTTTGACAACTACCCAGATCTTGCATGTCATAATTTGGTGGTTGCATGTTGCTTCTAATCAGTTGCATGTCCAAATCTATGGTTTCATGCTACTTCTAATCATTTGCCTATTAGTTCTTGGTGAATTTGGCGGTTGTAGAAGTTTGCATGTCAGTTTTGACAACTACCCAGATCTTGCATGTCATAATTTGGTGGTTGCATGTTGCTTCTAATCAGTTGTATGTCCAAATCTATGGTTGCATGCTACTTCTAATCATTTGCATGTTAGTTCTTGGTGCTTGAAGAAGTTATATCCTATTGGGGTTACACTCTACTTTATCCAGAATGGACAGGTATAGTACAGAGTCTCAGAGGGAACGATCTTGGACAATTGATAGCCAGAGTCAAAATAGTAGAAAGGATGGTTATTTAGACATTCGAGATAAACTTATGAAAATAAGCCATGACATGTCTAAACAGTTGGTTGAGCACCACCGTATAAATGACATGTTATCTGACCCAGCTAAGGTGGATAAGTTGACTGGATTTCTATTTGGCAGATTTTCTCACAGGACAGATGACACAATTCCCAAGAACTTGCATGAGGAGTTTGAGAAACTAGCTGATAGCCAGGTAGTGGTCTCATATTCTACTTTGCCACAGGAGGTGGTGGGAAAGGATATTACACAGATTGATAGTAACAGTCAACTTGATACTCAAATTGAGACAATTGTTTACAGGTTGTCAAAGGGTGATGCCACAGGTATTCAGGATGGTATAGTTACAACAGGCAGTGACTACAGTGTAGTGGGTTCAGATGATGATTATGAGGATATTGTTGTGCAGGATGGTGAGATACCTAGTAGAGATGAGCAGACATTGAGCATTCATGAATTTGCTGAGAAAGAGTACCAGGCGCAGTTAGATGCTTCATCACATGAGGTTGAGGCAGGTAGTACTTCACATGATTTATCCCGCCAGCTGAAGGTGAGTGAAGATAGTATTGTGACTTCATTACCTTATCATGACAGGTATGTGGAGTTAGTTGGTATTGGTCATATTACTCAGGTGAGGAGTTTGCTTGAGTTACCAGTTGATTCTAGTTTACGGATATGGACACGAGATTATTATATTGGTGTTTGGGATTCAGTTGACTGGAGATCTTTAACACTTTTTGGTCGCAGTGTTTGTTTGGGTGCTATCATGGATTTGATTAGCAGATTACACGGTGTTGTCTTTTCTTGTGCCAGTATCTTGTCTGATGTTGGTATTATTATACACCGGTGTTGGGCTTTGTTCATATATCCAGTCGACCATACTTGCTGGAATGTGTTGATGATCTTTCATATTTGGCAGTGTGTACAGATGAGTCCCAGGATCATATTGGCATCGATGACATCCAGGAGGATGTAGTGGGCAATTTTGAAGACTTAGTTTCTTTGGGTACAGAGGAGTTGGACAGCAGTGCTACAAATTTTGATACTCTGTATGTTGATATGAGCTTTAGAGTTGATTCACAGGACATGGATGGTAATACTCTAGAGACTAGTAACTTTGAGGATACTCCTTTAGACAGTGCATCAAAGGAGGTTTGTAGGAGACAGTCAAGCCAATGCCATCATGTGTCTAATCAGTTGAGAGTTAGTGACCGAGACATTGCTATCACTTGCCAACATTTTGATGCTGCTCGTCAATTATTAGCAGTTTATGGATGGGGTTCTCCTACTAGTGATGAGCAAGAAGGAAGTTATCTTTCCTTGACAGAGATCCACTCTTTATGGGAGGCTATTCAGATTTTGAGACAGAATTATATGCAGTTGGTAGCTGATAGAGATTATCTTATGGAGTGGGGTAGTACAACATATGATGCATTATTGGCCAAGGAAGATGAGGTGAGTGAGCTTACTGAGCAGCTTGAGGTGACTTTTGAGATTCTTGAGAGTACACAGTTGGCTTTCAAGGAGTCACAGTTTCATTTGGCTAAGGTGACCATGGAGTTAGAGCGACTACAGTCTTTATCTGATTCTATACAGTCACAAGCTATGGTGTTTGGTGATTCGAGGATGTCCATGACTGAGATTGTCAGAGACAATGGAGATGGGGATGCATCCATCCTTGATACTAACATTGGCATATCAGGTTCATTCCCACTAGAGTCAGGTTTAGTTGAGTTGGGTATTGTAGCAGATTATTGTATGCCTGAAAGGGTGGTGGCCTCTAGTACTGAAGGCACAGAGACTAGAGATGTATCAAAGGTCATGTGTGATGTTGGTGAGTCGACAGTTGGCATGGTTCCTGATAGTAATACTACTCCCTTGGTGATATCTTTGGAGGTAGTAGTCAGTTCCAACATGGTTGATGATCAATTGCAGTTAGTTTCATCTGGATTACAGTCTGCGCCACTGACTGAGATTGGCGCATTCTATCGGCATTACACTGTGAGGTACGCTCATCAATTTACCTTTGATGACCATGTTGATGAGATTATGATACAGAGATGTACTTTGGTTCCTAGTGCTTATCATCAATTATGGAATAGTTTGATGCCTCGAGATGAGAGTTGTGATGGGCACGACATGGCGACAGGTTTTGTAGTTGATAGCTTGATAATACATGACTTAGAGCAGGAGTTTTGGAGTGATGCTTCAGCAAGTGTTGTTATTGATTCTACTCCTTTGGCTATGACATCTCCTAACTTAGCTAGTGATCAGTCACAGTGGGTTGTATCACTTGTTCATGGTGAGTTGTTGACTGAGGTTGGTTTTTTTAATCAACATTATATTGCAAGGTATGTACATCAGTTAACAATTGATCCTTATGCTGAGGAGTTGATGGCAGGAAAATTTGGTTTGGGTTCCATTTCTTGTTGTTTATCTTGTGATGGCTTTTCACCATCAGGGGTGCATGGGAGTTATGGTTATGAGACAGTGGCCAATGATCTATAGAGTTGTGTTGACTGCAGGAGTTGTATAGTGTGTGGATTCTCCATACTTGGTATAGTTTCATTTGAGAGCATTCACCATTGTTGCAGAGTTGGATTGTACATTCCATATAGGCCAGTGGAATGCATTGATGGTATTTACTATGTTGGTAGTCCACTTTACTTGGGTTTTGATATTCTAAGAGTTTGTGTCTCATGGGTTTTTGACTGTGGTAATGGTGATTTTGGAGTTTGGTTGAGCTATAATTGCCAGTTTGATTATGGATTCCTCTTGGTCATATTGCAGAGGATCTTGCAGGAGTCTGTGTTAATTGGTAGTAGTATAGTTCATGACTACATTTGGGATCCAGGAGGATTGATTGGTTTATTGTTCAGCCATTGCTTGAGGACAAGCAATGTTTGGGAGGGGAGGACTTGTCATGTCCCCTTTTCAAATAATTAAAAAATAATAATCTTTGCTAAGACAGGCAGGCCCAAGAAAGTGAAGTTTCGGAAAAAGGGAGTTAATCTTTGGAAACCGTTGGACTAATAAATGATAATTATTATTAAAATATGTTTCATTAACCTCTCTTGGACGTGAGTTACAGTTATGCCCTTTTTAAAGAGGTTTGGAGGCATTTTGGGGGGATTCCAGACTTGATTTTCACTCATTCTTTGTTATTCTTCAGAGGCTGCCAAACCTGTGGAGAAGGAGACCCAAGAACGGGAGTTTGCAGGTTTCCAGGGAGACCCAAGAATGGGAGTTTGTAGGTTTCCAGGAAGGCTAAGGATGGGAGTTTGAAGCCATTCCATGTGCATGCTCATACAGAGTTTGCCTTTGTGCTGAACAGTGCAGATTTGTGAGTTTTCGGGTGTATTTTTGTAAGAGTTTGGTGTTTCCGGTTGAGTATTTCATATCAGTTTTGATTGCTGCTGTATTTTATACTTTAAGCTATTAAAATAGAGCTGAATATATATATTGGGATGTGATTGAACTTCTGAGATAGATTATTAGTGTTCTTGTGGTGTTTCCGAGCATATTTTGTGCTATTTCGGGAGCCCGATGAGCATAGTTTTGGTCCTACATTTTCGAGCTGTTGTGTAAAGGCTATACGGATCTGGAAATATCAATTTGTAGGCTATTATGCTGCTGAAAGTTCTGTAAAAATTTCCATTTTCAGATTCATTAATAATTTGTGAAGTTGTGAAGCTTTTAGCACTATTTTCAACATACCCGATTTGGGGTTTCTTAAGGAATTTGGTGGATCTTTGTGATAGCAGTTGTTTGATTTTAAAGATCTGATTAGAGGTTGGAAATATCATGAAAAATCAGAAAAGGGACATTTCACTAGCTATAAAAGAATTCTAGATAGATGTAGGAAGAAATCATCTTAAAGAAGATAATAGAAATTGTGAGATTGGATTATGATTTTGTAATTTTTATTGTATATGGCCACAACCCAAAAGGCCTCACAACTAGGAAATTTTATTTCTTATATGTGAAGTGAGATAATTACACCTATTATGATGCTACATATGGCCTCTTATTCCTTGTTGATTGTTTTAGTAAGATTTCATGTGTAACTCTTAGTAAGTGTAGCTCAAGTTTGCCTTTTTGTGCATCCTAGCCTTGTGTGTGGTGGTATTAGAGAATAGTTTTTTTGTATGGATTGGATCATGGAGAACCTTATTATATTGGTTGTAGGATGACACATCTAAAATTTTACATATAACTTTCAAAAGTCATGATCTTGCATGAACTATTATCAAGATGGTTTGTGCTAGAAGAAATGTAGATAATGCTATTATGGATATGTATAGATAGATTGCATGAAGGCTTAAAGTTTTGACATTATGGTTAAATCATTTTTCTATTAGTGAATTAACACTTAATCAGTTGGTTTCACTGCTACTGAGCTGAGCATACTTCTAATAGTGTTAACCATGTGTTTTAGTTGCTACTGAGCTAATTAGCCAAACTAAAGTTCATGTCAAGCTTCATAGTATCTACTGAGCATCTAAGATAGAGCACAATGTTAACCAAGCTTTTTAGTGTCTACTCATCTCATAGTGTTAACAAAGTGAATTCAATGTTGATCCAACCATGTAGTGTCAATCAAGTAATTCATTATCTACCGAGTTTCTTAGTGTTCACTAAGTCATACAATGTTGACCGAGTTCTTACTACTCAAAGTGATCGCTATGGAATGAGCTTCAACATAAACCAAGTGCTAGATTCTGTCGAGTGTTGACAATGTTTTCCAAGTTTTAGAACATCACCAAGTTATCTTCAAAACCTAAGTTATAGAAGTGGGTCGACTTAGTGGATTAAAATAAATTTGGTATTGTAGTTGACTATTGAAGGTAATTAAGTGGATTAGTATAGATGTAATGTATTATATCATATCTAAAAGAAGTATGTGAACACATAAGAATCAAATGAGTGTGAATTAAATAAGGCTACAAGTAGTATAAGGAAAAGTAGAGACTTATCTATTACAATTAGGTGATCATTATTATTCAAAGGAATCTCATTCAACAAACCAAGTTGTAGATCAAAGATCAACTACTAGTTCATCCTGATAGGTGCAACAGTTAAATCCTTTAACAAGGTGGACTAAAAAATCTCATTCCAAATCTCCTAACAGAGTGCATATTTTATTGTATTTTATAAATCCTTTCACAAGACGGACCTAATAGTCCTTATTGCTCCTAACAGGGTAGATCACCAAAAGTGGTCAATTGTAAGCTTTAACAGGCTAACTTTATATTGTAGTAATAAAGCTTGTGGGTATCATCCCCATCCCAATTTTACTTCCTATTTGGAAGGTTTATGGGTTACCAAATATTGTGTGAAAGTGTTATTAATGTTTTATTGTTTTCATTCATGTAATTAGATCAGATTACATGGTGAATGTTTAATTAGTGAATTGAAGTATAAGTTTTATTGGTTCTTGATTCACCCCCCCTCTCAGTCACCTAGTCTATACTAAATTTCCAACATGAAATTTTTGAGACAACCTAGAGAAGAGGTGTACATCTTGAAGATGTTACTGATTTGATGAAGTGGCAACACCAAATCCTAATCCTAAAGTTGAGGTTGAATAAGATGAAGAAAGGATTTTGAGAGTTTTTTCTAGGGCTAATGCTAGACCTAGTATTGAGGTTTCTTGTTATCATGGTAGACTTGTGAATAATTCAGTGTTGGACTAGATCTCTGAGATGGATAAGTACTTTGAATATGAAGGTACTCTTGATAACAAGAAGGTCAAGATAATAGTCAGAAAGTTGAAGGGTCATGCTTCACTTTGGTGGGATCATTTTCTAACAGAAAGAAAAAATGGAGGAAAAGAAAATATCAAGACATGGGTGAAAATGATTGGAGAGATGAAGAAGAAATTTCTTCCTATGTCTTAAAAAGTTAATTTGTTGAGGAAAATGTAAAATTTGAGGAAAAAAGACATGAGTGTAAAAGAATATGCTAAGGAATTCTATAAATTGGATATGAGATTTGGACATGTTGATGATGAAGTTGAGAAAGTGGATAAATACCTAAATGAATTGAGGATATCAAATTTAGATGAGATCTATTATATTAAGATGGACAGTGTGGAAGAAGCATATCAGTATGCATTGAAGGATGAAGAAATATTGGTGAAGAAATAAGATGAAAGACATGTTGGAAGTTTAATTGGGAAACTAAGATATTTAGACGTGGGGGGGTGAATCAAGATCTATAAAACTTTTATCCTTCAAAAAACCTTTATTGAGTTCATTGTTGTAAACTTCATATTTATGTATTATTATTTTCATTCTATCCCTTGTCAATTCTCTCCATATATCCCCCTTCTATATATCAATCAATCATCATCTATATCAATAAATCTATATATGTCAATAAATCTATATATCAATCAATCATATAAATCTATATCCCCTTTATTTCAAACACGTATGTCTTCTACTAGGGTTTTTGTTGTTGGGGTTGTGGTGGAATCAAACCATATTTATCAATGAATCATTTATGCGTTTGATTAATCATGGCAAGAGAATGATCCCATGTGGTTTTTGCTAATTCTAAAACAAGAATCTTTAACTCCAAATTTGCTACCAAGTCAATTAAGCTATTAACAACCAAAAGATTGTGATCTCATTTAACTAGATCCTTTACTGTAGATACCTCTCATTGCATAACCTCTAAATGAGGTATCAACATTGACTGGATAGAGATAAGTTTCACTCTCATTCTTCTATCTGATTTTTGTAGCTCCACCAACATCCCTTGTATAAACAACAATCTATTATAATGTATTGAGATTGATTCAACTGACTGAGAGATAACACTTCCTGATGTTAGCATGAATTTTGATGATACTACATTAAGGAAGTATCCTAAGCATTGGAAAGTATTGACATGATGCATTCATGAATATGTTTGTCATTGATGTCAACATAGCAGTATGTTTGGGAAGAATGACAAAGTAGCAGACATAAATATTAGTTGTATGGAAAAAGTTTTGTGTGTTTGGTGATGTGTATTCATGGATGTGTTCAGTACAATTTCCTAATGATAAGGTTACATGCATAGATTCTAAGTATTTTTTGATGTTTTCATTATATTAGTGGTATAATCTGGTGATTTGTAATCAACTAGTGACAAAGAATAGTATGATAGTGATGTTAGTAAGTGCATAGGTCCTGAAGTCACATGTGTGAAGGCTTATATATATTGTGAGACAATAGTGTTCTTGTAATTATAAATTAATTAATTATCTTATTATAATTAATTTGGAAAGCCTCAAGGTTGACTCAAGGAATTATTTTGAAGATATGGTATAAAGGAATTTTTTTTCCTTGTTTGTAATGTGTGTGAAGAAGTATCAATCATTATATTGACTGAGAAGTGCAAAAAGGAGAAGAGTGTTTACTAAATGCAAGCTATGAGTGATCTAAGGGCTTGTTAGATGTGAGTTTTGTGATCAAGTTACAAGATCAAAAGGAGAAGAAGTTTGATTGACAGGGTAGAGGAAAGAGAAGTACATTTCAATTCTATTATTTTGCAAGGAATAATGCAGAGATCATTTGGATAGTGGGTTCATTGATCTTCCCTGAAGTTGTTTGGATAGTGGGTCCATATATTTTTTAGAACTCCTAACAAGGTTGACACAACTCCTAATAGGGTTGGAATCTCCTAATAGAGATTCAAAGTCTCCTAATAGGGATTGATATGTACTAAATGTTGTTATAGAATCTTAACAAGGTACATCCTCTAACAAGGAATATTTATATTAGTACATCATCTTGTGGGTACCATCCCCACTAGGGTTTTCCTTTTGATCAAGGGTTTTCCTAGTTAACATATCTAGTGTTATTGTGTATGAGTATCATGTTGTGGTTTCTAATTATATTGCTCATATAGTTAAAGATTAATAAGGTTGATAATTGTGATATTAGTTGGATAACTAATTCACCCCCTTCTAAGTTATATTGGTAGGCCATATATTCTAACAGTTAGTATCAGAGTTGTAGGTCCTTGAAGGAAAAGTTTAATAAATTTGGGAGATCAATGGAAAATATTTTTAGAAAGGATAGTCCTAGATTTGATGGGGCCAAAAAAAAAAATTAGAAGTAGAAGATGAAGACTCATTTACTATGTATGGGTCCAAGTTATTGGCTCTTGACAAAGAGTAAAAGGATAATTCTCAATGAAGAGAAACTTGAAGAATGTAGTGAAGCAGAAAGAGAGAGATCTATTCATGTGCAATATGATAGCTAGATAATCTTTACTATTAGCTCTTCTAGAGAATGATTATAGTTAGGTAAAATCACAAGATACATCTCATAAGATTTGGAAAACATTAGAATATATTTTTGGAAGTGATACACATACGAAGAGAGTAAGATTGCATAATTGGATATGTGCATTTCAAGATGCTAACATGATGGAAGATGAATTTGTAAGAATCTATATTGGTGGGATATTAGATATTTTTGCATGAATCAAGACATATGGTGGAAAGAAGGAAGAAGATGAGGATGTGTGGAAATCTTGAAGACTGTGACACTACCATTTAGGCAAGTAGCTCAGATAATTCAACTACTTATACCCTAAACTAAGGAGTTTACCCTAGAAACATTGCATGGAATATTGGAAGAAATAGAAGTAGGTATTATAATAGATAGGAGGACTAAAAAGAGTGGAGAAAACTTTTAGTGCCTTAAATGTTCAGCCAAATCTATCTAGAAGTGCAAGTACACATGGAGATTTTGCTAATAGCAGTAGAACTAGATCTGATGAAGAAAAGAAGATTGAAGTAGGTATAACACTTCTTGCAAGAAGAGAAAAATATGGTAATAATATCTTTAAAGTTGGACATGTAATGAGTTTGGTCATTATGTATCTAAATGTCCTAAAAGAGAGAAAAAGTATAAGGGAAAGTTCAATCCTAGGATACCTAGGAATTTCTTGTATGCTAATGCAAAAGAAGAATTTGATGAAAAAGGTTAGAGTGAAAGTGATGAAGAGCTAGGATTTGTAGCTATTAAGTAAGATGATCTTGATAGAGAAATTAAGAAAGAAAAGGCTCTAGCTTTGCAACTTGGAAAAAAATATTTGATTGGATAATAGACAGTGCTTGTTCACATCATAGGACTAGTGATATGTATAAGCTTTTTAAATTTAGAGACTATGATGGAGGTAATGTTAGACTTGGTAACAATGAAACCTACCATATTACATGGATTGGATCTATTAATTTAGATGGAAGAACTAACGCTAATGATATTTATTTTGTAACAATGCAAATGCAAAGATTGATGAAATGTTTGGAACTAAGGAAAATATGTTAGATTATAATTCAGATGAATAAGTAGATAATTCTGGAATTGTTAGATAAAATGTTGAAGTTTTCTTTGAGACTAACAATGATTTGCAAAATGATGTGAAAATTGTTGTGCAAAGAGGAGAGAAGAAGTCTAAACCTAGAGATGAGATAAGAGTTGAGATGTCAAATCCTACCCCTAAGAGGAATCTAAAAAAGAATCACCCTCTAGAGTAGATAATTGGAAGCAAAGAAAAAGGAGTGATGACAAGAAACATAGGTAATGAGGAGATATCTTTGATTTCTCAAGTTGAATCTGAAATTGTTGATGAAGCATGTAAAGATGATCATTGGATTCAAGAAATGTAGGAAGAATTAGATCAGATTGTGAAGAATGAAACATTGGAGTTAGTTCCTAGACCTAAAGACAAGAATGTGATAGGAACCAAATGAGTATTCAAAAACAAGATGAATGAGCAAGGATATGTTGTGAGAAACAAGGCCAAACTTTTATGCAAAGGTTGATCACAAAAAGAAGGCATATATTATGAGGAGACATGCTCTTGTAGCTAGGATGGAAGCAGTAACAATGTCTTTGGCTTATGCAGTGAACAAAAAGTTCAAAGTATATTAGATCAACTTTTCTGAATGGAGAACTTAAAGAAGAGTTATATACTGAGTGGCTTGAAGGTTTTCCTCTAGTAGAAGACAAAGATATGGTATGCAGACTAAAGAAATCTCTATATGGTCTAAAGCAAACACCTAGAACCTAGAATGCAATGTTGGACAACTATTTGGAAAAATTTGGATTTACTAAAGGTACGATAGTTAATAACTTGTATTTGAAAGAAATTGAGGATGGTTTGCTAATAATAGTAATATTTTTTGATGAAATATATTTAGAGGAAATTATGAAGCAAGTAATAAGTTTTCTAAAGAGATGAAGAATGAGTTTGGGATGACCATGATAGGAGAAATGAATTTTTTCCTAGGATTGCAGATTATGTAGAATAGTGATGGTATTTTCATTTCACAAGATAAGTACTTGAAAGACTTGTTGAAGATATTTGGATTGGAAAGTTGTAAGTCTATTGGTACACCTATAATATCTAGTCGTAAGTTATCGAGCAAGGATGAGATACCTATAATTGAGTAGAAGAAGTACAAACCCATGATTAGAGGCTTGCAATATCTGACTTACACTAGACCACATATAGAAAATTTAGTTGGGATTGTAGCTAGATTTTAAGTTGATCCTAAGGAGTACCACTATGAAGTAGTAAAGAGGATATTCATATATTTTAAAGGAACATCTAATTATAAATTTGGTATGATAGATCAAGTGATTTTACTCTATGTGAATATACTAATGCACATTGGGTAGGCAGTATGGATGACCAAAAGAGAACCAGTGGTGGAGAATTTTTTATTCAAGGACGATTGGTTTATTGGATGAGAAAGAAAGAAGATTATATTTCCTAGAATACAACTAAGATAGAGTATGTTGTAGCACCAAATAATTATAATCAAGTGATTGGGATAAAATAACTACTAAAGGATATTAGAATTGAGTTTGTAGAACTTGTTATTATATACTATGATAATATAAGTGTAGTAAGTATGTCAAATAATATTTTATTTCATTCTAAGACTAAGCATATATCTATTAAGTATCATGTCTTGGGAGAAAAGGTAGTAGAAAAATATATTAGATTAGAATATGTGAGTACTAAATACCAAATTATAGATATCTTTACAAAGCCCTTACCTAAAGATACATTTGAGTACTTGAGAGGTATGCTTGGGGTTATGCCCTTGCCTACTTCTAAGTAGATGATGCAGAGATTGCATCAGTCTAATGGTACAGAGAACTATTATTAGATTGGACTTAAAGCTGATGCTTCCTATATGGGGGAGTATCTATTATGAGTTGAGTTAGTAAGTACTCTTGGTATTTGGTCTTGAACAATGTCTTCGAAAACTTGATATGGTTCAAGACTTGGAGTAGTAAATTAACATAATGAGGCCTTTGTCATTGATGTCAATGGGGGAGAATATGCATGAAAAAAATCTTCTAAGTATGTATGGGGAGAGTGCATGGAAGTCTCTACTTTATTAGGGAGATTTAGAAAGATTCATGTAAGAAAGAAGGATGAATATATCTATAAGGGAGATATGAAACATAAGGAATTTTGATGTATGGTGAGTTGTTTACTATGAATAGCTATTGCCAACCCTATAAAGAAGAAGAATAGAGAAGTGTTCCAAAGGTTTTTAGATTTGATAGATGAAGAGGATTTGAGAATATGAGAACAACAATAGTAAAGTACTATTTGGTATTCTTGGAACTTATATGTTTTTCATCTATGTTTCCATGAATACCAAAGGGGGAAATTGTTAGCATGAATGCTAATGATACTACATTGGGGGAGTATCCTAAGCATTGGAGAGTATTGACATGTTACTTTCATGTCTGCATTTGTCATTGATGTCAACATAGTAGTAAGTCTGTGAAGATTGATATAGTAGTAGAGAGAGATCTTAGTTGTATGAAAAAAGTTTTGAGTTTTTGGTAATGCGTGTTCATGGACATGTTTAGTACATTTTCTTAATGATGAGATTACGTGTGTAAAGTCTAAGTTGAAGATGTATCAAAGTTATACTTGATTTATAGAGAGCAAGATAGAGACAAAGTACTTGAAAAGCCTTTTTTGATGTTTGTATTATATCCCTTGATAGTGATATAATCTAGTGACGTGTGGTTAGCCAATGATAGAGGACAATTTGATGCTAATGCAAACAAGTGTGTAGTTCCCAAAGTAACACATGCAAAGTTTTGTATATACCATAAGCTGATGGTGTTATTGTAATTTAAAATTAATTAATTATCTTAATATAATTAATTGGGAAAGCCTTAAGGCCAACTCAAGGAATTATTTTAAAGATATGATATAAAGAAAAGATGGTTTCCTTGTTTGTAAAGTGTGTGAAGAAGTATGAAACATTGTATTGAGTGCAAAGTGAGAAAAAGAGCAAAGTGTTTATTGAATGCGAGTAAGAGATCCAAGGGATTATTGGATGCAAGTTTTTTGATATGGTTATAAGATGACAAGGAGCAAAAGTCTAGTTGACATGAAAAAGAAAGAGGAAGGAAGTACATTTCAATTCTATTATTTTACAAGGAATAATATAGAGATCATTTAGATAGTGGCTTCATTGATCATGTCATGAAGGTGTTTGGATAATGGATCCATCCATCTTTAACAACTTCTAATAGGGTTGGAATAACTCCTAACAATGTTAGAATTTCCTAACAAGGATTCAAAGTCCCCTAATAGGGATTGATATGTACTAAATGTTGTTATAGACTCTAATAGGGTCCATCCTATAACAATGAATATTTATATTAGTACATCATCTTGTGGGCACCAATCTGACTAGCCTTTTCCCTTTGATCAAGGGTTTCCATAGTTAACATTGCTAGAAACAATAGTTCACCAAGATAAAGTGGGGGGGTTTGCTGAATTAGTTATTCAATAATTAAAACATTTATCAACCTTAAATAATCTTAACAATTCAACCAAATTAAACAACAACCATAACAAGATGTACACATACAATTACACTAGATATGTTAACTAGGTAAACCCTTGATCATAGGGAAAATCTAGGTGGGAATGATGCCTACAAGATGATGTACAAATATAAATATTCCTTGTTAGAGGATGGACCCTATTAGGAGGACCTATTACAACATTTAGTACATATGAGTCCTTGTTAGGAGATTTAAAATCCCTATTAGGAGATTCCAACCTTGTTAGGAGTTGTGCCAAGCATCTTAGGAGTTGTGGAAGACAAAAGGACCCACTTTCCAAACAGCTTCTAGGGAAAGACCACTAAACTCACTATCCAACTAATCTCTCAACTATTCCTTGTAGAATAATTGTCTGTACTATACTTTAACTTCTTTTCTCTATCCTATCAACCAAACCAATCACTATTAGACCTTGTAGACTAGGTCATGAACCTCATATCCAAATATCAAACTTTGGATTACACAATAAAACCTCAGCAATGATGTTTCCTTCACCTTTGCTCTGCTCTACTTATCTTTGTATTCCGCTCTTCATGCTGCTTACAATAATTTCTCTCACCCTTACATGATAAAGTAAAATGTCCTTCCTTTATACTAAATCCATAAAACAATTCCCTAAGTCAGCTATTACACTTCAATTAATTATTATAGGACCTTATTAAGAACATGTTATATTTAGCAATAACATTAATCTTTCACCTTGTAACTTGAATAGCTTTCCATAAGTGTATCATTATGATGAGTTAGTTTAGCTAAGTCATCTCTAGAATGTCTTCTTTACATCGTTAACTTTAGCTTTTTAGAATAACAAATCTACTAAGAGATATAACAAGTTTACTAGAACATGCTTCTATAATCTCTATCTTAGAATAATCTTCACCAAAACTTGCATAACTTCTTCTAGAATTAATATCTTATGCTTCCAAGGTTAGCTACATATACTAGACACTTAGTATTATTTTCTTTTAACCTCGCTAGTGAATGTACTCAATGATATATCTATCTTTCCATTGTTCTTCTGTTAGATACTGCATAAAACTACTATGTTGACGTCAATGAAAAACACGGTCATGAATGTAACATATCATTATGATGATGATCTAATCATGTTTCTACAATATTCCCCCATACAAGTATCATCGACATTCATAATTCCAATAATCTCCCCATTTGGCATTGATGGCAACATAGATAAAAAACATCTAGTTCCAAAAATACCAACTATAAAAGACTACTAAGCTTTCTTTTCAAATCCTCTTCATCAATCATTCTCCCTATTGATACACCTCAATGTTCTCTATATCAAACTATTTTTCTATTTTCTATTTTTTTTCATGCTATAACTTCTACTCCATTGACATCAATGCTAAAAGTTTCAGCAACCATCAATCTCTATAAAAATTGTCTCTGACTTGCTCAAGTGTCCAAAGACATTTTTCAAAAACAAAATCCAACAAAATTCCTAGATGACTTTATCCATCATTGATACTCCTCCATATAGGAAGCATCAACATTTAGTCCAAACAAATAATAGTACTCTATTATGCTAGATTAATGCACTTTTGCATCATCTACTCTAATGTAGGAAGGGGCATAACCCCTAGCATACCTTACAAATACTCAAAAGTCTCTTTGGGAAGAGGCTTGGTGAAAATATCTGCAATCTGATCTTTGGTGCATACATATTCTAGTCTAATTTCCTTTTCTGCAACTTTCTCTCTCAACATGTGATACTTGATAGAAATGTGCTTAATTTTAGAAAGCAACACTAGATTCTTTGACATATTCACTATACTTGTATTGTCACAATGTATGACAACAAGTTTACTAAACTCTATCATTATATCCTTCAACATCTACTTCATCCAAACAACTTGATTACAGTTGTTTGATGTGGCACCATTTTAACTTTATCTATACTTGGTGAGATACAATCCTACTTCTTGCTTAGCAAAGAAACCAATCTTCCTCCAAGAAAGAAGGATCCACCACTAGTGCTCTTTCTATCATCCATTCTATCTACCCAATCAACATTAGTATAAGCATATAAAGTGAAATCATTAGATCTTTCATACCACAATCCAAACTTTGGTGTTCCTTTTAGGTATCAAAATATCCTTTTGACTACTACATAATGTGCTTCTCTGGGATTAGCATAATATGCAACAATTCCAACTGGATTTTCTATATTTGGCCTTGTGTGAGTCAAATATTACAATCCTCCAATCATAGATCTATACTTCTTATGCTCTATCATAGGTGTCTCGTCCTTAGTAGATAACTTGTGTCTTGTTACCATAGGCATTCCAATGGGTTTACATGTTTCCAAACCAAACATTTTCAATAGATCTTTCAAATACTTAGTCTGAGAAATAAAGATTCCTTCTTTGTCCTACACAATCTATAATCCTGGGGAATATTTCAACTCTCTTATCATGCTCATTTCAAATTCTTTCTTCATTTCTTCTACAAACATACTACTAGTCTTCACAATGTTGTCAAAGTTTATATGATAAAATATCTTATGCCATAACTAACTATCATCTACCTTTGTAACCAAACATGTCATTTTAGTAGGATTTAATTGAAATACATTACCTTTAGATCTAGTTCCTATTCTGATTACACTTCCATGTTTGTCTCTAATCATGCATGTCTTCTTTGTGAACTATAACTGATATCCTTTATCCACTAGTTGTCCAACACTCAGAAGATTGCATTTCAAACCATCAACAAAATATACATGCTTAGTGTTAGCCTTACCATCAAGAGTGATAGATCAAATACCTTTGACATGGCATGCTACATTATTTCCAACTTTGGCAATGCCTCCATCATGAATTTTGAACTCAAAAAACTTGTTCATATCACCGGTCATATGGAGTGAACAACCACTATCAATTATCCAATCATATTTCTTTTCAACCTGTGATACCAAAGTCATTTTTTTTGGACTTTCTTCTTTAATAGATACAAATCCTATTTCATCATCACTAGCACTTCTTGTTCATTAGAGTCATCTTCTTCATTTGTATACAAACACTCTCTATCTCTTCTAGGTTTAAAATTTCCTTTATACTTTTTCTCTCTCTTAGGAAACTTAGATGCATAATGACCAAATTCGTTATAAGTCCAACATTTAAAGATTTTCTTACCATACTTTTCTCTTCTTACCAAAAGGGCTACTCCTTCTTCTATCTTCATATACTCATTAGATATACTAATGCTAGTAAAGTCTCCTCTAGCACTTGTTCTCCTTGATAACATAGGTCAAATATTTAGGGCACTAAAAGCTATTTCTATTCTGGTCAATTCTTCAAATTTTCTAAGCTCTTTCTCAATTTATTCAAGTCTCCCAAGTAATGTTTCTTGTGTATAATATTTGGTACAAGAGATCAAAAAATGCATCATTTGAACTACTTGCTTAAATGGTGGCATTAAGCTCTTCAATATCTTCCAGATCACCTCATCATCTTCCTTAGTTCTACCTTGAGATCTAGTAACTATAGTAATTTCTAATATCCTACATAGATATGTTCTTATAGATTCATCTTCCATCATTTTAGCATCTTGAAATGCACAAATCCAACTTTTTAGCCTCAATTTATTAGAATGTTCATCACCTTCAAAAATATTTTCCAAAGCTTTCTGAATCATATGAGAAGTAATAAGTGATTTTATCTAGTTGTACTCAATTTTAGGAAATGTAGGCAATAGTGTCTCTCTAGCTCTCATGTCACACATGAAACATTCTCTCTCTTCCTTAGTAAAAGTTTCCAAATATTTTTTAGCAATGATTGTCTTTGCTGATTTTGTCAAGATCCAATATCCTAGACCCATACACAATAAATGTGCATTCATCTTTTCCTTCTAGCTGTCATAATTTGTTCCATCAAACTTTAGACTATCCTTTTTGAATATGTTTTCCATGTATCTCCCAAAGTTGTTAAATTTTATCTTCAAGGACTTGATGCTCTAATACTAATTGTTAGAAACAATAATCCACCAAGATAATTAAGAGTGGGGTTTGAATTAGTTATCCACTAATTAAAACATTTATCAACCTTAAATAATAACCATTCAACTAAAGTAAATAGCAACCATAACAAGATGAACATATACAATTATACTAGATATGTTAACTAGGGAAACCATTAATCAGAGGGAAAACCCCAGTGGGAATGATTCCCACAAGATGATGTACTAATATAAATATTCCTTGTTAGAAGATGGACCCTATTAGGAGTCTATTACAACATTTAGTACATATGAGTCCTTGTTAGGAAACTTTGAATCCCTATTAGGAGATTCCAACCCTATTAGGAGTTGTGCCAACCCTATTAAAAGTTGTGCCAACCCTGTTAGGAGTTGTGGAAGATAGAAGGATCCACTATCTAAATAGCTTCTGGGGAAAGGCCACTAAACTTACTTTCCAACTAATCTCTCAACTATTCCTTGTAGAATAATTGTTGTACTAAACTTTAACTTCTTTCCTCTATCCTATCAATTATACCAATCAATGTTAGATCTTGTAGACTATGTCATGAACCTTGAATCCAAATATCAAACTTCAAATCACACAATAAAACCTCAGAAATGAAGTTTCCTTCACCTTTTCTTTGATCTACTTATCTTGCAATTCCTCTCTTCATGCTACTTACAATTATTTCTCTTACCCTTACATGATGAAGGAAAATGTCCTTCCATTATACCAAATCCATAAAATAATTCTTTGAGTAAGTTATTATGCCTTCTCAATGAATTATTATTGGACCTTATTAAGAATATGCTACACTTAGTGATAAAATTAATCTTTTACCTTTTAACTTGAATAACTTTCCATACATGTAGAATGATGATGAGCGAGCTTAGCTATGTCATCTCCATAATTTCTCCTTTACATCTTTAATTTTGGCTTATTAGAATAACAACTTTGCTAAGAGATATAACAAGTTTACCAGAAAATGCTTTTGTAAACTCTATCTTAGAATAATCTTCATCAAAACTTCCATAACTTCTTCTAGAGTTAATATCTAATGCTTCCAAGGTTAGTTACATATACTAGACACTTATTAGTATCTCCTTTTAACCTCAATATTGAAAGTACTCAATGATCCATTTGTACCAACTTGATCTTTCCATTGTTCTTCTGTTAGATACCACTGAAAATAGCTATTATGACATCAATGACAAACACAATCATGAATGTAACATATCCTCATGATAACTATCTAATCATGTTTCTACAATAATCCTCTATAAAAGTATCATCAATATTCATGCTTTCAACAAACATATGTGATGTTATTGTGCATGAGTATCATGTTGTGGTCTCTAATTATATAGCTCATATGGTTAAAGATTAATAAGTCTGATAATTGTGATATTAGTTGGATAACTGATTCAACCCCCCTCCCTCCTCTTAGTTATATTGGTGGACTATATATTTTAACACCTAATAAATTCATGTTGGCTTGAATCCTCTAAATTCTTATCTAAAATTCATTTGTAAACCTTAGCACATCACAAACTATATTATACAGAGCTTGTTATATTTTTCACAGGTTCTTCTAAATTTTGTACAAGTTCCTACAACTCCACTTTTCTTATTATAATGATAGTAGAAACTCTCTCTATTTTTTTTTTTCAAATTCCTTTTTAGACCATGCCATTAGTTTTTCATTTTCCTCAATATCTTGAGTGTTGACTTTTTCAACAATTTGCACCAACCAAGAGATAATGGGGTCTTTTCATCGATGGTCTGAATATCAAATGTATCAACAAATATGTCATTGATATTATGCAACACCTTTTTCTATTTTTCTTCTCTTTTCATCTCTTCTTTCCTTTTCTTTCTTTCTAGGATGTCTTGCAAGATAATAGTTTTCTCAAAAGTGAGACTGGCTAGATCACATTTTGGAATATCAATTACTTCATCAAGACTAACAATATTATCTAGATAACTATCATTTTTCTTCTTTTCTTTTCTTTTCTTTTGAGTGTTGTTTCTCGACATTGCTAGAGTAAGAGTAGATGATGGAGTGTTAATACTTGGTCTTTCTTGTACTTTAGTGCTTGGAACATCAATGGTAGCATTTGTCACTATATTCTCTATTTCTTCTTCTTTCTATCTAGTCTTCTTATCTCCATCATCCTAAGGTACTGAGACATGTGATCTTGTTTGACTTGTAATAGATTGGTCTACATTTGAGTCTTTATTTTTCTTCTTTTACTATGCCTCCTTTTTTGGTTCCTCAACCTCTCTTACCAAAGTTTTTGTTTGTAAGGTATGTTATTTTTGTTACTTTGTCTACTTTATTTGTTAATTGAAATCAACAATTTGAACTTGTACTTCTCCTTCCTTGGGATAGTCCCTTATTTGTCACAATACAAGAGTTTCAAGTGAAGTATCATGAATTGGTGATACATTTCCATATGGGCCTAACATACCTAAACTTTCTTCATCACTTTGATTATCCTCTATGGTTATTGTATCCACTTCTTTCTCCTATTTATCTCCTCTTGTAGTTAATCCAAAAATATTCTTCCATAAAAATCCATTCTGTTATACAACAACCTCATTTTTATTCTATAAAATCATAAATGTTCTAAATTTATGAACAAATCGATTCTTATACTTCTCCAAAAATGATTCTTTTTCTTATTTGTCAATTATATTATAGTTTTGGCCAATGTGCCTTCTCTTATTTTCTTCTTAACTTCTATTGCCTGATGCCATTTTCTTTCAAGTCTATTATACATATAATTTGAAATCTTCTTTTCCAATTCTATAAGTACAAACTTATTTCTATCCATCATATCTATCATGGCTTCCTCTACCTTCAATATATAATCATTATTTAATGTAACATACTTCACATATCTAAATCCTGATAGACCTACAAAGTTTCCAATGTTGGCACCTACCTTATCAATAGTTCTTGGCTGTGTAGGTACAATGACTCAGTGATGTCTAGGTTCATCAGACTTGGTCCTATCTACATATTCTTCTTTAATATCTTTATTCTTTACTAGCTTTCTTCTCTTTTTTTGGCCCATAGTGGTTGGCACTTTTCTCTTCCCTACACGTTTGCTACTAGGTTTTATGATTTTAACCACTCCTTTCTTGAGTAGTGACTTGGCACTTACTATTGTTGCTACTTTCTTGGTCCTTGGTCTTTGAGGTGTAGGTGGAGAGAGGGGCTTGGATGACATCTTCTTTGTAAGCTTCCTCACCATAGGCTTAGTGGATTTCATTATTTTATTCTTCTTGACTAGTGGGGTGATTAGTACTAGGGATTTTCCCTATTTCTTTGCACTTTCTTCTTCCTCTTCACCATTGCCATTTTATTCATCTTCTCCAAGACCTTGAGTAATCATCAAAGGTTATTTTATTTTGGACTATGTACCTAGCTTCTCTTCTAGGTCTTAAATCATCTTCTTTCTTTGCTCATAATAGAGGAAATTTTGATATCAACATTTATTCTAGCCTTTTCTTCTTCATACTTTCCGAAGCACTTCACATCTACAGTAATTTCTTCCTTTAGAAATGCAACAACACTTGCACTTACACCAGAAACTCCAATGGCCAAAAGTTTTAATCTAGGCTTTCCTTGGCTTAACTTCTTGTACAAATACATTATCAGTATCAACTTGAAAACATATATCATCATAATGCTTTATAACTAATGATGTTGGATCCTTAGTCTCTTTCTCATGTTATGTTTGAATTCTTCAAAATATCCATTGAGATTATCTTCAAAATTTTGTTTCAATTTTTTTTTATATTCGTTGATCTGCCTTGTAACAGGTTTGTCTTTTTCCCATACAATATTATCGATAGCAAGAAAATAATTCTAAGTGTAAGAAAATACACAATCAATTATCTGAACTTACACATTGAAGTCTTTTTATTTTATTTTAGATGTCAGGTTCTCTGCTAGTTGTAACTGTTGCAACCTAGCAAGATGATATTCATGAACCATCATGATGATATTCCATGCCTGATCAACTTCCATACATGACATATTATTCAGTTGACTTGACTCATAAAACTTATGAGAGATCAATCTCATTGCAAAATTGATGAATGGATTAGTGATAGCAGATCTAGACAACCTACATCTATTCACTTGATTTTGCTATTTGTGCCAATAGCTTCTCTATTTTGGCATCACATTGGATTTCTTTTGTCAAATGTTGGGTAACTACTAACATCATAGATTATCTTCTTTGTAATCTTAACTAGTCCATTTTCTAACAACAAGTCCATATCATGAATTTTGCTCAACACAAATTTAATCAATTCGATTTTGAAATTTCTTTTAATTTCTAGGGCATAAGTTAACCCTTTCCTCTCAAATTTTTTATACTCATCCTTTAATATTCCTTCATCACACAATTTCTCATACCCCAAATGAATCACATAGTCTCTAACTTCACTAATTTTGCACAAGTAATAAATCCTCACATGTATAATCATAATGATTTTAGGTAGTATCGATGATAACATCTCAAGAATAGAGAAAAAATTAGGTGGAGGACAAGTGTCACTCTTCACCAATTGAATATGTCTTCCCTTTTCTCCTTGATTCTTCATTGCAGATGATGAAGATGACATTTTCTCATGTTTAGAGTTTTGAACTATTTTCCTTTTGAACTGTTTGGCACAACTAACAATCAATACTCGATTGTTGTTCTACTACTAATATACTTCCAATAACCTTTGAAAATCACTTTGAAAATTTCTCAAATCTCTCTATGCTCTTAAAATCTGAATGCAAGGTGAGTAAAATGCCTTCAATTTCTTGATATATACCTCTATTCATTCAACTTAGGGTTTATGTTAATGTTGTGCTCTCTATTAGGTAGAATCTAGCTATCTCGGTTGTTACTAAACTTTTGAATTTGGTCTCCATAATACAACTCAGTCAATTCCATCTAACTCATCCTATACATTACTTTAATATTTTGGGCATTCGGTCCATATTGCAATGCTCTGTCAATATAGACAATTTTTTTGATGCTTGACACCTAATGAGTAAATGATTCTTTTGTACTATTATTTCCATAGATTTGTTCTAATGCATGTTTTCCGATGTAAATATAAACTTTTGCACATATTATGTTAGGAACTAATGTAAGATAAATCATTAATTATATAGTTCCTTACATACCTTTCTTGATCAATTTCAAGTGGTGTGATCACCTTCTCCATTGGATTGGGTGAGGTTATCTTCATTTGTTCCTCTACTTTTAGCTTCCACCTTTTTCTTCCAGGTTTGATTCATCTCTTTCTTTCTTTGTTCAGCATCCACTTTTCCTTTACCCTTGATGTGTTCAATATTTGGTGCTAGTGCTTGGTTCCTACAATTCTTGTTCACATATCCAATCTTGTGACAATTAGAAAAAACTTTATTAGGTGCATTGTTCTACCTTATGCTTGTCCAGTAACATTTTTCCCATGATTTGTATTCATATGCACTATGTCTAATTTTTTTACAATTGTAATAATATCCCTTAAACTAGGTACAGTAGGTCTATTGTTCATTCTTGATCTACACTCATGTATTTGATGTCCTTGTTTCTTGCAATAAAATAGTAACCAGTAAACTTAGGTTTAGGGTGTTGCATACCATTCCTTCCTCTGCAAATGTTTGGAGTGTGTCCAAGTTTACCACAATGATAGCATGTAGGTTTTCCTATTGATTTTTCACTCCTTAGCTCTCCACTCTTGGATGATTCTCTTTTTTTAGTAGATGAATGTTTCTTCATATGTCATAATTCAAAAGTGTTTCTAGATGACTTAGGTGATCTCATAAGTTCTTCAAAGTATCTTAATGCTTCACTAGGCTTGTTCATTCTTTCCACAAGTTATTTCTTAGATCTTAACTCATTTCTCATTGGTTCACTATGTTGTCTCATATTTTCTATCTCCGTGTATTTCATATTCAATTCCTAATTTACAAGCATTTTTTGATTCATCATATGTATCTGAGTGTTTGTAAGATTTTGTACATCGGCTAACATCTCCTAAAATTTGATAGTTATTTATCTTTTATCTTCCTCAGTCATAACTTTGTCTTCAAATTATTATTTTTCGCTTGGTTACTTCACATAGCCTTACTAAATGAATTTCATGTTCTCTTTTTAATCCTCTAATTTATTTATTGAGGATATTGTCCTTCTCTAGTAGATCTACAATGATTGCATCACTTTCATTAGAATTTCTAGTGCTAAATAATCTTTTTGTGTCAACTTCTTCATAAAGTGTGTCACTCTACTGAATGATCATATCTTTTCTCTTTCTAAGGGATTTCCTTAGTTTCGCTCTTGATACTTTAAGCTATTGTAGTATGAGCTAAATGTAAATCACTTGATTGTTAATAACCTTTCCCAATTTGTATGATTCTGACCACTTGTGATGATCTACCCTGTGAGGGGTCTAGTCTATTAAAAGCTTTAAGACTATTAGTTCCACCTTGATTAAAGGATTTTACACTCACTATAGAGTAAGCAATTTGTTAGGAGATTTATAAAGGTATGTTAAAACCACACTATTAAGAGATTTACCCTGATTTAATTTGTCAAAATTGATTTAGTACCTTATCCTTTGGTCTGCACCTATAACTATTGATTACAGATCCCCTCCTACCAATCTCTAATCTCTTATTTGACATATATTTTCTTAGTCCATAATTTATTCATTAGGTTGCTAATTATGTTCTTCACAAATTTCACATGTGGAATCCAATGCTTAACTCCTTCACATAGTTCACACTCTCTTTTGTGATAGCTCATTCCAATATATGAAAATAGTGTTTGGATATTCCTATTTAAAGATATTTTTAGAGTCTTTTGGAAACTTCTCTTCTTACCTCTTCATCTTATTGGTTGTTCATACCTCATAGTAATCAATGATGATGTAATGGAGACTAGTGGGATTGATCAATTGGTCCAAAAACCCTCTTCACTAAAGTCCTTCAACCAAATATCTTGGTAATATGATGAAATGTGAAAGCACCAATCACAAGTGCTCCAAGGATGATATTAGGTTATCATAAGAACTCATCCAAACAAGGAAATCCCTAATCACTAGGGAACCCTAAAAAGAAGACAACTTATCAAAAGTTGCTCATAATGCACAAATTGACACAATTTGGTAAAACAACCCTAAACTTCATGAAATGACTGAGGAAGACACATAATCATGAAAATGGTCTATTTAGGTCATAAATGGAAATATCAAATGATTAAATACAACTATGCAACTTCTAGCATATGGTTGCTTTGTTAATCCACCCAAAAAGGATAGTAGCCCTTTTTGATGAAAATCAAACATAAAAGAAAATATCTCCACACAACCCAGGGTTTTTTTTTTTTTTGACATACTTTTGGGACTTACAAAATATACTAAGGCATAAAGGTTTTATGATATAGAAAAATGGGCTTTTGTTCAATTTCTTGCCTAGGTAATTAGGGTAATTAGGCCTCCATTTATAAAGGAGGTACATGTTCTAAGACTCCATCCTACAAAAAAATGATAATAACATGTGAGGGAAACCATAGAAAAGTCACATGGGTCTTGCATGACTAGGGTATCAAATTTCTAATGGGCCAATGCAAGTACATTCCTAAAACCACTTGTATCTTATAGTACTTTAAAAATTCTAGGATTTCACCAATGGTCATTAGATTTCCATGGTGAAATCCTTCTCTATGTTTGAAAATCCTTCAAAAACCTAGGTTAGCAAGAAATCTAGACCTACTTGTGCAAAAATGTGAATATATTGAGTTAGGAGATAGATGGATACTGCAATCTAGATTTATTGGAAAGATAATTCATCCACCTGTCCAAAAATGTGAATTTGAACACTAGATAAATTTTTACAAATCCATACAAAATATGACAACATGTTGATTATAGTAAAAATATGGTATTTTATTGATTTGAAAAGTGAAAGTACATTAGTTATGCCTATCACCTACCTAAAAGGGATTATTATAGGCCTTCCAATGATCATAAAAAATTTCAAACTTTTTATGGCCATCGGGGAAGGTTTTGTACTATTTTGCAAAAAGTTGCTTGACAACCTTTTAAGCAATTTTTCATTTTTTGCATTTTTTGCAAATTACAATCAAAAGTTATGAAAATGTAAATCAAATGACCAAAATAGGTCCTGAGCATGATGAAGCATGGAATTATGCAAAATTTTGAGATTTTAAGCCCTTTGACCATCTTTGACCATAATTGACCAAGGGCTTATAACTTTGCCAATCTTGTAACTAGGTCTTATGATTTGGTCTAGAATCCTGATTGATTGATCTAACCTATTATAGGTGATCTTAGGACCTTTGTGATTCATCATTTATTATAGGTGCTCTTGCACTATACTCCCCTTGAATTTTAAAACTCAAGTTCCTACTTGAGGTTAATTGCTCCATAGAAGTACCATGTTGTTTGATTTGGTTTTTTGTCATCCAAGTTGCATCAATATTGGGGAGCCCTTTCCACTTGACTAATTACTTCATGTACTTTTGGGTTTTTGTTTTCTTCAGCAACTTGGTGTCCAAAATTTCTTCTAACTATGTTGGCTTTCTTTGAGGAAGATTAGTTATATAGTTTTCATCATGGATGTTTATTTGCTCACCTTGTTCACTTGTTGAATTTTCTATGCCTTTGTAGGGGTATGATGCATGGTCCAAATTTCTTCATCTGAGATTTGGAACATCTACCCTCAACTAGTCTCTATTTTCTCAAATATGCCCAACCTTGTCTCCAACATTGAAGTGGATTTATCTTCTTTTCTTGTTAGCATGTTCCTTGTATTCCAATGTAGATCTTTGAAATGCTTCCTTGACCTCATTTTGTACTTTAAAAATAAGTTCTATCATTTCTTATCCTTGAGCATTGATTTTGAAATCAAATGGTAGTTCTACTAGGTCAAATGGTTTCTTGGGATGAAGGTCATACACTATTGGGAAAGGTGTCTTGCTTGTTGATCTATTCATGGAGTCATTAAATGCAAACTCTACTTAAGGCAAGAGTAAATTCCAACTTTGAACATATTGTTTGGTTAGGCATCATAGGAGATTGCCTAAGGATCTATTTTCCACCTTAGTTTACCCATCATTATGTGGATGGTAGGTAGGGTTGTAGGTTAGGTTAGTACCAAGTTTCTTGAAGAATGTTCTCCAAATGTTGCCTTGAAACTTCACATCCTATTAGATACAATAGTTTGTGGTAAACCATGGATCCTAACTACTTCCTTAAAGAAAAGATGTGCAATATGAGAAGCATCATTTGTGCTTTTACATGGTATAAAATGGACCATTTTACTAAATCTATCCACTACCACAAAAACACTATCAAAACCTTGCTCAGTTCTAGGTAGCCCCATGAAAAAGTTCATTGAGATTGATTTTCAAGGTCTTGTGGGGATTGGTAAGGGTTGAGATAACCATTGATTTGTTGAAACATCTTTTCCTTGTTGATGGATGGTACAAGTCTCTATGAACTTCTTTACTTCATTATTCATTCTTGGCTAGTAATAAATTCTTTTCACCATATATATTGTTTTGTTAATACCAAAGTGTCCTCCTAGATCACCACAATGTTTCTCCCTTATGATATTTTTCCTCATTGAGAATTTAGGAAGGCGTAGTTGAGCTCCTTTGAATAGGAGTCCATTCTAAATAAGGTATTCAGTTAAATAAGTATGGTATCTTCTAACCATCTCTATGTAAACATTAAAAATATCTACAAAATTAGGATCATCAGCATATAAATGCTTGAGGGAATCAATTCCCACACTTTGAAGCTGTACCCCCTCAACTAGACCAACCCTTTTGCTAAGGGCATCAAAAACTTTATTTGTCACACCTTTCTTGTGTTTGATGTTGAAAGTAAAAGCCTACAACTGACAAGTAGATTTTCTTGAGAATTGAAAAAGCTTAATGCATGGTTGTTAGTGTATACTACAAATTCTTTTGGGATTAGATAGTGCCTCCATTTCTTGAGCGATTGAACCATGGCATAAAGCTCCAAATCATAAGTGAAAACTTCTTCTTAGCATCATTTAATTTGTTATAAAAAGAAAGCTACCGCCTAACATTTTTGACATAGGACTACACCTATGGCCAAATTATTTACATTAGTTTCCATAGTGAAGACCTTGTTGAAATTAGGTAGAACCTAGATTGGGTATTGAGAGACTTTGTTCTTCAAGTATTGAAATGCATCATTTTCTTCTCTAGTCGAAGCAAATTTAGTCTTACTTCCTACTTTAATGATGTTAAGCATTGGTGCACACACATTACTAAAGTTTTTGATAAAATTCCTATAGAAGGTGGCAAGACCATGGAAGCTTCTTACATCACCTTGGTTCTTTGGTGGAGGCTAGTTGATGATTGCCTCAACCTTCTCAGGGTCTATCTTGAGGATACCTTGTGAAATCACAAAACTTAGGAACACAAGTTCCTTATTCACAAACATGCACTTTCCCAAGTGGATCCCCAACTTGTGCGGATGAAGACTTATTAATACATGTTCATCATGATTAAGATGCTCATCCTTATGATGATTGAATATTAGTATGTCATCAAGGTAAATACCAACAAATTTGTTGATAAAATCAATGAAAATCTCATTCATAATCCTTGTAAATTTACTATGAGCATTGCTTAACCCAAAGGTCATCACTAACCATTCAAACAAACCTTTAGTACTTTTGAATATTTTCTTCCATTCATCACCTAGTTTTATTCTAATCTAATGGTGTAGACACCTAAAATTGTTCAATTGAGCACAAATACTCTTATCTTGACCAATTAAATAGATATTTATTATTTATTTAATTTTAGCCTTATCCTACCTTTAATTAAATAAATTTACATTTATTAAAATGTGTGAGAAACCTTGAGCCTCCAATCCTCTTACACATGTCATTGACCCATCACATCAAAGGTTGCTCACACATGTGTGTGCATCTTTCCCCCTTTGAATAGTCAAAACCCTAATCTATATGGATTCCACTTGGCTTCCACCTCATGGACACCTCATAAATCCTAAGTGATTCTAGACCTTCATCTTACATTGAATATCAACTATTCATTTCATCTCATTTCATATAAAAGAAGAACCATCTCCTCATTTCCATAAGAAATCCTCAATCGATTGTTATGCTATAGGGTTTGTGAGCAACCACATACCCTCAACAACAACAACATAAACACTTCTTCATTTTGGGTAGGTTTCCATGTGTTGTACAGAGTATATTAAGATTAGTTCTTGTGTTTATTCAATAAATTTTCATGCTCTCTCCATGTATTTCATATTTGAGGTTTGCATAGATATGTAGGAATAAACTTAGTTGCTTTTTTTAATTCCCTTTGTTACATTTTATGCAATACATTTGGCACACCTGGTCGGACCCACTTCATGGGTTCAAACTAACTTTCTAATGTATTTTTGAGTGTCTGTTTTGAGTTTAAACTTGTAGGTTGAAAGCTTGAACTTGGAGATCAAGTTTCTTAAGGAGCCTCAAATCAAGTCAATAAGCTCACCATTGTGCTCAAAGCACTTAAGAGGAGACTTTTGACATATCATTCTCTATTATTTTTTCATTTTTCTATTTTCAAATTGTAGGAGTGTATAGACATGTTGGGTATACTTCTTTTCTTATGGAAAAATAGAAGCGTAAAAAAAAATTTTCACTTTCTTATTTTCCAAGTCATTTATTTGCTTTCTATTTTTAAAAAATGATATATATTCTATACATTTCATTTATATATATGATATATATAAGTTTTTGAGTTAGAAAAATTAGATTAATTTTTTTTTTAAATGATATATATTATATATATTTCATTTATATATATGATATATAAGTTTTTTAGTTGGAAAAATTAGATTTAAAAGTTTTTAAAAAATATTAAAAAATAAAATTAAAAATTTCTTTTTGTGCAAGCTCCACCTATAGATGCCACCACTGCACCACCCCAGTACCATCACTGGTGGCTCCCTTAATGCCCACTGAGTATCTACTATTTCCACCCTCGGCTCCTACTATAGTGTGCACCCCTGGCCACTGTGACTGCTGCCTCCCCTATAGATTTCTGCCTTCCACCATCATGGGTTTTGTCTTCTGCCTTGCCCATGGCCATGCCAAGTCTCCCCCACCCATGTTGAAACCCCCTATGACCATTCTCTCTACTGCCTCTGCTACCCACGCCACTTGCAACATCGCACAACCCATGCTTTTTTGTGGCTTCCCTTGTCTACCCTGCCCTCTATGCACCTAGTTACCACTACTGCCACTACTAAACTAGTAGTGCCTACACCTACCAAAATCCTCCACCCATGCTTCCCTACTCCCTCTATCATTGCTTCCTTTTGTAGTGCCACCTGCTCTACTTGCTGCTTCTTTGCCAAAACCTTGTCACCTATTCTCCTCCACTGCCAAAGCCAAAAAACCACCGCTACCACTCACCCTAAACCCCCACCAACCCTAAACACTGGTGGCTAGATTTCTTTATTCCAATTGAAGGTATATTATTTTTTTTTTCTTTTATTTATTTGTTTATTTATAAAAAAATATTGTTTTTTCTTTTTCAGTGTGCATTCTCAATACCTTTAGTGGTGTCATAGGATAGGGGCTACTCTAAGCCTATTTATGTATTAGAAAAATAAAACGTTAAAATAAATTTCCCCATAGTAAAGCTTTCATTTTTTGGGATTTTATTCAGAAAAATCAAGTTATTTATTGAAGCATTACATATGGGAGCATTCTAGAAATGACTAACCATGTTTTTTGCAGGTGTCTCCTTAATTTTTTTTTTGGGAATGAACTTGAAAGCTTTAACACTTGTCTTTGAATTCATGTTGCACTTAATTGGACAAATCAAATACACTCTTCAATGACTAAAGTTAAAACAAGAAAATTCAATTTTGAATGCATAACCAATTGAAAAAAACTTTTCACTTGGATGAATGTTGTTAAAACACAATCTTGAATTCTTAAAGGTTCAAAAGAACATTGCAATGAATATTTAGATTTGGTGCTTCAAAATAATACTCACTCAATCTTGAATGCAATAAAGGAATTTTCTCTATCCCTATCAAATTTCTTATGTTGACACCAATCTATTTATTTTTGTTGACAAACTCTCGATTTATTATTTTGACAATGTTATCAAGTTGAAAAGAAAATTGTATGTTATAAACATGAGTGTCTTCAAGAATAGATTAAAAAACCTAAAGCTCCATTGGAAAAGAACAAGTGTCTTTTAAACCCAAGACCACTTACATATTCGCTCCTCTCATGCCTTTGGGTGATCTTGAGTGCAAAAGAAATAAGTGACCTTGTTTTATACTTTTCAAGAGGCCTACTTAGGGATTTCATCACCCCTTGGGATGACCTCAACTCTAGCATTTTGGTGGAGTATAAATGCGAGAGGTGAATTGAAAGACGCCTCTCTTGAAAATAAAATCTTGTCACTCTTGGCTAAGCCCCCAAAGAACTTTATACCTTTGGGAAGTGAAGGTGGAGATTTGGGTTACTGTCTCCTCCCAGCTATGTGGCATTATTTTATTTCATCTTTATATTTTTCCTCACATACCTTGCATATATCAAGGACACCCCTAGCTAAGCTTATGTATCCTAGTCAAAACCTTATAGGATTGTTGGTGTGTTTAACATTCTTGAGTGTTCAAAATCCCTCCCCGCCCCATATTTGAAGGGGACACACAATCTAAACTTTTCTTGTATATATTTCATTGCATGTTATATTTCAAAAAAATCCAAAAAAAAACATGAAACTTTCAAAATCCAAAAGCCATAAAACTTCAAAACTCGAAAACATTGAAAATTTTGAAAACTCAAAAACATCATAAATGTTCAAAATTCAAAAAAATGATGGGGACACAACCCAAGCATAGAATGGACACAATAGGAAAGGAAAAAATTTATTAACTATAAAAATATGCTAGTACACTTAGTGCAGAGGAACAAACTCCAAAACATGCCCTATGGGCTTACAATAGCATAAATCTGGAGATAAATTCTTCTCCCAGTACCTTCTCTCAAACTCCACTCCTAACTGCCTTTTACAATGCCATAAATGTTCTTAAATAGACCCCAGAGGGTTAAGGATTAGGAATACATTCTAGAAAGTTCTAGTAGGCATCCGCCAACCAAATAGAAGGCTCTAGAAGTCACATTCGAAGTCGGTGCAAAACTAGAAGAATCCAAAAAATGGTAACCGAACTTTCGGGAGGCATAACTTTTGAACCGTAGCTTTGATTGATGAACCGTTTACATTTTTAGAAAGCTCTTGAAGTTCTCTATATCCCTATGGACCAGCTTCACTCATCCCCCATTTTTTGGCCCTATTCAAGGTCATTTAATGCCCCTAACTTGACTTTGAAGCATTCTTAGGATGTCTCCAAAAACTGAAAAACTGCGATAACTTTCAAATCGTGGGGCTTTTTGACCTAATTACTTTTCTAGAATGCTCTAAATTACAATGAAAATCTTTCAACCAATTTACACCTTCTAGTTCCCCAAAGTGATGGCTCAATTATATACTCCTATTTTTTCTTCATTTATACGTATCCCAAGATGTTCAAATACTCTATCCGAGAACAGTAATAGTGGAACTATGAGAGTTGGAACCTTTATTTGACCCAAATGGGTATCCAAAAATGAAAACACATGAAATAGAAACTAAGTCTAAGTACATTTTTTTTTGGGTGACACAGGATTGCCCTTATACCTTTGGATTCTCCTGCATCAAACACCTAGGGTAGATTGAAAAGTGACCCTGTCACTTTATGAATGATAGAGGAAATCCCAAATGGGAAACCACAGCTGCTAATATCCAAGTTGAGTCCTCTATCAGCCATCCTTTCCACTTGACCAAATACTCTTCATACTACCTATTTCTGGTACTCCTGCCCACACGATGATCTAGAATGTCTTATATCTCCTCCTTCTTAGAAGCAGGAATTGGACATGGCTCTAACATCGGCTCCTGATCTGCACCATCATCATGATACTCTATTAAGTCTGCAATGTTGAAAATAGGAGAAATGTGAATATCATTTGGCAACTCCACGTCATATGCATTTCCTGAGTCATGTTTCTTCAAAATTTTGCAGGGGCCAAATTTCTTCATTTTTAGCTTGTTGTAAGTACCGGCTGGAAATCTTTCTTTTCATAAGTGTACCATGACTAGATCCTTACTTGGAATTCCTTATGTCTTCTCCTTTGATCAGCCCTAGCTTTATACTCTTAATTCATCTTGGTAATGTGTGCCTGAACCTCCCCATGTAAGTGCTTGATATGTTCAGCAAATTCTTCAGCTTCAACACTTGTCCTCTCCCCTTGCTCTATCTTCCTTAATTCTGGTGCAATCCTTGGGCTACTTCCATATACAATTTGGAATGGTGATCTACCAGTACTCCTGTTTATAGAGTTATTGTAAGAAAACACTACTTGTGGTAGAATCAAATCCCACCCCTTGGGCTTATCCCCAACTAAACATCTCAGCAAATTGCCTAGACTTCTGTTCACCACTTCTGTTTGGCCATCAGTCTATGAGTGATGTGTGGAACTGAATTTCAAGTCTGTTCTCAACTTTTTCCACAATGTTCTCTAGAAATACCCCACAAATTTAGTGTCTCTGTCAAAAACTATACTCTTTGGGAGATCATGTAGTCTTACCACCTCTCTGAAAAACATGTCTACAATATGGATAGCATCATGAGTTTTGTGACATGGAATGAAATGTGCCATTTTGGAGAACCTAACAACCACCACAAATACTGAGTCATTACCCCTTTGTGTCCTCAGCAATCCAAGAACAAAATCCATACTTATGTCCTCCCATGGCTTTGATGGAACATGCAATGGCTGATATAGTCCAGTATTATGACTAAATCCCTTGGCAACTTGACAAATCTGACAACTCTATACAAAATTCTTCACATCCTATGAAATTTGAGGCCAAAAATAATGTTCTCTAAGAATGGAAATGGTCTTATCTCAACCAAAATATCCTACGATCCCTCCACTATGTTTCTCCTTAATCAAATTTTCCCTCATGGAACTCCTTGGAATGCATAATTGACTGCCCTTGAACAACATACCATCCTGAATCAAATAGTCTAGCCACTTGGTTCTATCTATAGCAACAAGCTCTTTACAAGCATTCCATGCTTTAGAAAAATCAAGATCCTCAGGGTATAGATCCTTAAGTTCATCAAACCCAGCTACTTCAACCTACATTATTGTAAGCAACAATTATCTCCTACTTAGTGCATCTGCAACCCTATTAGATTTTCCACTTCTATGCTTCAACACAAATGTATAGCTCTGCAAGAACTCTACCCATTTCATATGCCTTTGATTCAATTTACCTTGGCTATTTAGGTGCTATAATGCCTGATGATCAGTATACAAAACAAATTCCTTTGGCAATAAATAATGCCTCCATTTCTTTAAGGCCTGAACTATTGCATAGAACTCTTGATCATAAACAAAATACTTATTTTTTGTATCATTCAATTTTTTTCTAAAATATGCAATAGGCTTACCTTCTTGGCTCAATACAACCCCAATAGCACTGCCACTAGCATCGCAATCCATCTGGAACACCTTTCTAAAATCTGGAAGTGCCAACATAGGTTGTTCTATTACTGTCTTCTTCAGCAATTCAAAACTTCTCGCAGTTGCCACAGTCCATTTGAACTCTTTTCTATCCCCTCTTATTGTGTCAGTTAGGGGTGCACATATGCCACTGAAATTCTTAATGAACTTCTTATAAAAACTAACCAGACCATGAAATGATCTTACCTCAGTAGCAGACCTTGGAGTAGGCCATACCAAGATGGCTTTTACCTTCTCTGGATCCATTTTGAGACCTTCAGGTGATATAACAAACCCCAAGTAGACTAACTCCCTTTTTGTAAAGATACACTACTTCAAATTAATTAATAGTTTCTCTTCCCTTAACCTTTCAAGGAAACTACGAATATGCAATAAATGTTCTTCCAAAGTCTTGCTGAAAATTAAAATATCATCCAAATGGACAATAACAAATTTTCCCAAGAACTTCTTAAGTACCTCATTCATAAGCTGCATGAAGGTGCTTGGGGTGTTCGTCAATCCAAAGAGCATGACTAGCCACTCATAAAGACCATCCTTGGTCTTGAAGGCTTTTTTCCACTCATCTCCTTCTCGTATTCATATCTGATGATAGCCACTCTTGAGATCTATCTTTGTGAAATACTAAGCTCCACTCAAATAGTCCATAAGATCATCCATTCTTGGCAAAGGAAATCGATACTTGATGGTTATCCTATTTATAGCTTGAGAGTCTATACACATCCTCCACTCTCCATCCTTCTTTGGTGCCAGTACTATAGGTACTACACACGGACTTAGGCTCTCCTAAATCAAGCCCTTACTCAATAGCTCATGAACCTATTTATTTAGCTCCTCAATTTTAGTAGGAGTCATCCTGTGAGCAACCTTGTTAGGAAAACTAGCTCTAGGGATTAAATTTTTTTGATGACTGATTTGCCTTACCAGTGGCAATCCTTTTGGAACATCATCAGAGATGATATCTCCAAACTCACCTATTAAATCTAAAACTTCAAGTGGTATTTCACTACTACCTTCTTTATCTTTCCTAGGGATCAAAGCATAGCACATACGCTGATGTTTCATGCCATCTAAAAACTTCCTTCCATCAACAAGACAAATCCTAGCACTGCTACATATCTTTTCGCCTTCCTTTTTCATGGGCTTCAGTTTGTGGCGAACTCCATCCTTTGTTAGAGAGTATGTGTTTGCATGACCATCATGTACTACATGCCTATCAAACTGCCATGGTCTACCCAATAATAGATGGAAAACATCCATTGGAATAACATCATAGAGAACTTCATCATGGTAACTCCCAATTTTGAATTTCACTAAACATTGTTCACTTACCAGGACCTTATGATCATCCTTCACCCAAGCAATTCGATAGGGCTGGGGGTTTTTCTCCCTCTTGAGCTTCAGCTTAGAGGCTATCTCCTTTGATACCAAGTTATCAGTGCTACCACCATCAATGATCACATCACAACATTTATCCTCACACTTGCACCTGGTATAGAATAAACTCCTTCTTTGTCCTAGTTTAATCTCACCACTTAGTAGGACCCTTTCATTTACTAAAGTCTCTCCTCTTTCTGCATCCTCTGAATGTGATGATTGGGCATCCTCATTCACATGAGCAACCCTAGCTTGACCCTCAGCTCTCCTATTTGTCCTTCCTTGTCATTGAGGGCATTCAAAGGCATGATGACCTTCTTCATTTCAATGGAAATAGGTACACAAAAGCCTCCTCTTCCTTTTCCATGTTCTCTACCTCTTCCTCTCTAATTTCCAAAGTCTCAATCATAGGAGTGGTAGAAACCCTCATTCCTCTGGTTCCTGCTAGTACCCACATCTTCATTTTTCTTTTGGGTTTCATTTCAGCCTCTAGATGACCTACCACTACCCCTTCCTCCTTGACCACACCCTCTTTTTCTCCCTTCAAACTTTTTATTTAGCTTCTCTTCAACTCATAGGGAAAATTGATATGCCTCTTCAACGCTGGTCATTCTTACCAGACTTAATTCCTCCTAGATGCTAGGTCACAACCCAATGATATAACGAGCAACCTTCTCCTTATTTTCTTTTGCATGGCCCGATCTAATCAGAAGTTGATAAAACTCCTCTATATATTCTTGGACTAACTTTCTTGCTTCCTTTAACCCATGCATCTTCTTAAACAAATCAAGCTCATAGTCAACAGGAATGAACTGCTTCTTTAGTTTGTCCACCATGTGATCCCACCTTGTGATCTTATCCTTTCCTCTTCTATTTATTTCCAATTGAACCTCTTGCTGCCAAATTTTGGCATGTTCTTTCAGTTTTTCCTTTGCAAATTTAACCCTATCTGGGTCCTTGATATCCTCATACTCAAAGTATTCTTCAAGTTCATTGATCCAATCGATCAACTCATCTAGTTTCAAATTTCCTGAAAATACACCCACATCAATTATAGGTCTTTTCCCAAACTTATTAATGGCCCTAAAAAGCCTTTCCTCTACTTGATTCAGAACTTCCCCATCAAATTCCCCTTCTGGTCGAATTTCTTCTTTATTGTCATCCTCACTTTCATCGCCTGCAACAACATTTGTTCCTCTATGGAGCTCCTCCTGCAATGGTTGAACTTGCCTTTGGAGGGCTGTAACCTCCTCAAGATTAATAGCTCTAGCCCTTCTTCCACACTCTCTTTGTGGAGGCATCTTCTTAACTCAAACCCACAACCACATAGTCCTAGTGCAAATTGCCTCACAGTCACCGCTTTGTCTACACACTCAGAAAAACTAGCTCTAATACCACTTGATGGGGACACAACCCAAGTATATAATGGACACAATAGGAAAGGGAAAATTTTATTAACTGTAAAAATATGCTAGTACATGTAGTGTAGAGGAATAGATTCCAAAACATGCCCTATGGGCTTACAATAGCATAAATCTGGAGATAAATTCTTCTCCCAGTACCTTCTCTCAAAATCCACTCCTAACTACCTTTTACAATGCCAGAAATGTTCTTAAATAGACCCCAGAGGGTTGAGGATTAGGAATACATTCTAGAAAGTGCTAGTAGGCATCTGCCGACCAAATAGAAGGCTCTAGAAGTCACATTAGAAGTCGGCGCAAAATTAGAAGAATTCAAAAAATGGTAACCGAACTTTTGAGAGGCATAACTTTTGAACTGTAACTCTGATTGACAAACCGTTTACATTTCTAGAAAACTCTCGAAGTGCTCTATAGCCCTATGGAGAAATTTTCTTGTCCCCCATTTTTTGGCCCTGTTCAAGGTCATTTAATGCCCCTAACCTGACTTTGAAGCATTCTTAGGATGTCTCCAAAAACTGAAAAACTATGATAACTTTCAAATCGTGGGGCCTTTTGACCTAATTATTTTTTTGGAATGCTCTAAATTACAATGAAAATATTCCAACCAATTTACACCTTCTAGTTCCCCAAAATGATGACTCAATTACATACTCCTATTTTTCCAACATTTACACATATCCCAAGGTGTTCAAATACTCTATCCTCAAACACTAATAGTGGAACTGTGAGAGTTGGAACCTTTATTTGACCCAAATGGGTATCTAGAAATGAAAACACATGAAATAGAAACTAAGTCTAAGTACTTTTTTTTTTGGGTGACACAAGATTGCCCTTAAACCTTTGGATGCTCCTGCATCAAAAAACCTCATAAACAACAAAAAAAGTCTTTTTTTAATTCCTCTTATTCAAAGTTATCCACATCAATTCTGAATCACTTCTTCTATCCATAAAATTAATCACCATCATGAATCTCTTTTCTTAATCATTCAAATAATTCCTCAAACTCTTAATCATCTCTATTGGTCCAAATCATTTCCTCATCTTCCTAATCATTCAATCAAATTCCTAATCTTCATTCTAGTGACGATTCATAATCCACATCAAGATTTAATTTCCTTAGCTAATCTCATAATAATCCTTAACTAAATCCTTCAAATAATCATCATTCTAATCCAATCCCTTGTCAAATTCATTCATTTCTAATCAATTCATAATTCAATCCATTTATAACTTCATCCAAAATCAATCTTTGTAATTTCATCTACTGAAATCTTCTTCTAATTCAATTTTTCATAAAAATCTTTTACTTTGGACATAGGAGCACCATCATAAATATTGGAATTTAATCCTAGCTATCTTGACTAACTCAAATCAATGTCATCAATCATCTTTCTCCTTCATCAAGATTCAAACCAATCTTTAGGAAGAAAGATTTATGCAATGTGTGATACTATACCTTCATCCTTAGAAAACATTGTCATAGTTACACTCTCACTTGGGAGGATTTGTCCATCACCAATATTGAGTCATCTATCTTATATCCTATTCCAACTTGGGATCATTTGTCCATTTCTAAGTGGAAGATGATATCGCCATTCAAATCTAACATCCAATTGTTTTCAATATCATAATGTCTTTATCTACATGAAAGTTATATTAAACCTTCATCCAATATCAAATAAAATCAAATCAAGACAAAAACAAAAATTTCTCCTAGTCCTAAGGTCATATTTTATCCATCATCAAATGTTTCATCACTCTTCATCTAAGTTCATGGAAAATAATTGGCTTAACCAAATGGTTGAAGGTCTTCAAAGGAAATCTAGTTTTATATCTACCATTCAACCTACATACCAAATTAATCCTCAAAATTTCATATCCAATCCTAATCCATCCCACATTCATTATCCTTCTACCTTTGACAAGGGAGATCCACCTCATTATCCATCATCCACATATGATTCTCCTCACAACCCACATAATGCCTCAAATAAACAAATCCATTGCCTAAGAATTAGAGGAACTTAAGAATTATTTCTTTAGCCTATCAAATAAGTGTCAAAAGAAAAAATATATGTTGCAAAACATATGTTCTCTTCCCCCATGCCTCAAAGTCCATAATCCTCATATTCCACCCAACCAAAATCCTCCATGTAGTTCCCCATAATTTCAGCTTAATATCCAAAACCATCATCCCAATCACCTACCTAATACTCAACCTCCACACAATCCCAATCCTCAAAAATTCACATCATCCCCACTTTTTAATAAGTATGTCTTTTTCCCACAATAATTGGTAGAAAGGTTGTATAATTCCAAAACTAAAAATAAAGTGATCCAATCATCCAAAGTCACACACCTAATTCCATCTCAAGACATTGTTCCAAAGCATGCCATTATGGATTCCTCCTCTCCTTTAGATCCAATAAATTCAACATCCCATGATTCCCTTATTCCTCAAAATCTATTTATCCCTCTTAATCCATCTTATGATCCCTTTCCTAATCAATATCAAGACATTCCATGTACTACACACATTATTGATTCCCCTCCATCACATGAGTTAGCATCCATTGATCTTATACTTCATGAATATTATACTTCCACTCCATCCACTAATACTCCTCCATGTCAACATAAAATCAATCCATCTCATGGTTCCATTTACTCCACTCCATTATATGATTCTATCCCATCTTATGATCCACTCATTCCACAAAATAATCCTCTTATAAGTCAAGATCAAAGTACCCCTTCATTCACATTTCATGACACTAATCCATCACAAGACCCTATATGCCCTCGTAATCCCCCTCTTGATCCTAATCCTTCACATGATCCTATAACACCTATCTAATCCAATTAGGAACCCTATATACATGGACTCACATATTCTATTGAAAATAATAAGTATTCCATTGAAGAAATAATATCTTAAGATGTTGGTACACCTTCCACTCCTTCCAAATCCAACATTCCTCCATCCAAACCCAAATGTTCCCATCATCCATATTCCAAGTCCAGTTTGGGAACTTCTATCCATAATTCACTTCCTTCCTCACTTCCATCCATTTTGGGTCCTTATGTTCCAAATCCAAACCCTTCATCCCTTCCATCCATTTTTGGTCCTTACATAAATCCATCCACCATATACATGTTTTCTACTTCATCCCCTCATGCTTCTAATAATGATCAACAAAGATACACATCCTTGAATTCCTTCCAGTGTTCATCATACATAATGTCATCCATAAGCTCCCCATCCCATTTATCCTCATGCATCCATACCATGGCCAATGGAAGAAAATTGGACACCAAAGATAAAGTGAATGAAGCCAAAAATCTGCAAAAATCCATGGATCAACATGTTCCCTCTAAAAGACATGTTCAAGAAAAGAAAAATACAACCCGAAAAAGAACAAGAAAAAATTAGAAGGGCAAAAAGGCTTAAAATAAAAAGTGCAAAAATTATGTGGATTCCAAAGCTACTTCATGAAGCAATGAATTTGATAGAAAAATTCAAAAATGAAATCAAAATTTGTTAATCCAAAGGCTTCCTTCATCCATAAATCCTCAAAGCTTCCATTTACCAATTCTATTTTGGGTCCTTATGTCCTAAAATCCACCATCCTAAATCCATCATCTCCTTCATCCATTTTGGGACCTTATATCCCAAATTTCAAACTTTCTCCTCCATATCCTCCAAGGTTTCCTACTTTCCATCACCTTTCAAGTTGTGTGCCAATATCGATATTTCCACCTCCTTCATCCACTCATTCACAAGCCTTCCAACCTAGCATCCATCAACCATGTCTTCCTCCCAACCGTTCCACCCCCTTAATCCAAAAAATTTCATAAATCATTATCCTCCATTTCCCAACTCATTTCATCCTTCTTTTCACTATCCTACCAACATCTATGAGAAAATAGTAAAAATTCCTTGAAAATAAAAAAGAAAAAGAAAAAAAAAAATATCAAGGGATACCATCCATGTATCTATATGCTTGAGTCCTCCCTTTGTTTTCCTATCATATATCCATTGTCTTCCAATTCCACTTATCCATCCATTCACTTTTCCTCTTCCACTTGTACTCCACACTAGGGGCAAGCTCCATCTATATTGCATTGCCTTATATTTATTCCATATTTCCATCTATTAGCCATCATATTTTTTCAACTTGGATCTTGACTATTATTTTCTTTCCGTCCATCCATATATATCCCTTTCTCATTATCCACACATTATCCTACATATTTCCATCCACTTTCATATATTTTATCTTGACATCCTATCCATATCTTGCCTCCCATAGTCATTGTTATGTTCATTTCCTCCATCCTCCATCCATAACCCTACATAATTCTATCCTTCTTTCACATGCCGTTGGTCTTGATTATACCATACATTTCCTCCATTTCATGTTTCATATCCTTCATTTTATTATTCCTATTATATTCACTTCCCTCAAATTATATCCTTTTCCCATCAATCTTCCATTTTTATGACTATGCTTGTGATCAATACTAGAGGCACAACAACAAAATGTTCATACATGCTTTGGAAAATAAACAAGCCTTCATTTTCTCTATGTATCCCCACATCATATTTCCATTCCATGCACTCTTTCCCACCATATTTCCTTCCATTTTCCTATCCTTGGTATGGGGCATTTTAACTCCTTTGAAACATGGTCCTTGGCTCCCTATTTTTTGATAGCATATCCTCTGTCCCCTATATTCTTTCACCTTTCATTTAATCCATATATCATTCCATCCATAAAAGTCTCTCCACACTTCTCATCCATTTACCATGCCTTGGTTCTCCTTTGTCATTGGTCTCAATCTACTATATCCTACATCCTTTCATATCAAATTCATTTCTCCTCTAATTCAATCAAATTTACCTTCTTCTAATCCTTTCACATCAAATCATGTTATCTTCTACTCCAATCATTTTTCATCCTATCAAAATCATTCTTCCAATCTCATCCAAGTTCATTGTTCCAATTGCATTTCAATTCAATCTATTCATCAAAATCTCCATAAAATCAAAAAGTAATCAAGTGCAATCAAGCCTAATCCAATCAATCCAATCTTGCAATATTGTACATTAATCCTTAATCAAATAATCAATTTGACCCAATCAACTGATAATCCATTGACTATATTTATACATCATAATGGGATGTTTCCTTCCCAATCCTTGGATGCACATTTTTCTTATCATTAACTTTGTCATCCTCAATCAATAATCATCAATCAATCCATTAATTGGTTTTCAGCTTGACAAGGGGCAAAATTTTGGTTTTCTTTTGGTTTATTGTGCATTATTCCTTGTCATTTGTATACATTAGTTTTTTTTTCATTTATCATGGTCTTTGAATCCTATTGTCCCAAGGAATCATGGTCTTCCATATCATGGTTTCATAAGGTATATGGTTGTATTAGACACCTTTTTATCATGTACTTGAAACATTGTCATCTTGGTTCCTCATACCTTTGTGCATAGTGTTGAATACAATAACAACTTATTGTTGTTCACACCATTGCAGCATAACTTGATCAATCTTATAATTTTCCACTCCCTTCCATACTCTTATCCATTTCATGAGAACATCCACTTTCTCCTAACCCACATGTCCTCTCAAGGGGGCATACCGTCCCACCCTGGTCATCCTTCCTTGTCCTTCCATGACTAGGGCATTATGCTACTAGTCTAATCCTTCCATCCACTATATTTTATTTTTATTTGATATACCATCACTAATTTTATATCAAAGAGGGGAAAAATGTAGACACTGAAAACTATCCAATTGAGCACAAATACCCTTATCTTGGCCAATTAAATAGATATTTATTATTTATTTAATTTTAGTCTTATCCTACCTTTAATTAATAAATTTACATTTATTTAATACATTCATCTTTATCTCCTATTCTTGATTTAAATAATTTATATTTATTTAAATGTGTGAGAAACCTTAAGCCTCCAACCCTCTTACACATGTCACCGACTCATCACATCAAAGATTGTCACACATGTGTGAGCATCTTTCCTCTTTTGAATGGTCAAAACCCTAATCCACATGGATTCCATTTGGCCTCCACCTAATAGACACCTCTTTGATCTTGAGAAATCCTATCCCTTCATCTTACATTCAATCTCAACTATCCATTTCATCTCATTTCCTATAAAAGAAGAACCATCTCCTCATTTCCATAATAAATCTTCAATCTATTGTTATATTGTGGGATTTGTGCGCAAACACATACCATCATCAACAACAACATCAACACTTCTTCGTTTTGGGGATGTTTTCATGTACTGTATGTAGATTAAGTTTATTTCTTATTTTTATTTCAATACATTTGAATGCTCTCTCCATATATTTCATATTTAAGGTTTGCATAGATATGTAGGAATAAACTTAGTTTCTTTTTTTTATTCCCTTTGTTATATTTTCTACAATACATTTGGCATGCCTAATTAGACCCACTTCATAGGTTCAAACTAACTTTCTAATGTATTTTTTAGTGTCTTTTGTGAGTTTAAGCTTGTAGGTTGAAGGCTTGCACTTGGAGATAAAATTAGGTGCTTTTTTTATTCCATTTGTTATATTTTACGCAATATAGATAATATCCAAACTTCAACTCTATCATAGTGAAATAGCAAGCTCCTTCTAGTCCATCCAATAAAACCTCAATTCTAAGCATGAGGAATCTATATCTTATGGTAATCTTGTTGATAGCCCTACTATTAGTGCACAACCTCCATTTTCCATCCTTCTTGGGAGCAAGGACATATGGAACACCACAAGGACTTAGAATTCTCTATATTAGGCCTTTTTTCATGAATCATTGACTTGCTTGGAAATTTCAACATGTTGAGTTGGATTCATTTTATAGGGTGCCTTGTTAGATAGATAAGAGCTAGGTATCAATTCAATTTAATGACTAATATCTCTAATGGGAGGGAGGCTTGTGGGCAAGTCAGTAGCAGTAACATGAATGTACTTTTGCAGCAAGTCTTGTATCTCTTGGGGAATAGGATCTTTGTCCTTAGAAGTTATGTTTTCATTTGGCTTAGAGACTAATATAAAACCTTGTGCATCAGGTTTCTTCAAGGATTTGATCATTTTTTTATCATCTATGGTTACAATAGTAGGCTCTACTTTAGAATCACGCATGCGCTTCATGGTGAAAGTGTTTGACACTAATAGAGAACGAAATGTAAAGACACCAACAAGATAAAGAGGTAGAGGTAGCATATTTCAAAGAAGAAGAAGTAGAGCCTATGGAGAAGGTAGAAGATTTGACAATACAATTCAAGATAAAGGAAATACATAATAGAATGAATAACCTACTGGGGAAAGAGGTAATTACTCTACAGGTAGTTATATTGGTTACTCTAAGAAGAATAATAGTGGAAAGAGAGAGGGAAGATCTTATTTTAAGGGAACTTGTTTCAAGTGTGGAAAAAAGGGACATGGAGCTTTTCAACATACTAACTCTCAAAAGAAGATTTGAGGTAATAACAAAGACACTTTGGCTTGTGAAGAAGTTGTTAAAATACCTAATAAACATGAAATTGGTGAGAACCTAATGCTAAGAAGACTCTTGTTGAATGAAGAAGTTAGTGAAGAACCTATTTTAAGAAGAAGTTTGTGTTGGCTTTCTGATTTGATAGAATTTTAATAACCTTTTGAGAATGTAAGAAATACCTAAGAATTAGTTAAATACCATGAAAAATATTCCCATGCAATCCAATAGGACCAACTGACAAGACTTTTAAGTCTTCTTCCCTTTAAATTTTGTACCAATCTACTAAATGCAATCTATCCAATTTACTAAATTCAAGATACAACAATGTAAGATTATCTAACAATATATGCTACATAAGAGAAAGTATGGTCAACTAAGCAATACCCAAATTACCCAAATTATTGAGATTTGACAACCACTACTTAGTTCCTACTAAGTAGCTTACATTGACAAAATCTAGAACTTCTCACACATCAATAAAATTTCACATGAAAAATAATCTCCCACTTTGAGACTGATTAGACTCCACAACAATAAAAAATGTGGCTAATAGGTGCTCACCTTAATACCATAAACAAATAAGATGAACAAAGAAACAACATAAAATGTGAGAATAAAATATGGACTTCTTATTTGTTGGAAGATTAGAGAGATTGTTCGAATATTGGTTGGAAGCATGAATGTTGATGATATGTTACATTCATGACTGAGTTTTTCATTGATGTCAAAATAGCATGTTTGATTTCTTGTGTGGTATCTAACAGAAGAAAAATGAAATGATTAAGTTGATATGGATGAATAGTTGAGCATGATAACCACCTGAGGTTATGGGAGATACTTTTTGAGTATATGGTTTATTTAGTTAATGCCACAAGTAGTAAGGATAAGTCTAGAAGAAGTTATGTAAGTTTTGGTGATGTCTATTTTGAGATAGAGTTTACAAAGGCATATTCTAGTAAACTTGTTATATCTCTTAGCAGAGTTGATATCTTGAGGATCAAAGTTGAGGACATGAAGAAGAAATATTGGGGATGACATGGCTAAGATCACTTGTCATAATATTTGGTGTTCAAAAAGTTATTCAAGTTTCAAGGTAGAAGATTAACATTATCACTAAGTGTAATGTGTTCTTAATGTGGTCCTATAATAATTAATTTAGAAGGACTAACAACCAACTTAGGGAATTTTTTTATGAACTAAATATAAAGGAAGGGAATTTTCCTTTATCATGATGTGTGGTGATATGGATGGATGTGAATTTTGAATGTTGAAAAAGTAGCAAAAACTACAGAATGTGAAGTTGAGAAGAATAGTGTGGAAGTGAAGGAAACTTTATTGTCAAGGTTTTACTGAGTGATCCGATGTTTGGTATTTGGATATGAGGTTCATGACCTAGTCTTAAAGTTCTAACAATGATTGGTCTAGTTTAAAAGATAGAGGAAATAGTAGAAGAAAGAAGAAGATGACAGTAAATTACTTGTTTGAGTAGTGAGCTCTTCCTATCATTGAAATTGCATGTTCAGACTATGGACTCTTCTTGCATGCATTATACCACAACTCCTAATCAAGTTGGAATCTCCTAATAGGGATTAAAAGTCTCCTAATAGGGACTCATTGTACTAAATGTTGTAATAGACTTCTAACAAGGTCCATCCTCTAAGAAGGAACATTTATATTGGTACATCATCTTGTGGGCATCATTCCCATTGGAGTTTTCCCTCTGATCAATGGTTTCCCAAGTCAACATATCTGGTGTAATTGTAAATATGCACTTTATTATGGTTTATAATTACTTTGGTTGAATGGTTAAGTTTTTTAAATGAGATAAGTGCTTTAATTTTTGGATAACTAATTCACCCCCCTCTCAGTTATCTTGGTGGACTATTTTTTCGAACAATTAGTATCAAAGCATCAGGTCCTTGAAGAAAAAGTTTAACATCTTTGGGAGATCCATAGCGAACATGTTTAGGAAAGATAGTGTGAAGTTTAATGGAACAAATTATGACAACTTTCAGTGCCTTGAATATATGATCTAACTTATCAAGGAGCACAAGTGCTAGAGGAGATTTTTCTAGCAGCGGTAGATCCAAAGAGGATAGAAAGATTGATGAAGCAATAACCCTTCTAGTAAGAAGAGAAAAGGAAGTAAGAAAAGTTTTAAATTCTAGACTTGTGATGAATATGGTCATTATGCATCTAAGTTTCCTAAAAGGGAGAAAAAATTATAAGGGAAATTGTAAGCCTAGAAAAGATAGAGATTATTTGTATGCAAATGAAGATTATGATTCTAATAAACAAGAATTAAGTGCCAATGATGATGAAATTGGATTTGTGGCAATTAAAGAAGAAATTCTAGAGAAAGTAGCTTTGGTATCATAGGTTGAGAAGAAATTTAAATGGATAATTTATAGTGGTTTTTCACATCATATGACTGGTGACATGAACAAGTTTGTTGACTTCAAAAGTTAGGATGGAGGAATTGTCAGAGTTAGAAACAATGCAACATGCCAAGTAAAAGGTATTGGATCTATAACTCTTGATAGTAAAACTAATACTGAGGATGTATACTTTATTAATGGTTTAAAGCACAATCTTTTGAGTGTTGGACAACTAGTAGACAAGAATTATTAGTTGTAGTTCACTAAAAAGACATGCATGATCAAAGATAAAGATGGAAAGGTAATTAGAACTATTAGGATTAAACCATGGATAGAAATAAAAATTACATGTAAATATAACAATTAACAAAAAAATAATAGATCACACAAAAAAGAAAACAAGATACCAAGATTTAATGTGGTTCACCGAATCCCAATGCTATGTCCACCAAATAGCAAGTCCAATATTATTACAATCTAGTGATTACAACCTGATTACAATTTGTAATCCCTTACAACTCAATATTTCCACAAGAATCAATTTTTTCATTGCAACAATAACACAATCCCTAACCCTAAGCATTTTTATACAAGTAATTTTATGCTGCTTTAGGGTTACAACATGTTGACCATATGTATACTATGTATGAAGTATGTACAGTACTTTCCTAATCAGTCACCGCAAAGTAACAGGAATAGGAACTAGATCTAAAGGTAATGTATTTTAGTTGAATCCTACTAAAATAACATGTTTGGTTACAAAGATAGATGACACTTGGTTATGGCCTAACGGATTCTATCATATAAAATTTGATAGTATTGTGAGGACAAGTAGAATGTTTTCTATTAGAGATTTGTTGAAGATTGTAAAACCTACTAACATAATTTGTAAGAAGTGTGTTTTAGAAAAGCATAACAAAACTTCTTTTCCCAGAAAGAAGTTTACTACTACAACACAGTTGGAGATGGTACACACAAATCTCAATGGTCCTATAAAGAATAAAGGATTCTCTGGTGAAATGAATTTTGTGATTCTAGTTGATGTGGGTAGCATTTCTTAAAGAGAAATTTGAGGCATTTGACAAGTTTAAGATATTCAAGAATAGAGTTGAGAATAAATTTGGTATGAAGATTAAATGTTTAAGATTAGATAGAGGAGGATAATTTACTTCGAATGAGTTTAACACATTTTTTGAAGAAAATGGAATCAAAACACAACTATCAACTCTGAGAACCCCTGAATAGAATGACATTGCTGAAAGAAGGAACGAGTTTGTTATTGAAGCTACAAGAGCTATGTTAGTAGAGAATGATGTATCCAAAGCATTTTGGAGAGAAGCTATGAATACAAAAATTTACACCATGAACAGAGTGCAAGTCAAGAAGGACACAAACAAGACACCTTATAAATTATGGTTTGTTCACTCACCTATAGTTAAGTATTTCAAAATATTTCAAAGTAAGTGTTACATAAAGAGAGATGATGAGATTGGTAAGTTTGATGCTAGAAGTGATGAAGGTATGTTTCTTGGTTATTCATTAAGAAGAAAGGCTTATAGATGTTATAATTAGAGAATTAAGACTATTAAGGAAAGTGAAAATGTGAGAATTGATGAGAATTTCATAATACAAGAGAGAATAGTTGATTATAATTCAAATGATGATGTTGTTACTAAGCCAAGGAATGATGAGATATTTCTTGAGACTAAAAATAATTTGTAGAATGAAGGAGAGCCAAGGTAGGAACAAAGCTCAGAACCTATAACAGAGCCAGGAGTTGAGATAAAAACTCTTACTTTAGGAAAGAACATGATAAACAATCACCTATCCAAATAGATCATCAAAATCAAAGACAAAGGTGTGATGATAAGAAGTAAAGTAAATGAAGAACTATGCTTGATATCTCAAGTTGAGCCTAAGAATGTAGATGAAGTATGTAAAGGTAATTACTAGAAATAAGCTATGAAAGAGGAATTGGATCATATAGAAAAGAATGGAACATGGGAATTGGTTTGTAGACCAATAGACAAGAATGTGATAAGAACCAAATGGGTATTCAAGAACAAGATGAATGAGCAAGGAGAAGTTGTAAGAAATAAAGCAAGATTGGTATGTAAAGGTTACTCACATTCAGAAGGAATAAATTATGAGGAGAGTTATGCTCTAGTGGTTAGAATAGAAGTAGTAAGATTATTCTTAGCCTATGCAACATAGAAGAAATTAAAAGTATATCAGATGGATGTTAAGTCAACATTTTTGAATGAAGAACTTGAAGAAGAGGTATACATTGAGTAGCCTGAAGGATGTCATTTGATAGATGAGAAGGACATAGTTTGTAGACTAAGGAAAGCATTATATGGATTGAAGCAAGCACCTAGAACTTGGTACGTGAGGTTGGACAAGCATTTGACAAAGCTTGGATATAGCAAAGGTATGGAAGATAGTAATTTTTATTAGGAAGAAACTGATAATGGTTTGATGATTTTGGTAATATTTTTTGATGACATTTTATTTGGAGGAAATGATGAATAAAGTACAAAGTTTGTAGAAGAAATGAAGAAAAAATTTGAAATTAGTATGATAGGAGAGATGAAATATTTCCTAAGATTATAGATTATATAGAGTAAAGAAGGAATCTTTATTTCTTAGACTAAGTACTTGAAGGAATTTTTAAAAAGGTTTAGTTTTGAAACATGCAAACTTGTTGGAACACCTATGGTAACTAAACACAATTTATCTACTAAGAATGAGATACCTACTATTGAATAGAAGAAGTACAAATCTATGATCAAAGGATTACAATATCTGACTCACACAAATTTGGATATAGAAAATGCAATTCGAATTATTGCAAGATTCCAAGATGATCCCAGAGAAGCACATTATGTAGTAGTGAAAAGGATATTTAGATATCTAAAGGGAACATCTAAGTTTGGATTATGGTATGATAGATCTAATAATTTTACTCTAAGTGCTTATACTGATGTAGATTGGGCAAGAAGTATGGATGACAGAAAGAGCACTAGTGGAGGAGCTTTCTTTCTTGGAGGAAGATTGGTTTCTTGGTTAAGTAAGAAGAAGAGTATGTTGCAGCAACAAATAATTTAAATCAAGTTATTTGGATGAAGAATATGTTGAAGGATAGAAGGATAGAAATTAGTGAACCTTTTGTTATACATTGTGACAAAACAAGCATGGTAAATATGTCTAAGAATCTAGTATTGCATTCGAGGACTATGCACATTTCTATTAAGTATCATATGTTGAGAGAAAGAATTTTAGGAAAGGAAATAAAATAGGAGCATGTGAGAACTAAAGAATAGATTATAGATATATTCACTAAGCCTCTTCCCAAAGAGACTTTTGAGTATTTGTGAGGTATGCTTGACATTATACCCCTTCCTACATCTGAGTAGAAGATGCAAAAGAGCATCAGTCCAGGATAACAAAAAACCATTATTTTTTTGGACTAGATCTTGATGCTTCCTATATTGGGGAGTATATATGATAGACAAAGTCATCTAGGACTCTTGTTAATGTTGTTTTGAATAGTGTCTTTTGACACTCGAGCTAGTAAGTTGTTGCAGAGTTTGATGTAGAGATGTTGGTTGCTAAAACCATTGACATTGATGTCAATGAGGGAGAAGTTTGGCATGAAAAACATTATACTAAGTGGAGAAGTTTGGCATAAACACAACATGATAGTTTGGTATAGAGCACATTGAGGTATATCAATGGGGAAGTATGATTGATGAAGAGGATTTGAAGACAAATAGTCTTTTGTTGGTATTCTTGGAACTAGATGTTTTTCATCTATGTTGCCATCAATGCCAAATGGAGAGATTGTTGGAAGATTGGTTGGAAGCATGAATGCTAATGATATGTTACATTCATGACTGAGTTTGTCATTGATATATACATAGCATGTTTGATATCTTCTATGGTATCTAAAAAAAAAAATTGCAAAAGGATTAAGTTGATATAGACAACTACTTGAGCATGATAACCACCCAAGGTTATGGGTGATACTTTTGATTATCTAGTATATGTAGTTAATGTTGGAAGTAGAAAGGATAAGTCTAGAAGAAGTTAAGTTTTGGTGATTTCTATTCTGAGATATAGTTTACAGAGGCATGTTTAGGTAAACTTGTTATATCCCTTAGCAGAGTTGATATCTTGAGGATTGAGGTTGAGGACATGCAGAAGACATATTAGGGATGAAACAGATAAGCTTAATCATCATAATATTTGGTGTACAAAAATTTATTCAAGTTACAAGGTGGAAGGTTAAGGTCATCGCTATGAGTAACATGTTCTTAATGTGGTCTTATAATAATTAATTGAGAAGGACTAACAATTGACTCGAGGAATTTTTTTAAGGACTTGATATAAAGGAATGAAATTTTCCTTTATCATGATGTGTGGTGATATAGATGGATGCAAATTGTGAATGTTGAAAAGGTAGCAGAAAGTGTGGAATGCGAAGTTGAGAAGAATATTGTGAAAGTGAAGGAAACTTTATTATCGAGGTTTTCTTTAGTGATCCAAGGTTCATGACCTAGTCTACAAGGTCTGGTAGTGATTGGTATAGTTGATAGGATAGAGGAAAGAGTAGAGGAAAGAAGAAGATAACAATAAATTACTTGTTTGAGCAGTCAACTCTTCTTGTAGTTGAAATTATATGTTAGGGCAGTGGGCTCCTCTTGCATAAATTATACCAAAACTCCTAATAGGGTTGGAATCTCCCAAAAGGGATTCAAAGTCTCCTAATAGGAACTCATTGTACTAAATGTTGTAATAGACTCCTAACAGGGACCATCCTCTAATAAGGAATAGTTATATTAGTACATCATCTTGTGGGCATCATTCCCACTGGGGTTTTCCCTCCGATCAAAGGTTTTTGTAGTCAACATATCTAGTGTAATTGTTTATGTGCACTTTATTATGGTTGTTGTTTACTTTGGTTGAATGGTTAAGTTGTTTAATGAAGATAAGTTCTTTAATTGTTGAATAACTGATTCACACCCCATCTGTTAGTTATTTTGGTGGACTATTATTTCTAACATTATCATCACTGCAAATGAAAAATTACACAATTCACAAGTACAATATGCTAACCCACATGGGCATCCTCATTCTAGTAATCTACAAGACTAAGCTATGAACTACCATCTAGATCTATTCTAGAAATTGTTCGAGTCTTTCTTAAATGGGTAATTTTAAGTTGCCCCAGAAGGTTCTAGACATTGAAACCTAATACCTAGGGACAACAACCCTATCAAAACATATAGAGTCAACCAAATACACCTTTGAAAAAATTATTCTAGAAATTTTAGGTAGCCTAACTTTGGAAGGCCATAACTCAAGAAGTATTGCTCCTATTGGCTATTATAACCACTTTTTAGAAACACCAACTCTTGATCTATAGGCTTGGCATAGTGCAAGTGCCCTTCTGTCAAGTTTTCAGACCTCATCCGAGTACTCTAAGGCCTCTAATGGTTAGCTTGAAGATTTTTCTCCAAAATTTTCAACTAAAAATCTTCAATAAATTCTTTGATACTTAAGCTAGAGCATTGATATTTTTTATGGTAAGATTATAATACTAAAATGAACCTTCATGTGAAAAATGAGAACATTCTGAGCTTGTATGACAAACTTATTAAAAATGGCAAGTTTCAAAAAATAGTAACCCCGCTGTCTACTAGTCCTTATTAATATAGGAAGATGATGCAAGATTTCTCTTACACCCAAGATGCTCCTACATCAAAAAAAATTTCTTAGAATAGAGGAAATGAGATGATACTATGAATGATAGAAATAAAGCTTATAAGCACTGAAAAGAAAGAAAGAAAACCTAATTTATTTACAATCCCAAAATTTTTGTTGAAAACAAATTTCATTTCACAAACCATACAAGAACTAAAACTAGACTACCATGAATGAGATAATCAAAATATGGATGTAGAGTCTCACACAGTAGTCCCAACAGCAGGAGTTTGCCTACATCAAAAAATTTTCCGATCTCAAAAAGTTACATTTATAGGCCTTTTTAGAATTCACCACTTACATTTCATGATTATTCAATCAGAGTATCTTTGAACAACATTCTAAGAATAGGATTGATTGGATTCATTACAAATTTTTAGCCTACAAGGAGAATGCTAAATATGGATGTAATATTAGAGAATGAGAGATAGAAGAGATGGCACTTGTTACATCTTTAAGAATGTAAAACTTTGTCAGAGCATCCATTTTTCTTTAGACTTAAGACTTTGGCTCTGTGGTCCTTGATGAGACCAAATATTTCCTTTATTTCATGATAGTTTTAAGACACTTTGTTGATACTCTATTTTATTTCTATCAAAATATTTGTGGACCTATTTTTATCGAACTTATGACAAACCTATGGGTAGAAACTATGCCATCTTTTGCTAGTATTATATATATTATGTAGTATTTCATATAGTTATCAAAATGTGTGTTCTTATATTTGAATTTAATTTGACAAATGTTTATTTGCAAACATGTCTTTGTATTGTAACTAACCTATTAATGAAGACTAAAAGATAATTGGAAGAATTCAAAAGTTGAGCACCAACAACATTCAAGGAGAAGAGAATGCTTAGGAGCAACTATGGTGGAGGAAAGTTATAATGGCTCTAAAAGACATGATAGCTAGTAAGGAGGAGCTATGAAGACATATTTCCTTCTCTACATTTATTCTATGGTGAGTGGATGTTCAGACTTTATTATTCTTTCCTTAAGCCATTATTTCTTCTTCTCACTTTGAGTTGTTATTTCTTTCTTTCTCTCCTACAGATTTAAAGCTAGGTCATTTACTTTTTTGTTATGGAATAAGTGTTGATCTCCTATATATAGAAATCAACCTAAGTGTGTTAGTTTAGCCAGTTAGAAGAAAGAGTTTTTGAGAATAGACTTAACTTTTACAGTTGTGTTATTGAAGTTCTGTGTTATGTAATGAATTTCTGAAATCTAATGAAATAGTTTTTGGCTTCTATTTTGTGTTAGTAGTTTAGTGAAGTCAACCAAGGGGGCCCACTTGGAAGGTGGATTAGATTAGGATAGAATAGATTTATTTATAAGCATCCATAGTGTTGTAAGTTCCTTCCTATAGCGTCACACTTTGTGAATGTTCCTGCAACATATGTGAGAATAGTTATAGTGGATGAACTAAGTTGGAATATTTGTTATCCTTTCATTATATTTCCAGTATTCATAGAGTTAAGTGTGTTAGTTTCCTGCAGTAATAGTGTAAGTTTTTTTCTTTACATTTTACTTTCTTGTAGCATAAGCTTAGTGACTCATTAAGAGATCTTGTGCACATGTTGTGCCAACCATTTCAAGTATACATCACTGGGTTGACAAGATTAAATGCACCTCATAGTGGAAAAAATAGTCCTTAATTTGAATATATTATTCCTAAGCATGGCTTAGAGAATGACTATGATACACCTATTGTGAGGCAAATCATTTTTGGCACTATTGTCATGGATGGTGTCAAGATAGGAGCATTTTTGAGTCATATTTCTTAAATAATTTTTTTTTAGAAATCTCTAGTTTGAAGTTTCTTTCACTAGTTTGAAAAGTTTAATTGCATGCATCAAAGAGGAAGATGATGAGATGAATATGGCAGATTTCTTTCACAAGAGTCAATTAATTTGAATGAAGAAATTGAAGAAGAAGAATTTTAGTTACCTTTTGAAGATGCAAGCTGTGTTTTTCCCACAACATCATCATCAAGAGCTAAACCAATAGATACAAGTGGTCTTCAACCTTTCACTAAAGTATTGGCTAGTTTTCTTGAAAGCACTGCTTTGAATCTACTAGTTTTTAATCATCCAATAACCAATGTCCCTTTTCAATAGCAACCTCATAATCTAATACCTCTAGTCATGGCACAACCTACTTTTCCATTTCCTCTCCCAAGCCTTGTAAATACTGATAATCTCAAGAATATACCTGTAGTTGCCCTTCCAAAGTTCTATGACCTTGCAAATGAAGACCCTAATACTTTCTTGTTTAAATTTGACATACTTTGTCATAGTTTTGACTACAACACTGATGCCCATAAGCTTAAATTATTTCCAACAACATTGAAAGAATCAGCCCTATGAGGGTTCATAGGCTTAGGAGCCAATGTCGTAGGAAGTTGGGATGAAAAGCAAACTGTATTTCTAGATAAGTACAAAGATTATTTCAAAGCATCTAGTTCAAGAGGATATGATGTCTTCAAGATATCTAAGAATGAGGAAGAAACATTGGAAGACTATGTTTCACAATTCTTATATACACTATAGAAGAACCCTAAACATGTGTTGTCTAAGGATTCACAAAAGCTAGTCTTTCTAAGAGGTGTGAATGATGATTGTCTAGAAGCACTAGACCTAATGGCTGGTGGTGATGTATATCAAGCTTCCTAGGAGGACCTCAAGAAGATTTGTTAGAACTATTCAATGTCAACCATGAAGAAAGGCTGAGGAACTCATTCCACAGTCACTAAAGGAATCACTCAAGGCATTTCAAAGCTAGAGATATCTAACCTATTGTCAAATTTCAAACAAGGCATCATCAATAATGTTGCTACACATCTTGATACAATGACTACAAAGAAGAGGTATGCAGAAGCTGAGTTACAACTAGTTGAATACTATCCTCATTGCCAAAAGCAAAAGAAGGATTTCCAATGTAAACTAGTCATAAGCATGGAGAACCAACATCTTTCAACTAAGTACATCAAGTTAGATGGAGATGATGAGAAAGTATTCTTTATTTCTCAATGCTAGCCATGGGCCCAACATCAAGGTATGTGTTAGGATCCTTTGCAAAATTCAAATTCATATGGTAATCAATGGCAAAACCATAACCCCCAAGGTCCTCCACAAAATCAACCCAATTGGAACAATTTTGGGCAAAACAACCCACAACAATCCCAATGGCCTCAAAATTCCCAACCACCTTGGCCTAACCAATAGAATAATCAATGACAGAACCAACAAAACCACTAGTAGAACCAGTAGAACCAATGGTAACCACCCTAAGGGAATTGGCAATCTACAAACCAATGGCCTAACCAAAATACTAGTGCTCCACAATTACCACCTCTAGTTTAGTAACCTGCCATAATGCCACCACATACAAATCCTAGACCCTAAAAGTAAACACAGTTACATGCACAACCTTGGCCAAACCCAAATAGCCAGTAGCCACAACAACCCATGTATAGTGTTGATGCTTAACAATATCCTACTTATGCTTTAGGTGTTGCAGATATACATCTGAGATCTAGTACAACTTTACTAGTGCCTAAATCACCTCTTATAATTGAAATACTAGATTCTCCTATAGCATCAAAACCCTTAGTTGTTGAAATCATTGACTCAAACAATGTTACTATGTCAAGCTAAGCTCAACCAATAGTGGAACCTCATTTTCCAGAAAAGCTGATACAAAAGAAACCTGAACAAACAGAGGAACAACCTTTTAATATTGTTGATCAGCTAAAAAACATACATGTCCAAATACCCCTATTTCAAGCTATTAATTATGTTCTAGTTTATGGAAAAGCTATTAGATAATCCTACTTGAAGAAGCCTAGAAGGAAGAAAAATGACCCCACCATAGTCCATGTTGTGGAACAATTGGTTGACATCATGCTAGGGAAATTGATCACACCAAAATATTCTAATCCAAGAAGTTTAGTAGTGAATGCCAATATAAATGGTCAGTTTGTTATAAATGCTTTAATAGATCTTGGAGCTGTTATAAATGTTATGACCAAGGATACTATGAAGAAGTTGAAAATAGAAGGACTAAGGGCTACACCAACAATTCTACAACTTGCAAAGAGTTCTACTGTTACCCCTGGTGAGATGATAGAAAACATAGTTGTAACCTTAGATTCTCTAGAATATCCTGTAGACTTCATGATTTTATCCCCCAAAGCTAATCTATCTTGTTACCCTGTCATCTTAGGTAGACCATGGTTAGCCACAGCTGATGCAAATATAAGTTGCAGATCAAGGAATATGACCATCTCAAATGGCCAAACAACAAAGAAATTTGATTTATATCTTCCAGCCCAACCATTACCAAATTCAAGTACATCTGTTTGGCTAGATTTAGGGGATGAAGAAGAAGAGTTAAACTCTATAGTATAGCTCATGATGTTACATAGACAGTCTTTCCTAAAATTGCAAGAGGAAGATTTAGTACTTCAGAGTATCCTCACTAATAGTTGTGTGGTAGAAAAAGATGTATCTTAAAGTTCTGTGTTGGAATTAATCACATATGAGGAATGTGATAAGAATTGTACTTGCCCAAAGAAACTAAAATTCTTTATCCACTCTTACCATGTGAATTAGAAGCAAGTCTAATCTCTAAAGCTACTATGATAGAATCCACCACTACTGTTGAACTAACTAAAGGTCATAATCTACATGTTAATCCCAAATTAACACCCACATAGGTGGAATAGTTAAAAGAATTGCTTCAAAGTCATGAAAAGGCCTTTGCATGGGACTATAGTGATATGAAAGGATTGAGTCCTATACTATGAACCCATAGGTTATACATCAATGAAGGCTGTCTACCACTCCGTCAACCCTAGAGAAGGATAAATCCAAGCCTTAGAGAAATAGTTAAAATTGAATTAAAAAAATTGCTTGATGCCAGTTTTATTTATCCTATATTTGGTAGTAGATGGGTGTCACCCCTAGTCATAGTGCCTAAAAAATGAGGAAAATGGAGAATTTGTGTAGATTATAGAGAATTAAACAAGGCCACCAAAAAGGGTCACTTTCCTTTACCATTCATAGACCAAGTTCTGGACACACTAGCTGGAAAGAAGCATTTCTCTTTTCTAGATGGGTATAGTGGTTATAACCAAATTAGTATTGCTCCTGACGATTAAGAAAAAACGACATTTACATGTCCATGGGGTATTTTTGCATACTTATTTTTACCATTTGGTCTATGTAATGCTCCTACAACTTTCCAATGAGTAGTTATTAGAATCTTTGTTGATATATCACATGATTGTATGGAAATATACATGGATGACTTCACAACATTTTGAGTCACTTTTGAGGAAGCAATGGTGAATCTTGAAAAGGTTTTGGTAAGGTGTCAAGAACATAACTTGGCACTTAATGGTGAAAATTTTTGCATGTTCATGTAGGAAGGCATGATACTTGGCCATTTCATATTAGTTTTAGGAATACAAGTGGATCTAGCTAAGATAGAGGTAATTCAAACATTACCCATACCTACAAAATAAAAAGATGTAAGATCTTTTCTAGGCCATTTTGGATATTACAGATGTTTCATAAAAGATTTCAAAAAAAAAGCTAGTCCCTTGTATATGTTACTCACAAAAGAAGTTGAATTTAGTTGGACATTCGAATGTGATGAAGCCTTCCTACAACTTAAGAAACTTCTAACTACACCCCCAATTTTACAAGGCCTTAATTGGAATTTACCTTTTCACATATATATAGATGCCTCTGATTATGCCATAGATGCAAGCCTAGCACATCAATCCCAAAATCTTGAAAATGCAATATATTATATCAGCAAGAGCCTTCATGGACTAGAATTAAACTACATAGTGACATAAAAAGAATTGTTAGCAGTAGTTTATCCCCTAAACAAATTTTGGCATTACATAATTGGCTATTCCATATTTGTTCATACTGATCATGCAAAAATTAAATATCTTCTGAATAAACCTACTATAATAGGAAAATTAGCAAGATGGTTACTATTATTGCAAGAATTTGATATAGCTATTGTTGATAAGCCTAGAAAAGCCAATGTTGTAGCTGATTATTTATCAAGAATCCATCATGATGATACTGACACTACTTTGGTAGATGATGTATTTTAGGATGAGCATTTATTTCATATTTCTATTCAAACTCCATGGTATGCAAATATTGCTAACTACATTGCAGCCAATAAAATTCCAAAACATTTTTCTTATAAGAAAAAGAAGTTGCTTATAGAGAAAAGTTTCCATTTCTCCTGGATAGATAATCTCTTGTTCTACACTAGACTTGATCAAGTTATGAGAAGATGTGTGAGAGAAGATGAGACATGTGATATTCTACATGCATGTCACAATGAACCATGCAGATGACACTTTGCAACAAAAGGAACAACATTGTAAATCTTGACAACTAGTTATTATTGGCCTACATTTCACAAAGATGTAGCAACCTATACAAGGAAGTGTGACAAGCGTCAAAGGATGGGCCGACCAAAAAGAATAGATGAAATTCATATTAATCCTTAGATGGCATTAACACCATTTGACAAATGGGGCATGGACTTCATTGGTCCAATTGATCCTCCATCTAATCAGAAATCCTATATTCTTGTGTGCACTGATTACCTGAGAAAATGGGTTGAAGCCAAGACCATAAAGCATGCTTGTGATGAAAAAGTTGTTGAAGTCTTGTATGATTTTTTTTTACTCACTATAGTGTACCCAAAGAGCTAGTCTAATCTTAGAGTTGATGAAACAGTATAACATCAAGCATCAGAAATCCAATTCTTATCAGCCTCAAGCCAATGGACAAGTAGAGGTCAAAAACTATGAACTAGAGAACATCTTAACAAAAATATTTCATCTACATCATAGGGATTGGACTAGTAGATTACAAGAAGCTATTTGGGCTTACAGAACAACTTGGAAGACTACTATAGGATTTACACCATTTGAGCTCCTATATGTAAAGGTAGCAATGCTTCCAATTGAATTTGAACATAAAACTCTAAGGACAACATTGGCATTGGATATTGAACTTCCTATAGCACAAAGCGAACGTCTTCTACATCTCAACTTTTTGAATGAAATTACACAAAGCTACTTTGGAGCCCACTGAACTGATACAAAAAAGAAAAGAAACAATGGCATGACTCTCATATTATCAGTAAAAAATTTCAAGTTGGTGATTGGGCATTACTATATGAATCCTAATTTAAAGATATGCCAGGAAAACTGTAGACAAGATGGTTTGGACAATCTAAAATTAGTCATGTCTTTGATAATGGAGCTGTTCAACTAAATACCATTGATCCAATACCTTTCAAATTATTAGTCAATGGTCACAAACTCAAATTATATAAACAACCCCAAACCAAAGAGGACTTCTTGCAATAGTTTTAGTTGCTGAATTCAAATATACATCAAATAACTCTTCCTATAGTTGAAGGTGTCAACCTTCTAATTGTCACTCTTCAACATTAGTTTCTTTGTGCATGCTCATAATAAAGACTTTATTTTCATATAAAGTTAACTTTTTCATTCACTTTCTCCTTCCATCTCATCTCTTTACCTTCCACCCATCCACCTCATCTCATTTCTTTATCTTCCATCCACCCACTTTCCACATCATCAATTTCTCATCTTTTCAATAAACCCCATGAGATGTTAACGGACATTGTCGATGATGATATCACTTTTGCCACCTTTTTTTTGGTATGTGCGATAATCAGATTGATAGGTATAAAATTTTCAAATTATTATTCACTTATAGTCCAAATATTTCATTAATTATATTTAATAATGCATAATTTATATGATGGTGGCATTATGCCAGTCCCTTACCCATACTAGGTTTGACAAGTGTGGACACTTGTCCATATTTAGCAGGGGGTAGGGAAGGTTACTAATATCCAATGGAATTTCTTTTTATCCATAGAGATTTTTACAAATAATTGTATTCCATTCATTAAAGAAAATTAATTACCATAAGTACACAAGTGAGGTGTCATACCCCTTATTTTGAATGATTTTTTGTGTCAAGCTATGATGTGACTTGGGTTTAAATTGTATGTGATCCAAACCCCATTTTTGGATGATCCTCACACATTGTGCATAACAATTTGTTATAACATTAATTTCCTATTAAAACAAAGAAGTGTGAATTGAGTCTGTAAAATAGCAAAATAGCTTGAATTCAAAACAAGGAAAATAGAGCAAGCAGAGAAAGTGTTAAGAAAAAGGGTGGACAATTGTAGAGGAGAGAACTAGTGAAACATACTATGTTTCTCTTAGATGTAGAAGCCATAAGAAGGTTTAATGCATGTAGATGGCTAGGGACTACATATGATGAAGATAGAACCATAGAATTCACAAGGACATTTGATGAGGGTGAAGCTTCCATTTAGGGTTTAATAGTGATTGCAATAGAGGAATGCATTACTGAAGTAACTGGATTTCCTACAATTGGAGAACATTACCCTAGCACGCATGATGCAAGGTCAGCAAGAGCTCAATTTACTAGACCACCTAATCCTCAAATGGACATTACAAAGTAAGGTTGCAAGAGAATGTCACTGCCACTACCATACAATGAATCAGCTATGCATATTATCAGGTATTTTATATGTGAAGTCAGATTCTCATACTTGCATGCATATCATTTCAAATTACTTAGTTGTGTAAGGCATAATCTTGTAGTAAACATTCCAAATTTCTTGTATAATATGCTCTATATTAGTGCAAAAGAGACTTAGAAAGGAAAAGATAATTCCATTACTCATCATGCCTTAATCAAGTTACTAATAGAGAGGGCACTTAGGGATGTGTCTCTCATGACATGGGATGAATTTGTACAAGCCAAAACTCTGCAACCCCAAGCTGCCCCTAGTGAATAGCCTAGTGAGGAAAATGTCCCTACCAATGAGCCTACTAAATAGAATACCCAAGAGGCTGAAGCCAAAAATACCCAAGGAAATGTGCAAGGAATTATCCCTATTCAAGAGACCATGTCTTCACCTATGTAAGAGACCCTAAAACCTACTTCTAGTAGAGCCAAGAGGAAACAAAAATTGCAAGAAGAAATCTCTATTTAGGAAAAGGAAGAGTTGAACACTATAATTGTGAGACAAAAGAGAACAAAGAAAAGTCTTGTAGCAACTACTCCTACAGCAGAGACACCCAAAGGGAGAAGTAGGCAAAAGGCTATGATGCAAGAAGAAACCCCCATTAGGAGAAGGCCTAGGATGAGAGGGAAAGTTTCTAAGGATTCTACTTTGTCTAAAACATCTACTAGGGAATCCCCTATGCAAATTGTTTCTAATCACTCTCCTCCACATCCTGAGATTACAAGCATTCCCAAAAATCCTACTGAGGAATGTAGGGATGAAATCAAAGAAAATCAAGATGATACCCCAATAGACCAACTAGGTACTTCTAGCTCTAGGGATGAAATAGTTCTTGAATATGTTAATCTAAACACTACCCTAGTTCCCCATAAATCAACATGGATTATTGGTTTTGTAGAACATTTATGGAAGGAACAAAAGAAGAGGAAAAGAAATCATGAAGAAGACAACAATTCTATCACACTGCAGAAACTCCTTTTTCAGTTGTATGGATAACATCTGTTTGTTTAGGCCTTGTGGAAAGAAGAGAAGAAAAAGATGAATAAGATTATAGTATCTCAAGGTGAAGAAATTGTATATTTGAAGGAATAGTTAGCAAGCCAAAAGAAATGAATGGACCATGCCCTTAAGTTAGCTAATCAGACCCTTGCTTGTAGACCACCACCAAGAGTTTATGCTCTCTATTTGAAAGAATAATTTCTTTTCTTTCAATTAATGTTAACTCTTAAGAATATTAATACAAAGTTCAAATTAGGACAAGAATTTTATGGACTATATAAGACTCTACCACCCTAGCAGCAAAATTTACTTTGTGAATTATATGTTCATAATTTTATTATCCCTTCAAAGACTCAATGGAATCCCTTGCTCTACATAGGGGATATACAATTGAGAGCCCTCCTTTCCTGGATGTCCAATGAAGCAAATTATGACAAGAAGCTAAATAATTATAGGAATGAGGAAAGGATAGAACCCTTGCCTTTAAGAGTAGAGAGTAGCAAGCCAAATGAATTTCTCAAGGATTGGTTCACATTAACTTATGGAAAGAAGAATCTAGAAGTAAGGGATAGGATCTTTGTTTCCAAAACTAAGGTTTATGCTGATTATGAAAATTTTCCTTACTTTTCTTTCTAGAGAGCTATGAATGGTGCTAAGAGTAGATGACCCAGACTGCCTAAATCTATTAAAATGTTAGAACCATGTGATCCCATCAACTTGGAGGCAACACTTCATAGGGTTCCAAAATATTTAGAGTTAGGTAAGAAGACCATACTAGAGTTGTGGTGTCCCATAACCATGTAGCCTCTAATGCTCCTATGGCCTTTGTATGACATTAATGCTGATAGGCTTGAAAAGCTACGCAAAGATCACATAAGGGAAGTATGGGAGAGAACCAAAGGATTTTATTACACTCTCAAGAGAAACAAAAAAGGAAGGACATAAATTGGAGAGTTCAAGTCATTAACAAGGAAGTGCAATGCTTGAGGACAAACATTAGTTTAGTAGGGGGCAGATGATGAGACCAAATATTGCCTTTATTTCATGATAGTTTTAAGACACTTTGTTGATACTCTATTTTATTTCTGTCAAAACATTTGTGGACCTATGTTTATTGAACCTATGATAAACCTATGTGTAGAAACTATGCCATCTTTTGCTAGTATTATATATATTATGCAATATTTCATATAGTTATCAAAATGTGTGTTCTTATATTTGAATTTAATTTGATAAATGTTTATATTGCAAACATGTCTTTGTATCATAACTAACCTATTAATGAAGAATAAAAGATGATTGGAAGAATTCAAAAGTTGAGCGCCAACAACATTCAAGGAGAAGAGAACGCTAAGGAGTAGCCTTAGTGAAGGAAAGTTGTAATGGTTCTAGAAGACAGAACAATGAGTAAGGAGGAGCTATGAAGACTTATTGCCTTCTCTGCATTTATTCTATGGAAAGTAGATGTTTAGACTTTATTATTAATGCCTTAAGCCATTATTTCTTCTTCCTACCTTGAGTTGTTATTTCCTTCTTTCTCTCCTATAGATTTAAAGATAGGTCATTTAATTTTCTATTATGGAATAAGTGTTGATCTCCTATATATAGGAATTGACCTAAGTGTGTTAGTTTAGCTAGTTAGAAGAAAGAGTTTATGATAATAGATTGTTAACTTTTACAATTGTGTTTTTGCAGTTTTGTGTTATGTAATGAATTTACAAAATCTAATGAGATAGTTTTTGGCTTCTATTTTGTGTTAGTAGTTTAGTGAAGCTGACCAAGGGGGCCCACTTGGAAGGTGGATTAGATTAGGATAGAATATATTTATTTCCAAGAATTTGTAGTGTTGTAAGTAGAAGTTGTAAGTTCCTTCCTATAGCATTGCACTTTGTGAATGTTCCTATAGCATATGTGAGAACAATTATAGTGTATGAATTGAGTTGGAATATTTGTTATCCTTTCATTGTATTTCCAGTATTCATAGAGTTAAGTGTATTAGTTTCTTGTAGCAATAGTGTAAGTTCTTTTCCTAGCATTTTAGTTTCCTGCAACATAAGCTTAGTGACACATTAAGAGACCTAGTGCACATACTGTGCCAACCATTTCAAGTATATGTCCCTAGCTTGACAAGATTAAATGCACCTCATAGTGGTAATAATAGTCCTTAGTTTGAATATATTATTCCTAAGCATGGCCTAAATCATGACTATGATACACCTATTGTGAGGTAGATCAGTCCTTCATTGCATCAATTACATTCTTCAACTTATGGACACTTGGGATGAGAATATTGTCAGTTTTGATCATCCAGTAATCATGCATTTGTGTCAATTCTTCCACTCTAGAAATTTTGGATGAGAGCTTCTCCATTGCACACCTTAGGACACAATCTACTACTGAAAGCTCTAGAATCTTGGCCACTTGGGAATTTTATGGGTTAGTAGCCTCTTCAAAAAATGCCAAAAAATTAGTTTTCATTCATTTGATGTCTACCAACTTGCCATTATTGGTGACATATGATTTAGTGTGCAAAACCTTTAAATATTCAAGCATCTTGTCCATTACTTTCTTCACTAAATCATAGACATCTTTTATCTCATGCTCACACTTCACTAAGCTCCCAATTCTAAGTTCCAATGATTATTTCCAATGAAGCAATGGTTCTTGGCCTCATTTTAGTATCACATGGTTTAATAGAGAGATTCATCTTCATGTCAATCACCTCTTTCAACAAGGCCAATTTCTCTATTAGGCTCTCTGATACTTTGTGCATTAAAGTCTAGTGGCTTGATACTAATTCTCTTAATTTTTTAGTGTCTAACAAGACATTCCCTAGGTTCTCAATGAGAGGGAGACCTTGGGCCTTTATTTCATCAATCCATGCATGATCAACTTGCCCAAATTGCCTCTCCTCTTGTAGCTTAGGTAGTAAATTCTTGTTTTCTTCTACACTTGGGTCAAATATTCTTGTAGAGGTTCTTCCAAGTGTAACTCTAAAATAGTCCATCGATTCTTTATTCAAGTCTTTCAATATCTCTTTCTCTAACCTTAACTCCTCCAATCTATCCTCAATCTTCATATTTGTTGATTTCTAGATGTTGACCATAGAATCATGCACTAGAATGCCTATGTCAATTTTTCTAATTTGAAAATCATTAGAATCCAAATCATGAAATTTTCCTTCCTTCAAAGGTTTTGCAATCTCCATAAGCATGTGACTAGTAGAAGAATTCATGTCCAATGTTGATATTGTATTTTTCTTCTTTTCCTTCTTTGATACTGGCTGAGCTGAAGTTTCTTGTACAATAAGGTTCTTAGATGGAACACTCTCCTTACATCTTATTTACTTTTGATAAATAGTCTCTTCCAACCAAGATTTAGTTGAAAGGAAATTCAGTGCTGATTGCAAAGTTAAAGGATCAAAAAGCTTCCTTGCAACTAGAGGTGTTACTTTTCTTTGGTTGGCAATAGGAAAGGCAGTTCCCTTAGTAACAAAGAGGGCTAGAGTATCACTTTTTTGGGATACATCCTTCTCTTGTCCATCTAGAGGATTATTGTCACCAACAAGGTTAATGACTAGCATGTGGGAGGAGGCCTTGGCTTCTAGTTCTCCTTTTCCTTACCTTTATCTTTCTTTTGATTTCCAACCTTTCTAGTATCTGGCAGAGATCCTCCTCCACAGGTTGGACTGATTTGAACATTCTTTTCAGGAGATTGGTCTCCTCCTCCACCAATAGATTGTGTTTGTCTAGCTAATATCAATGTAGCATTAGTAGTGGAGGTAGCAGAAACTCCATCTAGTACAACTTGCAGTTCTAGATCTAATTTTTGTCGCTCTAGTCCTCATCCATCCTTTTGTTTGTCCTCTTGATGATACCACACATCAAAAACTCCATTATATCGATAATAGGGTTGTTAGGCATTGTTGACACTATAGGATTGTTGTTGAGTTGATTATAAGTCAAGGGATTCATGTAAGTGCCATCATCTGCAAGATTACTAACATCAATAGTGTCATTATACAACTTAATCTCATCTAGTGTTAACCTAGACCAATACCTTTCTCTAGTTTGGTACTCATCATAACATCTGGTCCAATAGTATTCAATATCTAGAACATGCCTATGAGTGTACCCTAGCTTTAGATGATCTTCTACAAAGTTAATAGTGTCATACTTGTTGAATCTAAAGCCTAAAAATTAATGGTGATAAGAAGTAGCAAGAAGGAGCCAAAACCAAACCAATAAACACCAGAATAATCTTGGGAAAACCCTTCTAGAATGAAGGGAAAAATCCAGCTATACAATACAAATATATCTTTATTGATAAATGAAATGTTCAAGTGTATAATATTATTTTCTTGATGCAAAATATATAACAAAAGGAGAGACTCTTCACATTATAACCAAAGGTCTCTTGAGATTCTCATAACTCCTATAATCCTCAACATGAAATCCTATAATAATCAATCATATTCATGGAGTCACTCAACATGAAATCCTATAACAATCAATCATATTCATGGAATCACTCAACATGAAAATATTTGCAAGACTCACAACTATGTCTTTATTCACAGACTCTCTCAATGTGAACTATCATGGAATCTCTCAACATAATGTTCACTATTGCATAGTGAAAGAGTTATCAAAGCTACTATTATAATCTCATTTATTCACACAACAATAGAAATAAAAATAACAAAAGAAAGACTTGGTTCCATTTAAGTCACAAATTTTATAGATACCACAAACATCACAATCATAAATGAGTATGAAGGGGATTTCTTAAGCACTCCCTCTAAAGCTAAAATACTTATCTTGTTGCATCCTACAACCAAGAGAGATTATTAAAATCAACTATCAATGCTAAAAATAATCTCTTTCAAGAAATATAATCATAAATACTCATCTCTTTGTGGTCTAATTTCATACATATACAAAGAGATTCAAAATAATGCCTCTATAGCTAATTTAAATCTCATAGCATCAATATAAATATAAGAATACTTATCTCTTCACTTCCATGCAATACTTATCTCTGCATCCTGATGCATTTTTTTCATTCCACCATGGTAATGTTGTTGACGCTTTTCCTTTCCTTTAGTTGTTATGATAAGAAAACATATCTAGAATATATAGATCAATATTAGTTATTCAATAAAACATAATGAATCTCATACAATATGATAGATCATACAAGCCAAAATGTATTAATCCAAACAAAAAAATAATATCTTACAATACAATAAACTAAGTGCTCTATACTCTAGAGAGGAATTCTGATGAACAAAACAAAGCCGAAGAGGGAATGAATCCTTTCATCTTCAAAAGGCTCACACCAAATTACTTATCTATCAAATAAAATAAAACCAAAAATAGAGGAATGAAAAATGTAAATATGTTACTAGAATACCAATCGATGGCAACAATGACCAGTTAGGTTTGTATATAGCCAAAATACTCTGTGTCGATCTTTTCCATACCTCTCGTAAGTTTGATGTCAATTCCACCTCAAACCTTTAAACTCTCCAAATACTCTATCATGTTTCAAAGTAAACTTCCCTTAATACTTTCCTTCATGTGATTTTTCATCTCTTAGGGATGTAATCTATGCACTTTCTTCATCCTGTTGCCTTGGATTGTCAACGGATAGGACCCTAGATGTTGACATTGTTAGAAGAGAAGGTATATAAAAAAAAATGAGATGCTTCATCATGTGATTAGACCACATTTTAAATGGGTTTAAATCCTATGAGCATCATCCTCATCCATTCCAAATCAAGAGTAACAAGGTGTTCAAAGTCTTCTAGCTCTACTCAAGAAATGGTACTTTTATATAAATCTTGTTTTAGATTTATGATTGAATAACTAATGAAAAAGTTATGGTAAAGAAGCCACTCCTTCCTCACAGTTTGAAAGCTATATAAAACTTCAAAAAAAGTATCCACTCCACCATGCAAAGGAATTAGAACTAGGACTAATGCAAATAAAATAGAATCTCCTATTCAAACCACTACTGTTGGAGTGACTCCATGAGTAATTTTGAGGTAAAACTTGAGAAAAAAAAGATCTAAAACTGGTGCTTTGAGATACCTGATTGTGAAGATGTTATCAACATCCCATGGGCATACTCACATAATGCCTCTAACCTTGCAATACTAAGTCCATGTTGACAGTCATAAAACAGTGATAAGAACTGCCATGCTAACATTCTTACCTAGATAAACTGATATTGAGGAATAAGCTAGTATAGCAGTGTAGGTGGATATTAAATTTACACCAAGGATCTAGTAATCATTACATTTGAGGTAGAGATGAAAATAAAAAATTACAACTTCATTCCTAGTGTACATTAAAAAAAATAGAGCAGGAATGGGCCCAACCATGTCATAATCAATGTACACATGATGTCTAAGACACGTGATCAATACTAAAAAACATTAAAAATGAAATCATCACCATTAACTATTATTGAAATCAACATATCATAACAGATGAAAATAATAATATGATAGGCTATCAATTTTCCAAATGCCTATGCACATCTCGTATTTCCAACATCCTCTTTTTGACTTGGAATTTGACTACCTTAAATGGAGACTCTATCTGTGATAGGGGCATTGGATCCTAAAAAGTGACTTCTTGAGCACTCTTTTCTACTATAAATATCAACCTTACCTCTTGTGAAAGACTAGATGAGATTTCCATAATATTTTTATGGCATCGAGATGAGATCTAAGCATTGAGATACTTTTGGACCAACTATGATTTCAAAAATTTTGTGTCTATGCTCTACCAAGAAGTGACAAAAAATATAAAACACCATAGTTGTTGGCTAATTACATCAGATTCCAAATTCATTGCTCATGATTAAGGATACTAAAAAGCTTGAAAAAATACCCATCATGGAAAATATTCTGATCTCTTTGAAAAAATATAATACATAAAAAAACTGCTCCAATATCAATGCATATATAGAAAAAATTGTATAAATAAAATAAAACTGATCTATCCAATAGAATTATCACCTATGATGTAGGACTTGTATCAAATCACTCTTTTCATCCCAAATAAAAACATACATCAAGCTAAGTCATATTATGGAGACATGCATTCGAGCTTGCATGTGGTCTTATGAATTCTCCATTATAGTTGTTATTAGAACATAGCTATGATACCATGTTGAATCTAAAGCCCAAAAATTAATGGTGATAAGAAGTAGTAAGAAGGAGCCAAAATTAAACCAATAAACACCAGAATTATCTTGGGAAAACCCTACTAGAATGAAGGGAAAAACTTGGCCACACAGCACAAATACATCTTTATTGATAAATGAAATGTTCAAGTGTATAGTATACTTTGCTTGATGTGAAATATATAACAAAAGGTGAGACTCTTCACATTATAACCAAAGGTCTCTTATGATTCCCATAAATCCTATAATTAAATATGTATCTTTGAATATTCACACCTCAATGCATGTGAATGACACATGTCATTTACATTTAATATTACAAATTAAACTTAAGTGTTCTTTTCAGCTAAAAATGACAATATCACCACATAATTAATTAGTTTAACTCTATTCTTAAAGGCTTTGACTAAATTTTTAGCATGAAATCTTGAGGCACAAGAATAAGGTTTTGTCACTATTGGAAAAGGAATGTCAATGATCTTCTTCATATTCAAAAATTCACCTCTAGTATTTGTCTACACAACTTAACAAGAACTACCTTATCTTCACAATATCTAGGGAGTCTCTTCAGGAAGCTATCAAATGCACCAATCATTATGTAGGAGAAATATGGAAACTAGATGAAATAGCATCCAAAATCATTGATTGCTAATATGGCTTTTGGTGAAAACCTTTGCTAAGGGAATCCTTCCAATTCTTGACACATTGTCATTGCGAATGCATCATTTAACTTTGCATACTCTTTAAAAATCCTCTACAATTATAGGTCGGGATAAAATTCATGCACCTTGGTATTTTCATCGAATTATTTATTATTGGGAAGGCTAGGCTAGAGATGATGTGTGACTAAGGCATATATCAAATATGATGACATTATGAAGTGACTAAATAACTTTTCCAAATTTATCCAGGAGGCAATCTCTTCACATATAATATGAGCCCATTTAATATGTAGTCCTTCAACACAAATGGCCTCAACCAAGTAGAAGTGATGCTTGATAAAAGCTAAGATCTCCTCCTTTCCTTTTAATCTTAGCAATAGTGCCAAGATGTCCACAATTTCCATATTTATATTGGTTCCAAAAAGCATCCTTGGCATCTTACTCTTTTTGCAATGAGGGGTTTGAAATTATTTTCTTTGCATGTATTCTCTCCTTAGAGTCTTATTATCATTAAACATCTATGCAAATGAAGAGAAATCAATGTCCCATTACTCTTCCTTCATTGGGATCCTAACGAAAAATTGCATCAATTCTTTGTTAACAAAAAGTAAAATATATGGGCTAGGAAAAAATATCTTCTTTGTCTCTAGATTGAATCTTCAATACATTATTTTACCAACTTTGGCACTTGGATAGCCATGGGGTATTTGGAAGCTTCAACTAATCCACTCTCTTTCAATTTTTGTGTAATTGGATGGATGGGTTGGGTATTAAATCTTCTATGTAGATCACTAAGGTTGTAAAACTTGAAGGAAGTATCAAAAAGTTACTTTAACTCACTCTCTAATGTAATTAGATGATCATACCATACTACTCTGATTACCATTACCTAATAGTTTTACACAAAAAAGATAAATTATTTTGACAAAGTATTTAATGTTACGAGATGAAGAACTTCATTTGGTAGAAGACCAATCATATAGACTCAAAAGTTCAATTGTTGGTTCCACATGAATAAGTAACTCAAAAATGACAATCATAACAGTCATACTTGCAATAAATTGGGTAGATTAATGACTCTTTAAATCATTTTACATCTACCCATATGATGATTCATAAATCTGATAAATATAAAATTCACTTAAATCTCATGTAGTAGTAACATTATTTACTTATAGAATCAATTGTCTCAATCTTTAATGTACGCTACCCTTTTAAATTTGGAATCTAGAAAAAAGTTTTACACTACAATTATTTATGTGTGGGGAAGGAAGCATAAACCTATATTTCTATAAGCTTGGCTTTTCCTTGGATTCAGAATCACATCATGAGCAATACTCCTTTGCTGCCCTAGATACCCTATCACTTTATTTTCCACACAAATTTTTCCTTTGTGATTTATCTTATTCCTTAGAGAAGTCATGAATTGAAAATTTTTCTTTGATGCTAGATTAGACTATTACTTTCTTTACATTGGGTTTGCACTTCATAGACTACTCCATTAGAAACAAATTTGTCATATTTCAAAACAATGTCTTCACATCCAGATTTAGTATTTCCAGATTTTAATATCTTCTAGAATAGAAGCTTCATATTTTCTTTTAGATACAAAGTGTTATTGAGGCATACATTTTTTGAAGATTTAAACAACTAGAAGTATCTCTATTGATTAGGTTGCTAGTCCTCTTAATTTCCACACTTTTCTTTAAAAATGAACTTGAAGATGTTTGCTTCCAAGGGAGAATCATTTATTTTGATGGAACTCCATTTCCTTACACAAAAATAGATTCTAACTTTGGATTTCTATTTTGAGAGTTCAATTGATTTATATCTTTGTTCTTCTAGTCTTCTCACCATGAATCAACCTTTAGATACACCTAGAAATGTTGAGATTACTTTATTCTTTGGGATCTTGGTTGATGAAGTGCACCAACAATGTAAATTCAATAGCATGAGATAAAATCCAAAATGAGCACTTTTCTTGTGAAAGGAATTAATTGTAGTACTAAGGTAGACTCTCTTCTCACTATGAAGATGTTCTGACAAAGACCCACCCAAACCTAGATCACCTAAGACCTTGATGCAATGAAAATAGGAGAATCACACATAGAGGTGTAGGGGGAAGTGGAGCAAGGAAAACCTAGATAGAACATATAAGTAAAGACTTGAAGATGTTTGATTAGAAGAGAGACATCTAGGGGCTACCTAGATAAGGACTCAAACATAAATGCAATGGAAACTAAACAATCTAGAAGCTTAAAAAGGATTGATTGAAATTTGGCAACAGTTAGCTCTGACTGGGGACTTAGACATGAAAATATCTAAGAAGGGACCTAGCATCTCTGGCTTTGCAAAGAAAAAATGACAAACCTTGGGGTGGGGGGGAATAAAGTAAAGCATGCAACAAAAAGAAAACTACACTAGGAAAGTAACAAATTAATTAAGAACACGTGGTAGAAGGAAAACTACCTAAGCATAATCTATGTATCGGAATTACCTATTTTGAATTTTTGAATTGATACAACTTCAATTCTAGGCCATTGTAGGTAAATGGAAGAACCTCACAAGTGGGATAGGTCAGTATGAAGGAATTATTCTGATTTACTCACACAATCTCAAGAGGACCTTTCCAAAGAGAATCAAATTTGTGATGTCTTTCTTTAGGTTCACATCTCTATCCCATAGCAGGACTAGGTCATTTTCCATGAATGTCTTGACCTTACATTTTTTTCAAAGAAACTCTTTACATGCTTTTGATTGTCTATGATATGGTCATCCATATTTTCACACTTCTCTTCCATCTTGGTTAGGTACATTATTCACTTTTCCAGAGCAGTCAAAAATATGGGATCTTTAATTGTTTGTGCAATTTTTTGACTGATAGCTCTAATGGAAGGGGAAGATTAGCCTCAACTCCATATACTATCTTGAATGGCTAAATACAAATGGCCTTCTTAGCCATTACTCTATCTTTCTAAAGAGCTTCATATAGCTTCTTGTGCCAATTCTTTTGGTTATCAGAGACAAGCTTTTGTTGGAAGCATGAATGATGATGATAATCCTATGGGGGAGTATTGTAGAAACATGATTAGATCATTATAATGATGATATGTTGTATTCATTACTATGTTTTTCTTTGATGTCAACATAGCAATTTTTTGTGGTATTTGACAAAACAATAGAAATAAAGATCAGGTTGGTACAAATAGATTGTTGAGTATTTTCAATAGCAAGGTTAATGGAAGATATCAATAAGTGTCTATTATATGTAGTTAACTTTGGGTTCATAAGATATTAAGTCTGGAAGAAGTTGTGCAAGTTTTGGTGAAGACTATTCTGAGATATAGTTTATAGAAGCATATTTTGGTAAACTTTTATATCTCTTAGCAAAGTTAGTATTTTGAGAATCAAGTTTAAAGGCATGTAGAAGACATGTTGGAGATAGCATGGCTAAGCTTGCTCATCATAATATTAAATGTATAGAAATTTATTCTAGGTATAAGGTGACATATTGATGTTATCACTAAGTAAAACATGTTCTTAATGAGGTCCTATAATAATTGATTGGTAATATGTAACAACTAACTAAAGGGAATTGTTTTATGAAATTGGTATAAATGAAGGACATTTTTCTTTGTTATGTATGGATTAATGTAGTAAGCAAGAAGAGTGGAAAGGAAAAGAAAAGATATAATTGCGAAGATAAGCACACTAGATCATTGTTGAGGTTTTATTTTGAGATCTAAACTTTGATATTTGAATTTGAGTTTCATGAACTAGTGTATAAGGTTTGACAATGATTGGTTTGGTTGATAGGAAAGAGGAAAGAGGATAAAGTTTAGTATGAATAATTATTCTACAAGGAATAGTTGACAGATTAGTTAGACAAGTGAAGTTCAGTGGTCTTTCCCTAGAAGCTACTTAGATAGTAGGTCATTTTTCCTTCTACAACTCCTAACAGGGTTGAAATCTCCTAATAGGGATACAAATTCTCCTAACAATGACTCTTATGTACTAAATGTGTTTATAGACTCCTAACAGGGTCCATGCCCTAACAAGAAATATATATATATATATATATATATATCAGTATACCTTTGTGGGCATCATTCCCACTAGGGTTTCCCCTCTGATAAAGGGTTTCCCTAGTTCAATAATTTGGCTTTTTACTTTGGTTTCATGGTTAATATTAATTAATGTTGATAAATATTTTAGTTGGGTAACTAATTCACCTTGCCCACTCTCAATTATCTTGGTGGACTATTATTTCTAACAATTAGTATCAAAGAATTAGGTAACAATTAGTATCAAAGAATTAGGTCCTTGAAGATGAAGTTGAACAACCTTGGGATATTCATGGAAAAAATATTTAGAAAAGATAGTCTAAATTTTGATGGAAAAAATTATGATAGCTAGAAGGAAAATATGAAGACACATCTACTGTGTATGGGTCCATGATATAATTGGCTCTTGACAAAATCAGAATAGACAATTATTGCTAAAAGTGATTTGGAAACTTTTACCAAAAATGAGAGAGAAATTTTTATGTGCAATATAAGAGCTAGAGAATGATGTAGGTAGGTGTGAGAAACTAAGGCCGATTGGCACACTCAGCTACCCAAACCACCATACAAGAGTTAACACAACAAAACAAAACAAAAAAGTGAACAACTCCATAGAGAGAGAGAGAGAGAGAGAGAGAGAGAGAGAGAGAGAGAGAGAGAGAGAGAGAGAGAGAGAGAGAGAGAGATTCTTTATTGATTCATGAAAATATCATCATACATGCCGATTTGTAAGGCCTTTTGGGTTATGGCCAGATACAAAATACATTCAAATCAAAGATCTAGCTTCAAGTTTGGATTTCCAAACACATATGCTTTCAAATTTCCTTTCCTCCTTCTACCACCTATCTTCCCTTAAGATGGATCAATAATAATCCCTAAAGACTTCATCACAACCCCTAATTATACCAATATAAGCCACAAGTCAACCCAAAATGCTAAGAACTAAATAAACCTAACATTAAATACTTGAAGAGCCACAAGTCAAACTCCAATAGAAATTGATTGTCAAAAAATTGATACCTAAGAAAAATCACAATATATCCTAGCTCCAATTGAATTAGAACTTTTACTTTGATCAAAAGGTAGTGCTTTAGGTCCTTTATAATCCCTTAAGGATGCAAAGGCTGATTAATTAAGGATATCTATCTATCCATCTTGAAAGTCATGCATAGAAACCTATCGTGCAAATTGCCAGAAATTAAATACTCTAGGATAATTTCCATAACTCCCAACTTATAATGAATTAGGACTTTAATATTTGAAATATGGGATTACTCTAGCTCCTCTTAATTAACTAAAATTTTCAACCTCTAACTCATTGTGTAGAATTAGTTATATAGCCCACAAGAGGCACCTAGAAACCAGAAAAACACAGCTCTAGTAGTAAGATAAAAATGACTCAAACCTTAACATGATAACTCCAATATCTTTACACACATAGGAAAAGGTTCCTAAGTGTGTCTCTAATGCTTGTAAAATACTGAAAGCTCAACAATTCAAGACATTGCAACTTGGAAAAAATAGAAAAAAAAATTAAGCACATGTATGATAGCAGTACAACCTAGGATGCTCCTACATCAAACAACCAAGGGGAAGAAATGATTCTCCTAAATCATAGAGATGTCACAACTTGTGCTGAATCTAACTCAGATTGAGAGATTCATGAAGCATATTCCATAGGTTTGTTCTTCTACTTCACTTGATATTCATAATAATCATGTCCCCTTGCACTCTTACCAACTCTCTGATCTAATATCTATTTAACTTCTTCAATTGTCTTCTTAGGATGATCCTCTAATACAATAATGTCATTATCTAACTCATGATACTTGTATAAATTAGCAACATTAAATATAGGGGATATATCCATGTCATTAGGTAACTCAATTTCATAAGTGTTTCCACTATCAAACTTCTTCAAGATCTTGAAAGGTCCAAACTTCTTCATCTTCAGCTTACTATATGTACCAATAGGAAATATTCCTTTCTTTAAATGAACCATCACCTCATCACCTACTTGAAAATCATGATGTCTCCTAAACTGATCAGCATTCTCCTTATACTTTTGATTACTTTGTTCTATACTAAACTTCACTCCCTTATGTAAAGATTCCATAAAATCAACAAATTCTTCTCTTACAACACTTCTCTTTTTTTCACTAGTAAAATATCTCAAATATGATATGGGTAAAAGCACAAACCTGTGTCACCTTTTATAAAGAAACAAGATATCAGAATGTGACAATTCAACATTAATGACAAAAAAATGGTATTTGTGTCTAGAATATGAAGATGATGTAAACTAATGAAATGTGTAGAATTGGATGAATTTTATTCCTATAATTTTTATAAATTTTTTGATTAAGAATTTATTCATTTTATTTTATTTTGAAGTCCCTTTTTTAACTGTAAAAAATATAGAGTGTAATTTCTGTCAAACAAGTATATGAAAATCATTTTTTTTGTTTTGATTTGAAAATATCTTATAGATGACATGTATAGCTAGGAAAAAATAGAAATAATTATTTTTGATGTATATTTTCTTTGTTATAAGTACTCAAGTTTGACCTTATCAAAATCCAATAGCTTTTTCCTCTCATCAAAACTTTCCTATCAAATGTATACCTTCTTGAAAAAAATTACATATTCATGAAGAGGATTCTCTCCTCTAGAGATAATATGTTTTTTTAATTTTTTTTGATATGATCTACTAATTTTTTTTCTTTTTTTGAGGGAGCATCCTCTGAAATTGTTTAAATATTGACTTATAATACTTTGAGATTATAACATATTATAACTACTCAAAACACTCAAAAATTTATATAATGATGATATTGAATCTGAGATCTATAAAAGGATATTTTTAGTTTTTGAAAAAAATTTGAGTTTTGATAGAGAAATGAGATTTGACCAAAATACGTTTTGGTATCATAAATGGTGACATAGATTTGTGCTTTTACCCATATACCTCTAGGATACATTCTAGTAACAATCTCAAAAATTATCTTCCTTGTACTCCTATTCATAGAATTATTATATGAAAATTCATATTGTGCCAATACCATCTCCCAATCACTTGGCTTATTCCCAACTAAACATCTTAGCAAATTACCCAAGCTTTTATTCACAACCTCTATCTATCCATCTATCTATGGATGGAATGTGGAACAAAACTTCAACTCAGTGCCCATCTTCTTCCAAAAAGTTCTCCAGAAGTAACCAACAAATTTCCTGTCTCTGTTAGAAATAATACTTCTTCATAGTCCATGCAATCTCACAATCTCTTTTAAAAAAAGTTGAGCAACATGCTCAGCATTTGATGTCTTCTTACATGGTATGAAATGAGCCATCTTAGAAAACTTATCCACTACAACAAATATAGAATCATACCATTTCACTATCTTAGGTAATCCAAGAATAAAATCCATATTGATGTCACTCCAAGGTTTCTCAAGAATAGTAGTAGGTGTATATAAACTAGTATTTTGACTTACTCCTTTTGCAACTTGACAAACTCTACAACTCTTTACAAATTTTTGAACATCCTTATACATGTGTGGCCAATGATACTTATCCCTCAAAAAACTTAATGTCTCATCAATTCCAAAATGTCCATCCAATCCACCACTATGCTTTTCCTTAATCAAATTCAACCTAATGAAGATACTAGGTGCATTGGTCAAACCAAAAGGCATAACCAACCATTCATATAAACTATTTTTTTTCTTGAAAGTAGTCTTCCATTCATCAACTTCTCTAATTCTGATCTAATGATAGCCACTCTTTAAATCAATCTTGGTAAAATAGTCTACTTCACTCAAGCAATCCATAATGTAGCATAGGAAACCTATGTTTTACTATGATCTTGTTAATAGCTCTAGAATTAGTACAGATTCTCCATTCTCCATTCTTTTTATGTACTAATACAATAGGTACAATGCATGGATTAAAACTTTCTTTTATCAAACCTTTCTGTAATAACTCATGCACTTGTCTATTAAGTTCCTCATTCTCTATAAGTGTCAATCTATATGGTGCTTTGTTTGTTAAACTAGCTCCAAGAATCAAATCCATACAATGACTTATACTTCTAATTGGAGGTAAACCATTAGGTATATCCTCTACAAAAATCTCACTATACTCATTCAACAATTTTGCAATTTCTTCTAGTACTCAGCTACCACTATCTGTTATCACTTGGTCATTACTGGCTTCTGTTGCTCTGTCACTACTACCAAAACTTAGTCCTTTAGGAACTATAGCAAAAAAAACCTGATTCTTCTTTACTTCCTTTTCAAATTTATTTTCATTAACCATGCAAACTTTTATTGTAGTACAATAACCTCATCTAAACTTTCAATCAAAGGTAGTAATATTTGGTTCTTCCCATTTACCCAAAGAGTATATTGACTCAATCTTCCATCATGTGTAGCATATTTGTCATATTTCTAAGGTCTACCCAAAAAAATATGACAACAATCCATAAGCATAATATCACACAACACTTCATCAAAGTAATGTCCAATCTCAAACTTCACAATACATTGCTCACTTACCAATATCTTATGCTCATATTTGATCCATGAAACATGATAAGGTTTGGGATGTTTCAGCCTCTATGACTGCAACTTTGTAACCAACTCTTCTAATGCCAAATTTTTTGAACTTCCACTATCAATGATTTCCTTGCAACATTTTCTAGCCATCATACATCTAGTCTTGAAAAGACTTCTTCTCAAAATAGGTTCCTCGTAAATTTCCTTAGTACGTAAGGTTCTTCTCACCATTATATTTTCTCTAGCCTCAGGTCCACTTGGTGAACTCTCAATGTCTCCTTAAATAGCAACATTTCTATTATTTTTCCCGCTTTCAGAAGATCTAAATTCAAAGATCTATGCCCTTCTTTACCACATCTGAAACAATTACCATGAAAACTACCTCTAGAATATGAATTACCTCTTCCTCGATAAGAACTAGTACGTCCTCAGTAAGAACTACCACCTTTCCATTCCATCTTGTCTTTTTCATCATTCTACCATTCAAATTTCCCTTTATCATGCATAGAACTACTAGATCTACCACCTTCACCATAAGATCTTCCTCTACCTCTGGAATTTACCACCTCTATCTCTTTGTCTTTGTTCATGCTTCTTTCTCAAGATCTCCTTAGCTTTCAAGGCATATTGATATGCTTCTTCCACACTTTCCAAATTCAAAAAAATTATTTCATCTTGAATTCATATCTCAATCCATATATGTACCTTGCAATTTTCTCAACATCATCATCCACATGTCTAGATCTAATGTCTAATCTATAGAATTCCTTAGTACACTTTGTCATAGTCGTGTCCTTTTGTCTTAAATTTTGAATCTTTCTCAACAAGCTAACTTGGTAATCAAAAGGAAGGAATTTGTTCTTTACCTTGTTCACCATCTTTGGCCAAGTTTTGATCTTGTCCTTTCCTCTCCTTTGTCTACTAGTTTGCAAATGCTCCCACCATAGTGAAGCATGATCTTTGAACCTAGTAATTGCAATATTCACCTTCTTATTATTAGGAGCATTTTCATGCTCAAAGAACTTCTCCATAATCAATATCTAATCTAACACAATATTGGTATCCAATTTTCCATCATAAGAAACTACTTCTACAACAACCTTTGAATTTTCCATAGACAACACTCTCAACAATGTTACTTAATCTTAGTCTTCTTTAGATTTTGGGTTAGGGTTTGGTACTACTACTTCATCATCATGCACATCATAAAGATGTGCTCTCCTCCTCTAGGATATATCCACAACATGTAATATAGCTACAATTTGTCTCAATGTATCTAATATTGAATTATCAACATTTCCTCTACCACAAACCATATTTATAAATTAGGTTCCTACAAGATTGTAACCCTCTATACAAGTTATAGACCAAGTCCATAGATTTTCAATTCTATAACCAAATCCAAATCAAGGTTCTATACAATCCAAAGTCCTAGTACAAACTACCTCACACTTTGGAAATCTACTTATACACTTAGGAACAACTAGGCTTTGATACCACTTGACATAGGGAGGTGTGAGTAACTAAGGCCAATTGGCACACTCAACTACACAAACCACCATGCAAGAGCTAACACAATGGAAGAAAAAAAAAAGTGAACAAAACCACAAAGAGAGAAAAATATTCTTTATGGATTCATGAAAATATCATCATACATGCCCAACTATAAGGCCTTTTGAGTTACAGCCAGATATAAAATATATTCAAATCAAAGATCTAGCTTCAAGTTTAGATTTCTAGACACATGCTTTCAAATTTCCTATCCTCCTTCTATCATCTATCTTTCCTCAAGATGGATCAATAATAATCCCTAAAGACTTCACCACAACCCCTAATTATATCAATCTAAGCCACATATTGGCCTATAATTCTAGAGAACTTAATAAACCTAACATTAGATACTTGAAGAGCCACAAGTTGGCCTCTAATAGAAATTAAATGTCCAAAAATTGATACCTAAGAAAAATTGCAATATCTGCTAGCCCAAATTGAATTAGAACTTGTGCTTTGAAATAAAGGTATTAATTTAGATGCTCTCCAACCTTTTAAGGTTAAAGGGTTGATTCATTAAGGATATATGTGCATCCATCCTGAAAGTCACGTATAGAAACCCATTGTGCAAACTACCAAAAATCAATACTCCAAGCGAATTGCCATATCTCCCAACTTATAATGATTTAGGACTTATGACTTTGCTATAAGGTATTACTCTAGGTCCTCTTAAATACCTTAAATTTTTAGCCTCTAAATAATTATGTATAATTAGTTATATAGCCTGAAACACACACCCAAAAACTAGAAAAAATACAGCTCCAACAACAAGATAAAATTGGCTCAAACCTTAACATGATAACTCCAATCTCTTTGCACACATAGAAAAAGGTTCACTAGTGTGTCTCCAATGGAAACTAATGAAATCTCAGTAATACAAGATATTTCAACTTGGAAAAACTAGAAAAAAAATTGAGAACATGCATGATAGAAGTGCAACCCAGGATGCTCCTACATTAGAGAAGCATTATTGTCTACTTCCTAAAGTAGAGTACAACTAGGTAAAAACACTTGACACTTATCACAATATTTGGAAAGCTTTGGAAAGCATTTGTGAAGGTTATTGACATTCTAAGAGTACAAGGCTACAAAACTAGATTTGTGCATTTTAAGATGCCAAAATGATGGAAGATGAATGAACAAGGTGAAGTTGTAAGGAACAAAGAAAGATTTGTATGTAAAGGTTACTCATAGAAAGAAGGAATAGACTATGGTGAAATGTATGCTCCCATGGCAAGAATTGAAGGAGTAAGGTTATTCTTAGCCTATCCAGCACATAAGAAATTCAAGGTATATAAGATGGATGTCAAGTCAACATTTTTGAATGGAGAACTTGAAGAAGAGGTCTACATAGAATAGCTTGAAGGTTTTCCTTTAATAGATGACAAGGACATGGTGTGCAGATTGAAGAAAGCATTGTATGGCTTAAAACAAGCACCTAAAACTTGGTATGCAAAGTTGGACAAGAATTTTACAAAACTTGGATTTAGAAAAGGTATGGCAAATAGAAATCTATACATGAAAGAAATAGATAATGGATTGATGCTTTTGGTAATTTTTTTGATGATATCATATTTGGAGGAGATGATAGTGAAAGTGAAAAGTTTGCAGAAAAAATGAAGAAGGAATTTGAAATGAGCATGATAGGGGAAATAAAATCTTTCATAGGATTACAAATTGTGTAGGATAAAGAAGGAACCTTTATTTCTTAGAAATAAGTGTTTGAGAGATCTAATGAAAAGGGTTGTTTTGGAAACATGTATAGTAGTTGGAACACCTATGATAACTAGACATAAATGAATCACACAAGGCTAAATATAAAAAATGTAGTTGGAATTGTTGTAAGATTTCAAGATGATCCAAGAGAAGCACATTATGCAACAGTTAAAAGGATATTTAGATATTTCAAGGGAACACCAGAGTTTGGATTGTGGTATGATATGTTGGTGCTAAAAATTGCATGGTCAATTTTCAGCACTACCGAAAGAATCAAGCCCTTAAACGCTTTTAAAATGCATAGGTGCCTAGTTGTATCCGGCTGTCCATTTGAGACCCCTAAGGTGTTTAATGCTTCTAGCACTTTCATTCAGCATGCCTAAGCATTTTGTGAAGTTAAATTGAGTTTCTGAGTCATTTGACGAAGTCCTGTTTCAAGCATTTGTCAAATTTGCCATTCTATCGTAGTGTCGAACAATGACAGGAGGCTGTGTTTTTCAATGAATATCTTGCACCCAGATTTGCATCATGACTTGCCACTTTGATATTATCTAGTATCCATATCCAAAAACCCATTTTTTAAATTTTGAGTCATTTTGAGTCCGTTTGACTAGGTTTTGAATCCCTCAAAGTTGGCAATTTAATGTTTTCATGCTGATGCACTTTGTACATAATTTTGGGAAGCCCTGTTTGATGTGCTATATCTTTGACCCTGTTGACCCAAATGATAAAATTCCTTTTGTGTTATATTGTAGACGTCAGAGACTTGTTATGTTTCAAGTTACAGCTTATGACAAATCCGTTTAATTAGTTTTCAAACGTGATTCCAAACGTAATTTGTAACTATTACTGGTGTCAGCGTTTGCAGATCTGTCAGGACCCCTATTCGAGACATTATAACTTGAGATCCATGATAGGTAAGATCAAATGGTTTGTTCCCTGTATTGTCCACTAAAAATATTACAAGTGTGCCAGTTTTTAGAACTTGACGAATTCGTTTGCACACTTTTCTACATCAATTTCATTCACAAAAAATGCTTTCTGTCAGCATGTCCAGTCTGCAAAAATTTGAGTAACCCACTTCAGACACTCACTAAACGCACCCCATGATTCTTCATGAGCCCAAATCATATAATCATATTCTCCTCATGACAATGTACTCATGCCCTAGATTCCAGATCCCTAAGTGCCCATATGTCCAATTTTCCAGGCCATTTCCAAACACACTTTCTAGTTTTCTAACATGTTTATCTGCAGGTAAATTTAAGTTGGTAACTTCGGAGGTCAATATCTTTTGACCCTAATGTCTTCATGCAACAAGATCTGGCAGACCTATTGAACATGTCAGAGAGAACATAGATCATGAGTTTAAGAGCTAGGAGAGGTGTTTATGTTAGTTTTTAAAGCGAGGCAATAGGCCTCCTGGTAGAGATTTCACAGTGGTGTGAGAATGGCTTAAAATAAGTTGTCATTGTTGATTCAATGATCAAATCAAGTTCCAGTTAGTTCGAAGAGGTTGATGGGCCAGTTTAAGGTTTCAGTTGCATGGAAAATATTTTTTTTAGCCAGATCCACTTTGGGCCCGGCTAAATTCATCAGTTTTGTGACAGACAGTAAGGATTTGAGACGTTTTTAAAAGAATAATCATAATAATTCTGATTATTATAAACTTTAAATGTATGAAACAAGCTTTATGAGATTGAGTGGATCTATCAAAGTATGCACTTGATGAAGCCACGCTGGACAAGCTTAGTTAATCTGGACTTGGGAGGTTACAGTGTTTCTTATTTGCCCAAAGATTTTGGCAAACTTCCTAGTCTGCACGAATTAAATCTTTCTTATTGCCCCCATCTTTTTAAACTTCCCAATAGCTTTGGGAAATTGAGTCAGCTGGAAAGATTCAAAATTCAACATAATAATAAGCTTAAAAATCTACACAACAGCTTTGGCGACTTGAAGTCTTACAAAATTTTGAGCACTTCAACATAACTGCAAGTCCAAGACTGTACATGGGCAAAACCTCTGCAAAGATTGGCAATTTATGCAAAAATTGTTATAGCCCATACAAAAGTCCACACGGAAGGAAACAAGAGCATTTTAATCATGAGAACCAGAGGCTGATGAGCTTCCAAACTGGAAAATCAACTCTAGCTAACAGCAAGCAACATTAAAAAAACACATTTTTTGTGAAAGACAAGGCAGAGATTAGAACCTAGCAACTCACACTGGGGAAGAGAAAAGGAGACGCCACCATGTTATAAAAGAAAGGAGCTCATGCGTATGAAGAATCCAACATAGCTTATCAAAGGGAAAGTTTCTCAAGATAAGGAAAGTAAATGCAAGCAAGGAATCTTAAAAAGGTAGGCTAGCAGTCGAATGCAGAATGTTGGTAGGGGACATACATTCAAGGAAGGCCCACGTCCTTGGATCAAGGTGGCATCAACAGTAGGGGCATCCACCATAGTCAGCACTCAAACATTCATGGGAAGGCAAGGCGGCTTTCTAAAGAAGAAGTCAATGCATAAAATCAAGCCAAATAGATAAAGATCATCACATATACATGTCAGTCAAAGGCAGCATCAGGAAATTATGAAAGAACCCCATGCAGCGCATAACACTCTGAAAAAGTAGAGACATCCACCGTAGGAAAGGAGCTTCTAGCAGTCAAAATGAGATATGATCAAACCACAATGCTGATACAACAGGAGAAAACTAGAAAGAGCAGACACCATGGGATGAGGAAGCCACGGCCAATGGTGTCCATCACACACAGAGGAAGAAGTCATTCATGTGCAAAGCCACAATGGAGAGAAAGAGAGGCATGTTAAGGAATGGAGTCTCCATGTTAAATAAAAACCTCACATAAAACCTCAGGGTAGGAATCCACACTCACGGCTTGAACAATGAAGGAATCTACAGGCATATTAAAATGGACCTCCACGCACTCAAAAAGATTCATGCAATATCAAAGGAGTCACGCATTTGAAGAAGCCGCAGAAGCATAAAAAAAAGGAAGGATCTCCATGTTTAAAAGGGAGCATAGGCAGCCCAGATACAAAGGATATTTATCCCACATTCGATGGAAAATAAAATTTATAGACCTTTAAATATTATCCTCTACACAACGTGTGGTATCAACATAGAAAAGGTTTTTGTTAAGCTGTAGGATATAGAGTGGACGTTGATCCCCAAGCTGACCCCACTAATGATGTCGGCCAGAGAAAATACAAATTTTGAATGAATGCACGCATAACAATTTGATGACGTCAGCAAGGGATAGTCGTCGGATAAGTCAAAAATCTGACTAATTCCTATGTCGCTAGCTAGAAAATTTAAGAAATTCTAGCTAGCGACTTAGCGAGTCGCTGAAAAATTCAAAAATCCAACGAATGATGAATGAGTTCAAATGAAAGGGAATTGTGACACGTGGATAATGTGAGGTTGGTCATTAACTCGCTATGAGAGAGATGCTCACGCGATAGTATAGCGAGTTAATGAGAAAATGACACGTGGCAATGGGTCTCGTGATGTGGCAGGTAATGCAAAATAGGTGAGCCAATCAATGAATGACACGTGTCATTAAATTGGTCAAACTTAAGGTTGACCATAGATTAAAAGGGTCAGGGAAATATTGCAGAATTAAAAATAATAATATTTTATTATTTTTGTTAAAGTGCACATCAAGTTTTTTGAATTTTCAAAAGGGGATTTTCTTTCTAAAGTTTTGACTTTAGAAAATTTTAATTTTTTCAAAAATTAAAATTTCAAAGATGTGCGGACATGTTTTTTATAGCAGAGGAGTCATTTTCAAAATGACTTTCAGTGGGTTTCTGAGATGCAAACTAGGTGATGCTATATATCGCCGAAATCAGGAGAAGACGAACTTTCTAATTCTGGAGTCAATTTTTGCATAGGTATCAATCTATTTGAGCTATAGGAGGATTTGTCTCAGATACCTGAATTGCAATCGTTTTTAGACCAAGAAGTTAAGTTACGATTTTTGGCAAGTTAATAGCTTGAATATGCATAAAAGACAAGGAGAATTCAATTGGGGGCATTTCTGAGTCAGTTAGATGAAGTTTTATCAGCATCTTGATGCAAATCAGATATTTAGCAAATAAGGGATTTCATCATTCAGCTGGGGATTTTTTTCAAAGTAGTTGCAATGTAATGATGAAACAGAAAATCAAATTAGATGGAAGAAAGAGTTTAGAGAGAGTCTTTTCAGTTGCAAGAGATGAAATTCTAAGGGGGCACATGTCAATTTTAGGTTCAATCTGAGAATTCATCTTCATCCTATATTATTCTTTCTTTCTTCCATTATGGAGGTTCTAGTCTTTGCATTGAAAAACCATTCTTCAACATTTCTTCCTGTATTGAACAACATTTTGAGTTTTATGCAAATAGTTCGTGTCTATTAGGTGATTTATGAAGTATTTTGTACATCTTTCATGTATTTGATTTCAAGGAAAGCAAATAAAGAGCAGCAATGGTTTCAAATTCAGCCTGAATCTTGTCTTATGTTTGTGGATCTGTAATCTTTTCTAGTTTATGATCAAAGACCATAGATTAGGTTGCATCTCATTTAGTGATGTATGTGATTGAAATACCTTGCTTATGGAACTGATAGCCATGTAACCGCTTGGTGTTTATCACATTGTTTACTGATTTCATGATGGGATATTCTGAGTATGAGATTCATTTTGATGCAGATATCTATTCACAAGGTGAAAGATAGATCAGAGATCTGGATGTAGTAATATGTCTGAGATGTCCAGGAGATGTATGGTTATAATTCATTTAATTGCCCAATAGATAAGGCACTGATCACAAATAGGATCATTAAATTTTGTTGCTCATACCTGGGTCTTGTTGTCATCAATCTATTAAATCATTTTCATTTTATTGTTAAAAGGTATTCAAAGTATAACCCGCACTTAGCTTTCTAATTTCATGAGTCATGTCCTTAGCTATTTCATGCTTGTGATCTCCTGGTTAAGCATAGAAGAATCAGGGGTTTCATCTACTTTTATAGATCCTAAATATGGTTATTGCACCAGTCACATAGTCAGATCTAAAGAGGTTCACCCACCTAGGTTTTGCAGAGCCTGAAGTACAGGAGTACAGCCTTATAGTTGGCCTAGGTTCTTGGTAAATTGTGTCCATTATTGGAGATAGCTGCCCATAGACGCATTCTTTCCTTGCATACTTGGTTGTTCAAATTCTGTTAAATCAGGAGTCAACATGATAGATCTAATAATTTCACTTTATATGTTTATATGGATGGTGATTAGAGAGGTAATATGGATGACAAATTGAGCATCATTGGTGGAGCATTCTTTCGAGGAGGAAGATTGGTTTCCTTGTCAAGCAAGAGGTAGGATTGTATCCCACAGAGTACATCAAAGGCATAATATGTTGTAGTAGAAAACAATTGTAATCAAGCTGTTTGGATGAAGCAAATGCTAAAGGATATAATGATAGAATTCAATGAACCTATTGTCATACATTGTGATAACACAAGCATAGTGAATATGTCTAAGAATCAAGTGTTGCAATCTAAGTCTAAGCACATCGCTATCAAATATCACATGTTAAGAGACAAAGTTGCAAAAAAGGAAATTAGATTAGAGTATGTAAGAAACAAAGAGAAGATTTTAGATATTTTTACTAAGCCTCTTCCTAAAGAGACTTATGAGTATTTGTGAGGTATGCTAGGGGTTATGCCCCTACCTACATTAGAGTAGATAATGCAAGAGTGCACCAGTCCAATGATACAAAACACTATTGTTTGTCTAGATTTAATGTTGATGCTCCCTTTATAAGGGAGTATCTATGATGAATAGAGTCATCTAGGACTCTCGATGAATGTTGTTTTGAATAGTGTCTTTGGACACTTGAGTAGGTTAGAAATAGTTGTTGTAGAGATTGATAGGATGCAATGATAGATGTTTGTTAAAACCTTTGAAATTGATGTCAATGCAGGAGAGATTATAGCATGAATTTTTTTTGATATAGAGCACATTGAGGTAAATCTATGGGGGAGAAGCATATGAACAAATAAGCTAGTATGATTGATGAAGAGGAATTGAAAAGAAAGGATAACAATATTTAACAATTGGTATTATTGGAACTAGATGTTTTTCATCTATGTTACCATCAATGCCAAAGGGGGAGATTGTTGGAAGCATGAATGCTAATGATATTCCTAAGGGGGATTATTTTAGAAATATGATTAGATCATTATCATGATGATATGTTACATTCATGACTATGTTTTTCATTGATGTCAACATAGAAATTTTCTATGGTATCTGATAGAAGAATAATGGTAAAGATCAAGTTGGTACAAATAGGTTAAAGGGAGATACTAATAAGTGTCTAGTATATGCAACTAACCTTAGCTACATAAGATATTAAGTTTGGAAGAAGTTATGCCAATTTTGGTGAAGATTTTTCTAAGATAGAGTTTACAAAAGCATGTTCTAGTAAACTTATTAAGAATCATGGATAAATCCATGTAGAATACATGGTGGAGATGGTGTAGTTAAGATTTTTATCATAATATTACATGTGTAGAAAGTTATTCAAGTTATAAGGTGATAGATTGATGTTATCACTAAGTAAAATGTGTTCTAAATGAGGTCCTATAATAATTGATTGAGAAGGTGTAACAACCAACTCAAGGGAATTATTTTACAGATTAGGTATAAAGGAAGGACATTTTTCTTTGGTATGTATGGATGAATGTAGTAAGCAAGAAGATCATAAAAGAGTAGAAAAGATATAATTGTAAAGATAAGTAAAGGAGAAGAAAGTTGAAAAAAAATTCATTACCAAGGTTTGTTATTTGGATCTAAGGTATATGATCTAGTCTACAAGGTCTGGCGGTGATTGGTCTAGTTGACAAAATAGAGGAAAGAGGATAAATCATGGTATGAACATTTATTTTGCAAGGAATAGTTGAGAGATTAGTTGAATAAGTGAAGTTTGGTGGTCTTGCCTGAGAAGCTATTTGGATAGTGGGTCCTTTTTCCTACTACAATTCCTAATATGGTTGGCACAACTCCTAACATGGTTGGAATCTCCTATCAGGGATTCAAAGTCTCCTAATAAGGACTCTTATATACTGAATGTGTTTATAGACTCCTAAAAAAATCCATCCTCCAATAAGGAATATATATATATATATATATATATACATCTATATCTTTGTGGGCATCATTTCCACCAGGGTGTTCCTCTCTAATCAAGGGTTTCACTAGTTAACAAATCTAGTGTAATTGTGTATGTGCATCTTGTTATAGTTTTTTTTTACTTTGGTGTCATGGTTAAGATTAATTAAGGTTAATAAATTTTTTAGTTGAATAACTAATTCACACCCTCCCCTCTCAATTATCTTGGTAGACTATTATTTCTAATAGCTTTCTCATGATATGATGCAGGAGCATCTTGGGTTTTCTTAGTGGCTACTTTGGAGGGTCCTTGAACTAGTACTTGGTCAAAGAAGGAGAATTTGCTAGGTCATCAAAGGTACTTGGCATGCATTGGGAGCTCAGTGATGCTTGGTTGTAGTGTTGACTAAGTAGCTCAGTCATTGAAGGGACTTAGTCCTCAAAGGAGGAACTTGGCATATACTAGGGAGCTTTGCTAGCTTGGTTGTTGTGTTGACCAAGTGGCTTAGTCAATGAAAGGGCTCAGTTATGCTTGAGGATTTGTTGATGCTTGGTGGTGGTTTCTGACACTTGGTTGTGTCCTTGGATTTTGTATTACTCGAGTTGTCTGTGAGCCTACCTTTGGGCATTTAATTTGGGTTATAGGTATTTAATGATTGTTACATCTAACTTGTAGCTTGGGCATATATTTAGAGTAAGGGTTATTTTAATTTTTAATGGTCTAGGTTGACCTATGGCTTAGTTGGGTATAAGTAAGGGGGTCTTGTGGAGTCTTAGGCATGCATTCAGTGGAGTGAGTTATGATGGAGTGTGTGATTCAGCATGGGGAAAATGGAGTAGCTAACTAAGAAATGTTTTCCTAAGTGTGTGGATAGAGTACTAAATGTGAGGTAGTTTACACCTAGATCATGGGTAAAGCTTGAGAAGGGCTAGTAGCTAAGGCTTGGGAAATAAGGAGATTTCTTGGGGGACTTGTAAGCACAAGTTTAGATCCTCCTTGAAGGTTTCTACTTGAGTGTAGATCTAGGCTAGCTAGTGCTATGATCTTGAGGGATCTTGTAGAACTATTTTTGTAATTGTTATTGTATATGGACAAAACTTGGAAGGCTTTATAGTTAGGCACATTACATGTAAACAATTATTTTTATGATTAAAGAGTTATAGTTGGTATCAAATTGTGTATCTTGAGTTGTGTTTCTATTGTGTGATTATTTGTAGTGATCTAGTTTACCTCCAATAGAGGTACCTCAAAATATCACTATGTCAAATGGCATAAGAGCCAAGTTATTTCTGAGCGTGTAGAGAGATCACCAAATTTGAGGTAGTTTGCACTAAAACCTTGGCTTGGATAAGTTGATCTTGATCTAGTGGTGGATGTTCCTTCGAGAGTCCTAGATAACCTGGTTATGGGGTGGCATATCATGGTTTTGACTTTCAGTTGTAGAGGACTTATATATGGATTGATGGATGCAAAGATTGAAGGTTAAACTTGTTGGGGCATGATCGAAGATGCTTTGTGGGATGTGTATTGCAAATCTGTGTTCCTAGACTTCTAATTTGTTTCTAGTTATTCGTGTGAGATCGTAGGTTGTGATCTAGCTCACAAACAACTCTACATTGTCACAAGGAGCATGGGAAGGATTTTTTGTAGAGGGTTTATGAAGATCTTGGAAGATGACTCTAAGAAGATTGCACCCTAGGATGATTGATAATTTATGTGTTGTGGTGGAGAAGAGGCTTTCTGAGATGTTTTCTTGGTTGGAAGTTGGTTTTTCTGATAGAGTTAAGGAAGGCATGGTTGAATCATATATATATATATATATATATATATATATATATGTATGTATGTATATATGTATGTATGTATGTATGTATGTATGTATGTATGTATGTATGTATGTATGTATGTATGTATGTATGTATGTATGTATGTATGTATGTTTGTAGAGTTGGATTCTACCACTCTAGAAGACAGTTGTCTAGCTGGTTAGAAGACTTGTTCATGAGAGAAAATGTCATGACAAGATCGCGAAGGAGTTAAAAAAGGTATGTAAGATTTGTTTTGATTAGTTTATGGAGTTTGATGTGAAACCTATAAAGAATTCAGTGGTTTTTTTCTGAAATACCTAAGCTTACTAAGGAGATTCCTAATCATGTTGATGCTAAGGTTGAGATTGGTTTTCATGATCATTTGGTTGTGTCAAACATGAAAATTTTAGAGCATTTTGTTGTGAGCATTGAGACCACTAGTTTTGTGAGTTTGGCATGTGTTGATGGAGATAAACATATTACTATAGATGTTAGGTTTATTTTTACTAGCGTGGATTCACTAGTTGCTGATGTGGGTGAGGATTTGTTGATGAAGCATTATGTTCAATTTATTCTTGGGAGTGAGCATGCCAATTGGATGGTTGACATTCTAGTGTTTGATAGATGGATGTAGTTCTTGATGATGTGTAGACTGGTTTTCTTGTCCCTTTTTGAGTGAAATATTTGGTAAAGATGAACATGGTTGTTGATATTTATTTGGGCATCAAAGTGTAGGATACACTTTTCTATTCACCTGAGAAGTCTAACATGGGAACATCTTGTGTTTTCTTAGTGGCTACTTTAGTGTTCATCAAAGGAGGCTTGATAGCTTCTTTGGAGTGTTCTTAGATTGGTACTCAGTCAAAGAAGGAGGAGGTTCTCAGTCTTCAAAGGTACTTGACATGCACTAGAAGCTTGATGATGCTTGGTTGCAGTGTTGATCGTGTAGCCTGGTCACTGAAGGGGCTTGGTCACCAAAATAGATATTTAAGATTTACATAAAATCAAAATGAAAGGTAAAGGAATTATTTTATTTAAAAAATAATTACTTGACCAATTTAGGATGACATCTGAGATGTTTACTCTAAATTGGAAAGTTTATTTTAGTCCTAGCTAACTGTTACCTCTGGATTTACCGCCAAGAATTTAAATTTTGAAAGTGTGGCTCATGCAACGGTTAGTCTCGAATAAGTATTTTAATGTTACAACCTGCAAGTTTTTGGCCGTCAGATCTAAGCGGTACCAATGGTTGGCACCATCGCACTATAAGGGAAATGTACGATATTTATTATAGCGTGATGATGCCCTGACGACATGTTGTAGGGGTGGGTTCGACATTTCACGGGTCAAAAAAGGTTCTTGACGCCCTTGGCGCTATGTCGCTATCGCAAATCAGCCAAAAAATCTCCATAGCGACATAGCGCCCGGTGAAAATAGTCATGGCGGTGAGTTTTAATGACTAGCAGAATTAGGTGTTCAGTGACAAATCAGGAGGAACCACATGTTCCAAGTCAGAGTTCCTTTTGGCATGACTAACACAGTCAGGGCTTACGTTCACCACCGTCAGATCAGCTCGGATCAACGGTAAGCGCCATCGCACTATGGAGGAGTTGCGCGAGGGTTATGACAGCAAAATCATGCCCTGGTGATGCGTGTCAGGTGGGGCCATGTCTCAAGGCGATGCCAGGTGTATCGAAATGGAGGGCGTAAGCACGAGGTACGATGAGTCCTCACGATCGTTGGATTGGGTTGCATCAACAGATGGTGCCATCTCGCTATGGCGGAGATGTGCAGATTTTATCATAGCGACATGGTGACCATCCGCCACATGGATTGATAGGACCAGGTCTCACCAAGGATTTCCACGTTTCATCCAAAGTGTGGTGCAATGACAGATATGGCACCGAGTGGATGGGTCCAGTCACAGATCATAGAGTACGGCAGGTCAGAAGTTTCATGGCAGCGGGCAAACAAGTTTCACGGCCCGGAGGTTTCAAAAATAAGGTGAGGTGCCATGGCGCCAATAGAAAACCCATGCATTTTTCGATGGCGACATAGCACCCAAACGAAAAGTTCACCATGGCAAGGAATTATCAGACGGATGGGTCCCATCAGGTACTATGCAAGCGTAGTCAGCGTGGTGAATTGGATGGGGACACATGTAAATCTCAGGGCACGCTGTTAGTGGGCGCTATAGCGCTATGAGAATTTGGCCTTGATTTTTGCATAGCGACATGGCACCTAGCTGACACGTGGTCACTCTGCAGATCAGGTATGGGGTTGCCAGCTAGTTTTCGTCGAACCAAATAAGGAGGTTCCATGTGTATAAGTCAGCGCATGGCGTACAGTGGGCCCAGTAATCTCAGCATGAATGGCGAGTCTTCACGATCGTCAGATCTGCAAGGATTTATGACTGGCATTGTCTCGCTATCGAGACATACCCGAGAGTTAACATCGGCGACATAGCGCCCGTGCGCCCTGTGTCCTGGTGGAACCATGTTTCATACAGCTGGTGCAGTAAGGATTAAGTGATCGTCAGACCAATAGGGAAGTGCCACATGTGCTGCGGGCCCAATTATTTACAAGGGAAAGGGGTTGCAGAATGATGAGTCTCCATGATCATTGGATCAGCTCGAATCGATGGTAGGTGCCATCACACTATGGCGGAGATGTGTGAGGGTTATGTTGGTGACACAGTGCCTTGTCAACATGTGTCCTATCGGCACAGTCTAGGATGGCAGTTGGCAGTTAGTGTAACCGTCATAGTCATGATAGTATTCAAGGTGGCGCAGTTAGTCCAATAAAGGCTGGTCAACCACGAGAGGACCTCTAGGTGGCAAAATAAAGAAATGCAATTGGCCCGCACGGCCTAGTTAATGCATAAGGAGCCCAATTGACCTTTTTGACTTCAACGAATTCATGAACCAGGAAGCGAAGATAATCAATTTTGTCGAGTGATCTGATCTCCATGATCAATCTCGACCTACCAGAGTAAATGTAAAACACAGAATGACACTCCATCCATCCGTTGATCCATCTACCAGGTCAGAGCACAGTTATGGCACCATTTTTAGTCTTCTCAGGACATTATTGGTGAAAGAGATCAAATTTTCTTGAGATTTTTTCCATGATTGTCTTCTACAGGACTCAATGGCAGGTAGTTGCAGGGTCATTTCAGCAGTAAAAGATCTCAGTTACGCCTGAACTATAAAGGCAGATTTTGTACATTTTGTAAGGGTCGACTCTTCCTGATTTTCTCAGCTACTACTTGTAGACTTGTAGTGTAAAATCCATTTGTCTCTGAGCTAGATAAAACATCCTATATCATCTCTTTTAGCCATCAATGTGTATGTGTAGCGTTTTGCCTCTCATTGATGTATTGTTGAGATCAGTGGTCTGCATACTGTATCTATCTTTGGCCTATTGAATAATATACAAGTGAAATCTTATGTTCTTGGTGCTATTCAATTGGTCTCCTAATCTATATGTGGCCATTGGTCAATATAAGTCTGAATGAATGTATGACCTTGAATGTTACCCTAGTTCCGTAGTGCATATATGGGCAGAAATGAGTCTGAACACTGTTTTGGTGCATCACCACCTTAGATTAGACTAGGTAGATTTGCTTTAATGCTCTCTTTCTCCCTTTCCCTTCTGAGAATAGATAGGTGCGCCCTGACAGTAAGAGGAAGCCGGCCTTCTCCGGAGACTCAACCTCGTAGTTCAAGTCCCACAGCTTGGAGGTTGTTTCCATGTTTCACTAGGTTGTCCTCGTGCATAGGCCTTGGACAAGGGTGCAGACCTAAGTGACAATAGTTTTTGGCACGCTTGGTGGGACTCATATCAGAAGATTTCAGGTCTACTGGTGTCAAGAAGAAAGAATTCTAGAGATAAATGCTGAAGAAGTAGTGCTGGCTTTAGTTTTCGAGCCTTTAAGAGGTTGATTCTTCAAGTACTTGGCGACTCTAAACATCAAAAAGGTCTAGTTCCAGATCAAGTATGAAGTAATTCATGCCCAGGACTGAAACAAGGGCGTCTTCTAGAGGTAAATTTCAATATCAAGAGTTTTCTCTTTCAAATCCTAGGAGAAGAAGGACTAGAACTTCATTATCACCAGTTAGGGGTAGAATAATAGTTGATATACCTATAAGATCTGTCTCTACTCCCCCTACTATTCGAACTCAGCCTAGATTGCCATCAATACTCATCAATAGAACACTTGTTTATATGGCACAGCCAAGAGTTCATGCTTTTGCCACCTTTAATGGTGGAAGTCCTCTGTTGTTAGCCCAAAGACATGATATACCAGTATCTACACTAAAAATTATACCTGATTTTACTGATGAAACTTCTATTTCCCCTTTAGAGCATATCCAAGAGGTAGTGAATATCTGCAATATTCATGGTATTACAGAAGACGATGTTGTTGTCAGACTCGTAGCCTCATCTTTAAAAGGAAAAGCATTACAGTGGTATAGAGGCTTAGCTCATGGTTCCATAACTGATTGGGATGGACTAGGAGCAGGATTATGCAAACATTTTGAGGATAAGAGTGACCATTTGTCACTACTAGAGCAGCTGACTACAATAAAAAGAGCCCCCCATGAATGTATGACTGATTTTAATTACAGATTCCAAAAGACATGGGATAGAATACCTACTATAGTGAAACCTACCCTTGGTAATGCCTTCTTGCATTACCTTAGAGCTTTCAACAGTGACATTGCCACTATAATCCAAACTATGGGAGGAGATACATTACCAAATGCTTATGAGACAGCTATAAAAGTTGAGAACATCCTAATAAAAGGAAGAAAGTTGGCTCCAAGGCCTCCTATGCCTTTCTTTCCTAATGTTCCCAACCACCAACTAGCGATAGCCCCCTTCCTACAATTTCTACGTCACAAGCCCTTACTCCGATTCCCCAAGCTTCCACATCCTCAAACGGAATAGAGGAACTCAAGGAAATGCTCCAAGGTCTAGTGTTGAATACAGATAAAAGAGAGAGGACTCTGGATAAAAAATTGCAAGAGCAGGGGAAGGAGTTGAAGGACCAAGGGAAGAGATTGGAGGATAGTTTTTCTCTAATACAAAAAATGAGTAACAAGGTGGTGGCCTTAGAAAGGCAGCAAGCCCAAAGTGGTAAGCCCCCCCAATTACAACATTAGGCCCCGAGTGGTGGTAGGCCTCCTAATCATTGGAATAGCTCTTTTGATCAGAATAGGCAAAATAGTCATGCTCCTGCTTCAAGTTCCTCAATATAACTTAGCCCAAGATCAAGACTTCTGTCCTTCATGTAACTATTCTTATACCTACTACCTATGTCAGAAAGAAAAATCTTATTTGGCCCTAACTATCCAAGAGTCCGCAGTAAAGCAATCACACAAGGAAGATCACCCCAAGGAGGCCTCATATGTTCAGAGGCAGGGTGATTTCTCTTTTACGAATCACCAGATGGAGGAGCATTGTAATGTAAACCAGGATTCTATTTCTCATAACACAAGAAGCAAGAAGAGAGCTATGGAACATACTGCCCCCCTTTCTCCTAAGCAGGCCTCAACTTTGAGTGTTATATCTCATACACAAAAAGAAAATGAGTAGATAAACACTTCACAACAGCAAAGGCAAGGTCCAAGAAAGGAGGATGTAAGTGATCCCTATGTTGCTCCATCTCAGCCTCTTATGGGTATAGCTCCCAAAGTTTCCGCCAAAATTCCTAATGCACCCTTGAGTGTGGTAGAGAAAATGAAGAAAACCAATGTAAGCATTTCCATGTGGGATGCAGTTGCCACCATACCAATGCAGAAAAGGATGCTGCAGCAGGAATTGGAAAAGATTGAGCCCAAAGATCAGTCATCTACCATGGAGAGTGACACTAGTTTAGTACAACCATCAGGTGATGTGGAGACAAATAAAAAGGTTAGACCTCCTCCATTCTATGTTTCTCTAATTATAGGGGGCAAGTTAGTCCATAATTGCATGATAGACTCGGGGGCTAGCAGTTCAGTAATGCCTAGGTGTGTTGCTAATGCTTTAGGAATGAAATATGAGCCCATTATTAGGGATGTGTTACAACTAGATGGGAGTACTGTCAAAACCGTAGGCATCCTTAGGAATGTGGAAATGGCCCTACATGCATGCCCTGGTTGTACTATGATTCAAGACATATCTGTTGCTGAAGTCAAGCCCTATTTTGCCATATATCTTTCAAGAGACTTCACTGCCCAAATAGGTAGATTCATATATACTGATTGGTCTTATATGTCATTTAAGACCAGATATGGGGCCAACGCTTCAATTAGAGCAGAACCTCAAGCCCTTCATCACACTGAACCCTACACTCCCAACTTCATTAATATGAATTGCCCCATTTTGGAGATGGATGAAAATGACATAGTAAATGAGCCTGCCACCTCCATAGTAGAGATTCCTGATTTCTTCTTAGATGAGTGGGAAAATACATGTCAGTTTGAGCCTATGTCGGAAACTCTTGAGACAGGCCTTAGTACATATTGCATAATAGAGAAGGAGGCTCAAGTTCCTGATCTTTTTGGAGCTAATGATGACATAAGTGGAATATGGAATATGTACTTTGATGGCTCAAGGAATAGAAATGGAGCAGGGGCTAGTGTTATGTTGATCTCTCCTGCACAAATAAAATACTACTTCTCTTTTAGGCTCCAATTCAATTGTACCAATAATGTGGCCGAGTATGAATCTTTGATCCAAGGTCTCCTACTTGCCCAAAAGAGGGGAATTCAAGCCTTGAAAGTATATGGAGACAGTGAGTTGGTAGTGAACCAAGTGAGAAATCAGAATATCACCAAAAATGGCCTGCTCAAGTCTTACAAACACAGAGTCTGGGATTTGCTTGAGGGTTTCCAAGCATTTAATATCTAGAGCATTCCTAGGAAAGAAAACAAATATGCTGATAGACTTGCAGCAGTGGGTGCATCTTATGATGTGCCAGGGAATCTTGAGGAAGAGAAGAAGCAACAAATAAGGGTGGCAGTAAGGCCTACTATTCCTGATAATAATACTCATTGGCAGGTGTTTGAGTCTGATGAGCAGATTGTGAGTTTCTTGCAGAATGAAGTAGAATTTTCAAAAAGAAATTAGTCAAGACTACAAGATCAGTATGGTGATCAGATCATTCACCTCAGTTCCAACAAGTTGCCCAAGGGTCTCATTACCTTGGAGAGTGTCTTTAATCTTGATGATCAGACAAGAGGCAAAGGAATAAATCTAGCTGCAGAAAAGGATGATCATGCTCCAGTTACTATTGCTGATGGAAAATCTCTTAACATGGGGAAGGTATGTTCTGAGGCTGAGCAAGAAAATTTCATTCATCTATGTCAATAATTTAATGATTTGTTCGCTTGGACATATGATGACTTAAAGGGTTTTGACCCTAGTTTTCTTTAGCATACCATAGATTTAGTTGATAGGGTCAAACCAGTAAGGCAAAAATAGAGGCCAGTGAATCCCAAGATTGAACCATTAATGAGGAAGGAACTATCCAAGTTGATTGAAGCTAACATAATTTTTCCTATCAAACACTCATCATGGGTGGCTAACCTTGTCCCTGTAAGGAAGAAGAATGGAGAAATCAGATTGTGTGTGGACTTTAGGGATCTTAATCAGGCTTCCCTTAAGGATCACCATCCTCTCCCTTCTATGGAGCAAATTCTATCCAAGGTTAGTGGGTCAAGGAGGTTCTCTTTTCTTAATGGATTTTCTGGTTACAACCAAGTGTTGGTTAAAGAATCTGACAGATATAAGACAACATTTACTACTAAATGGGGCACCTATGCTTATTGCAAGATGCCATTTGGACTAACAAATGCAGGTGCCACATTCCAAAAGGCAATGGAGGTAGCTTTCAAAAGATTAATTGACAAGTTTTTCTTAGTATACCTTGATGATATAATTGTATATTCCAAGAATGTAAAAGATCACCTTGATCATTTGAGATAGGTATTTCTAAGATGTAGAGAGTTTGGGGTTTCCCTCAACCCAACCAAGTGTGTCTTCACTACAAGCCAAGGAAAATTACTGGGACACATTGTATCTAAGGATGGGTTGACCATTGATCCAAAAAGAAAAAAAGCAATACTTGCCCTTCCTCTCCCTAAACACAAGAAAGGGCTGCAAGGTTTCCTTGGTAGAATAAATTTTGTAAGAAGGTTTATTCCTAATCTTACCATCATGGTGAAACCCCTCACAGCCATGCTTAAGAAAGATATGGTCTTCTCATGGACCAAGGAGGGGAAGGAGAGTTTTGAAGAAATTAAGGCAGCCATAGCCTCAGCCCCCACTCTCATGAACCCAAATTTTGAGAAGGATTTCATCCTCTACACTTTGGGTGGTGAGTCAAGTGTTTCTACTGTCTTGACTCAAACAAATGACAAGAATGAGGAGAAGCCCATAGCCTTCTTTAGTGAAGGACTCAAGGAATATGAAGATAAGTATAGCTTTGTGGAGAAGCAAGCCCTTGCAGTCATTAGAGCCTTGAAGAAATTTAGACACCTCTTATCCCACAATAGGATCCATTTGTTGGTGCCCCATGCGAGTGTAAAAGACTTCTTGTTAACCAAGGACATCAGTGAAAGGAGAGCTGGATGGATCACTAGGGTAATGGAATATGATGTTGATATTCAGATTACCAAGTTGGTAAGAGGGAGAGGATTATGCAAAGAAATGTTATCAGGTTAGGATTCAGATGAAGGGACTGCTATGGTAATTGCAGAGCAGCAGGAGGAAAGAAATGTTAATGCCCCAAGGAGCTGGATGGATGACATGATGAACTTTTTATCTGGGAATGGATACCCTCAGGGATTGGACAGAGCTAAAAGAAGACAATACAGGCTGTAGTTCATTCCCTATGTTGTGATTGATAATATCCTATTCAGGAGGCATTTTAATGGGACCCTGTTGAGATGTATTGAAGAGGATCAGGTTGAGAGGATGATTAAAGAACTTCATGATGGCCCTGATGGTGGCCACTTCTCTGCAAGAACAACCTCCATGAAGATCATGAGGGCTGGATATTACTGGCCATCTCTGTTCCATGATTGTTATAGGTATGTGAGAAAATGTGAGAGATGTGCTTTTTTCTTAGGCAAACAGAGACTTGTAGCTCTTCCTCTTCACCCCATTCAAGTGGATCAGCCCTTCACCTAGTGGGGGTTGGATTTTATAGGCCCCATTAATCCTCCATCGAGTGCAGGTCATAAATGGATCTTGGCTGCTACCGATTATTTCACTAGGTGGACAGAGGCAATTGCCTTGAAGGATGCTACAGAGCCATCAATTGTTGAATTCCTTGATGGAATTGTATCTAGGTTTGGAGCTCCTTCTACTATCATCTCAGATAATGCCAAATCTTTTGTTAGAACCCAGATTTGTGCATGGGCAATGAATCACAATATCTATCTGAGCACATCATCAAATTACTACCCGCAGGGTAATGGTTTAGCTAAATCTTCCAACAAAAATCTGATCAAAATCATAAGGAGAATGATAGAAGACAATCAGAGGGTTTGGCATAAAAAATTAAGGACTACTCTGTGGGCTGATAGGATAACACCCAAGAGATCTATTGGGAATTCACCTTTTGTACTGGTATATGGTAGGGAGGCCAGACTTCCAATCTCATTGGAATTCCCATCCTTGGAGTTGGCTCATCATCTGGAATTGGTTGAAAATAGTTCCATGTCAGTAAGAATGGTAGAGTTGATTGAACTGGAAGAAAAGAGAAACAAAGCTATGCAAACCCTAGAGATACACCAGCAGTAGATGAAGAAGAGTTTTGATAAGAAGGCAAGGGCCAGAATCTTTAGAGAGGGAGATTTAGTTCTCAAGTGGGACTCAGACAGAGAAAAACCAGGAAGGCACTCCAAATTTGATCCACTATGGAGTGGCCCTTATCTGATCTCTAGTTGCAAACAGGCCAATGCGTTCTAGCTAAGCAGGCCAAATGGTGAAATTCTGCCCATCCTAGTCAATGGGATCCATCTGAAGCCCCGTTTCTAAAAAAGTTGTGAATCCATGTACATAGTTAGTTTAGTTGCTTCCTTTTGTTCCTGTTTTACAATAAGTGCATGTGCACATGGCTCACTTCTTGAGTCACCAGTTCCCGAAGTTTTGACAAGTCTCAGGTTGCTGAGGAGGTCCTTTTTTTTTGTTTTCAAGTCGCAAAGATAGAGCCAGAGTTCAAGGGTTCTTTAATGTTTTGATTTCCTCATTAAGGGTTAGGGTTTCTTGCAGCTCTCGGTTCCATAACTTCTGGGCCCTCTTTTCTAACTCCATGGCCCAATGGATCATTCTCAGGCACTGGTCATGCATTGAGCAGGCTCATGCCCCCTGCGAGTTGCCAGAAGTGTTACCTCTAGTTTTACCACCAAGAATTTAAATTTTGAAAGTGTGGCTCGTGCAACAGTTAGTCTCAAATAAGTATTTTAATGTTACAACCTACAAGTTTCTGGCCATCAGATCTAAGCAGTACCAATGGTTGGTGCCATCGCGCTATAAGGGAAATGCACGATATTTATTATAGCACGATGATGCCCTGACGACACATTGCAGGGGTGGGTCCAGCATTCTGTGGGTCAAAAAAGGTTCTTAACGCCCTTGGTGCTATGTCTCTATCGCAAATCGGCCAGAAAATCTCCATAGCGACATAGCGCCCGGTGAAAATAGTCACGGCGGTGACTTTTAACGACTGGAAGAATCAGGTGTTGTAGCGACAAATTAGGAGGAACCATGTGTGCCAGGTTAGAGTTCCTGTCGGCACAGCTAACATAGTCGAGGCTTACGTTCACCACCATCGGATTAGCTCGGATCAACGGTAAGCGCCATTGCACTATGGAGGAGTTGCACGAGGGTTATGACAGCAACATCGCACCCTAGTGATGCGTGTTAGGTGGGGCCATGTCTCAAGGCAATGCCAGGTGTATCGACATGGAGGGCGGAAGCACGAGGTACAACGAGTCCTCACGATCGTCAGATTAGGTCACATCAATAGATGGTGCCATCTCGCTATGGCAAAGATGTGCGGATTTTATCATAGCAACATGGCGACCATCTGCCACATGGATCGATAGGACCAAGTCTCACCAAGGATTGCCAGGTGTCATCCAGAGTGTGGTGTAGTTACAGATATGGCACCATTTGGATGGGTCCGATCACAAATCATAGAGTACGGAAGGTCAAAAGTTTTATGGCGACGGGAAAACAAGTTTCACGACCTAGAGGTTTCAAAAATATGACGAGGTACCATGGCGCCAATGGAAAACCCATGCATTTTCCGATGGCAACATAGCGCCCAAACGAAAAGTTCACCGTGGCAAGGAATTATCAGACGGATGGGTCCTAGCGGGTACTGTGCAAGCACAGTCGGCGTGGCGAATCGAATGGGGACACATGTAAATCTCAAGGCATGCTAATAGTGGGCACTATGGGAATTTGGCCTTGATTTTTGCATAGCGACATGGAACCTAGCTGACACGTGGTCACTCTGCGAATCAGGTCTTGGATTGCTAGCTAGTTTTCGTCGAACCAAATAAGGAGGTTCCATGTGTATAAGTCAGCGCATGGCATACAGTGGGCCCAGTAATCTCGGCATGAATGGCGAGTCTTCACGATTGTCAGATCTGTAGGGATCTACGACTAGCGCTGTCTCGCTATCAAGACTTACCTGGGAGTTAACGTCGGTGACATAGCGCCCATGCACCCCGTGTCTTGGTGGAACCATGTTTCATACAGATGGCGCAGTAAGGATTAAGCGATCGTCGGACCAATAGGGAAGTGCCACATGTGTCGTGGGCCTAGTGATTTACAAGGGAAAGGGGTTGCAGAATGACAAGTCTCCATGATCATTGGATAAGCTCGGATCGACAGTAGGTGCCATCGTACTATGGCAGAGATGTGAGAGGGTTATGTTGGTGATACAGCACCTTGTCGACACGTGTCCTATCGGCGCAGTCTAGGATGGCGGTTGGCGGTTAGTGTAATTGTCACAGTCATGATAGTATTCAAGGTGGCGCAGTTAGTCCAATGAAGGGTGGTCAACCACGGGAGGACCTCTAGGTGGCAAAATAAAGAAATGCAATTGGCCCACACGGCCTAGTTAACGCATAAGGAGCTCAGTTGACCTTTTTGACTTCGACAAATTCATGAACCAGGAAGCGAAGATAATCGATTTTGTCGAGTGATCTGATCTCCATGATCAATCTCAACCTACCAGAGTAAATATAGAACATAGAATGACACTCCATCCATCTGTTGATCCATCTACCAGGTTGGAGCGCAGTTATGGCACCGTTTTCAGTCTTCTTAGGACATTATTGGTGAAAGAGATCAAATTTTCTTGAGATTTTTTCCATGATTGTCTTCTACAGGACTCAATGGCAGGTAGTTGCAGGGTCATTTCAGCAGTAAAAGATCTCAGTTATGCCTGAACTATAAAGGCAGATTTTGTACATTTTGTAAGGGTCGACTCTTCCTGATTTTCTCGACTGCTACTTGCAAACTTGCAGTGTAAAATCCCTTTGTCTCTGAGCTAGATAAAACATCCTGTATCATCTCTTTTAGCCATCAACGTGTATGTGTAGCATTTTTCCTCTCATTGATGTATTGTTGAGATCAGTGGTCTGCATACTATATCTATCTTTGGCCTATTGAATAATATACAAGTGAAATCTTATGTTCCTGGTGCTATTCAATTGGTCTCCTGATCTGTATGTGGCCATTGGTCGATATAAGTCTGAATGAATGTATGACCTTGAATGTTACCCTAGTTCCGTAGTGCATATATGGGTAGAAATGAGTCTGAACACTCTATTTTGGTGCATCACCACCTTATATTAGACTAGGTAGATTTTCTTTAATGCTCTATTTCTCCCTTTCCCTTCTGAGAATAGATAGGTGCGCCCTGACAGTAAGAGGAAGCCGGCCTTCTCCGGAGACTCAACCTCGTAGTTCAAGTCCCACAGCTTGGAGGTTGTTTCCATGTTTCACTAGGTTGTCCTCGTGCATAGGCCTTGGACAAGGGTGCAGACCTAAGTGACAACACTAACCTAGCAACAATTTGTGAAAAGGCATAGTATTTATGCAAAGACATCTCGCTAAATTATGTGCAAGTAAATTGTGAAGCAACTCATGACATTATGAGTGAAAGATATGAATGTGAAGTTTTGTATCATATGTAGAAGTGAATTTCTAATAACATAATTTTTGTGATCCGAGATCAAGCTAAGATCGGAGATCAACTGTAAAGAAGCTACAAACATCTATATTTATATATGAGGAACTTAGAAGATAAAGTACTTCTTTGGGTAGTGAGATCTTCTTGTAGTTGTATGTGAATGTTTGTGTAGTGAGCTCTTCTTGCATCCACTAAACCACAACTCCTAACAAGGTTGGAATCTCCTAATAGGGATTCAAAGTCACCTAAAAGGGACTCTTATGCACTAAATGTGTTTATAGACTCCTAATAGGGTCCATCCTCTAACAAATAACACATATATCAATATATCTTTGTGGGCATCATTCCCATTGGGGTTTTTGCTTGGCCAAGGTTTCCCTAGTTAACAAAATATCATGTTATGTGTTATTTTTGTCCATGGTTACTCTTATTGTTCAACACTATTTGTTTACTTTCTTATGCATGGTTCAAAGTAATAAATAATCTCTAGTTGGTAACAAAATTTTCTAGAATACTAATTCTATTAGAAACATGAATGCTAATGATATTCATATGGAGGAGTATTGTAGATACATTATTAGATCATTATCATGATGATATATTACATTCATGATTGTTTTTGCCATTGATGTCAACATAGAAATTTTTTGTGGTATCTAATAGAAGAACAAAGCATATGTAGATAACCTTGGAAGGAAATGATATTAAGTTTGGAAGACGTGATGTAAGTTTTGGTGAAGACTATTTTGAGATAGAGTTTACAAAAGCATGTTCTAGTAAACTTGTTATATCTCTTAGCAGAGTTGCTATTCTAAGAAGCAAGGTTAAAGGCATGTAGAAGACATGTTGGAGATGGTGTGCTAAGATTTCTTGTCATAATAGTAATTAATTCATTCAATTTATTGCTATTATTCAAGTTACAAGGTGAAAAATTGATGTTATTTCTAAAGTATAACCTATTCTTAATGAGGTTCTATAGTAATTAATTGAGAAGGAGTAATAGCTATCTCAGGGAACTATTTTATTGATATGGTATAAAGTAAGGAAATTTTAATTTATTATGCATGAAAGAAAGAAACAAGTGTGAAAATCAAAATAGAAGAGAAACAAGTTAATTGTGAAGATAAGTAGAGTAGAGTGAAGTTGGAGAAAACCATGTCGTCAAGGTTCGATATTTGGATATGAGGTTTTTGACCTAGTCTACAAGGTCTGACAATAATTTTACTAGTTAGCAGGATGGAGGAAAGGGGATAAAGCACAATATGAACAATTATTCTACAAGGAACAGTTGGGAGATTAGGTGGATAGTGAAGTTCAGTGGTCTTTCCCTAGAAGCTGTTTGGAAAGTGGGTCCTTTTGCCCTCTAAAACTCCTAGCAAAGTTGGCACAACTCCTAATAGAGTTGGACTCTCCTAATAGGGATTCAAATTCTCCTAATAGGAACTCATATGTATTGAATTTTTTTATAGACTACTAACAAGGTCCATCCTCTAACAAGGAATATATATATTAGTATATCTTTATGGGCATCATTCCCACAGAGGTTTTCCCTCTAATCAAAGGTTTCCCTAGCTTAAAAGGCTAGTGTAACTATGTATGTGAATCTTGTTATGATTTTTGTTTACTTTGGTTGCATAGTTAAGATTAATTAAGGTTGTTAAATGTTTTAGTTGGATAATTGATTCACACCCCCCCCCCCCATTATCTTGGTGGACTATTATTTCTAAAAATTGGTATCAGAGCATCAGAACCTTGAAGATAAAGTTTAACAACTTTGGGAGATCCATGATGAACATATTTAGAAAGGATACTCTAAAGTTTCATGGAACAAATTATGATAGCTAGAACAAAAACATAAAGACACATATGTTGTGTATAGGTCTAGGATATTGGATCTTGACAAAATTAGATAAGATAATTATTGTTGAAAGCACACTAGAATCTTGTAGTGGGGATGAGAGAGAACTTTTCATGTGTAGCATGAGAGCTAGAGAAGCACTCTTGTCTACACTTCCTGAAATAGAGTACAACCACGTAAAAACACTTGATACTTCTCATAAGATTTTGAAATCTTTGGAAAATAGTTTTGAAGGTGATGAACATTCTAAGAAATTGAGGCTACAAAGTTAGACTTGTGCATTTCAAGATGCTAAAATGATGGAAGACAAATCTATAGGATAAAATGATGGAAGACAAATCTATAGGAACATATGTAGGTAGAATATCAGAAATTATTGTAGGTATCATATCTCAACGAGGAACCAAGGAAGATGATGAGGTGATCTAAAAGATATTGAAGAGTTTAACACAACCATTTAAGTAGGTAACCCAAATGATATAGTTGTTGATCTCTTGTACCAAAGATTTTACCAAGGAAACATTACTTGGGAGACTTGAAGTAGTTGAGAATGAGCTTATATAGTCTAAAGAATTGTCTAGAATAGAGATAGCCTTTAGTGCCCTAAACATTTGACCTAATCTATCCAGGAGCACAAGTGCTAGAGGAGATTTTGCTAGCAGTAGGAGATTTGATGAGAACATAAAAATAGGAGTAGCTCGTTTGGTAAGAAGATAGAAAGATGGTAAGAAAATATTTAAATGTTGGACTTCTAATGATTTTGGTCATAATGCATCTAAGTGTCCTAAAAGAGAGAAAAAGTATAAAGAAAAGTTTAAACATAGAAGAGATAGAGATTGTTTGTATGCCAATGAAGAAGATGATTATGATGAACAAGTAGTAAGTGCTAGTGATGATGAAATAGGATTTATAGCTATTAAAGAAGAAAGTCTAGAGAAAATGGATTTGGTATCACAGGTTTAAAAGAAATCTAATTGATGATTGATAGTGGTTGTTCACATCATATGACTAGTGATATGATCAAGTTTGTTGACTTTAAAAGTTATGATGGAGGCATTGTTAGGGTTGGAAAAAATGAAGCTTTCCATGTTAAAGGTATTGGATCTATAACTCTTGCTGGTAAGTCTAACACTGAGGATGTATATTTTTTTTATGGTTTGAAACACAATCTTTTGAGTGTTGGACAACTAGTGGATAAAGGTTATCAATTATAGTTCATAGAGAAGACATGCATGATCAAAGACAAAGATGGAAAGGTAATTGGAACTATAAACACTCAAAAATTCCATTGCATTTGCACTCTTAGGTATCATGCCAACACTTACTAGGAGACAATCAGCCCAGAGACTCGAGGGACTCTATCAACCTTTTTTTTTGAGGCACAAGCACAACCAAAACCTCATCCCAAACAAAGAACGAGCAAGAAAATCCAACAAACCTTTGACAAAGACCAAATCAAGGCATCACAACCATTACTAGCAGACCCCTTGAACATGTATCCACAAGATCCTCAAGCTATAGCACAAAAAACCTTGAACAATACACCTACCATGAGATTTCCTCCAAACACTTCCCCCACACATGGGATGGTTCAATGGAGTCCTAACTTTGAACCTATATTCATGCCAATGCCACCAGGAGGAGGAAGTGTACCAACCTCACCTGAAGATGAACAATCACATTCCTTTGAATTCATCCAGCCTAACACATCAAACATACAACAAGATTCTATACACCTAAGTGATGACTCTAACACTGATTATGGCATCACTAATGAAGAAATGGCTAGGGCATGTCAAGACAAAAGTTTTTGCAAGAATTTCAAATGTTTGGCAGCCCAAGAAATTGTCAAATTTAACCCAAACTTGGAAGGTCCTAGGTCCAAAAATCAAACCAACACAACAATTAAAAACATCCAAACCATGATAAATTTGGACTTAGATAAGGGAAAACAACCTTTGGAGTTTTCAAACACAATAATGGCACCTATAAGGTCCCATCAAGAACCAACAATTGAAATCCTCCAAAGTACATTTGAACACATCAATGTTAACCCCTTGTTTGATGAATTGCCACCAGTCCCTAAATGCCCCAAAAGGACATTAAGACTTGATTTTAGGCACATGATGCAACAACAAGATGCACCTAAAGGGACCCGTGCTCTAGGGATGCCAGACATACCTTCTTTGGAGGCAAATCAATAAAGTACACCTTTGCTTCTAACTTTACCCCATGCTACGACAACAAACACTATAGAGCCTCTCACAAGTACAACATGTGAAACATCAAGTGCAACCATCCCTATAGATGCACAAAGGAAAAGTATTATTGACATTACGCCCATTCCTAACAGGGACACATCCCATAGTCAAGTCAAAATGATGTCGCAAGCAGGAACATCTAAAATACAAAGGTACCAAAACAACAATTCAAATATGACATTCAATTCTCAAGGACTTAGTCAACCCCCACGACAACAACAACCTACAATGGTACAAGGACTCAACACTTCCAAGGCTTAACCAAGTCTACATCCTCTTGACACACATCCCACATATCAACAACAACATCAAACGCAACAACAACAACCACAAGTGGGGCAAACATCCAACATTCCTAACATGCAATCCCATGTGGACCCACTTGACTTACACACAATTTATCAAAAACAATTCCAACAACAACAAGAGCAACTCAAGCAACAATTGGAATACCAAAGATGCCTTGAACAACAAATCACATACCAGAAATATTTGTTGCAACAACAACATGTGCCACAACAACCTCAACAAATACAACAAGCACACACATGGTCTCATATACAACCAATAGAGGTATCCCAACAACAACCACAATACACGACACAACAAAAACACATGGTACAACAATTGCAGTCAATCCCACAACAAGTGCCACATCAAATACCACAACAGGTACCCCAACAACAAGGACCTTTTTGTCTTCAAGGTGCCAACTTACCTCCACCACCCAGTGACACTTCATCAGACTCATCAGACATAGAAATGTCAGAATCAAGTAGACATAGTTCCTGCCACAGCAAACGTCTACTCACAGACACAAAAGACTTGAAGGAAAGACCATCATGCAAAACCCCAATGAAGAACTATTACAAAAATTCAAACAACTTTCCAAACAATTCAAGGCATTGGGAGTCCAAAAGAAACAAGCTCTATATACGGAAAGGGACCTACGTCCTAACCCATTCGATAAAATTCTATATATGCCTCCATTCCCAAAACACTTTGAAGCTCTAAGGTTTGAAAAATACCAAGGAAAAGGCAACCATATTGACCACATCCGATAATTTTGTGCTTCATGTACTGAACTTAGTGATGAGCCCACTTACCTTATGAGATTGTTCCCTTGTTCTTTAGGTGGGCCCGCACTTGAATGGTACTCCAAACTTCTCGGTAATATCAAATCTTGGTCAGAACTAGCAGACAAGTTTATCTCCCACTTTGCCTATAGCATTACAAATGAGGTGACACTTTCTGATTTGTGCTCAACTAAACAGCAGATAGGAGAATCATTCATCACATTCTTACTTCTTTGGAGAAGGTTAGTTAGTCAATGCTCACTAGACATTCCTGAAGAACAACAAGTAAACTTGTGCATTGAAAACTTAGTCCCGGACTTAATGTATGAACTCAAAATCAAGAATCCAAGCACCATTTCTAAACTAATGAAAAAAGGGGCTAGTATTGAAGATGCTCTTATCCGTAAGGGAGTCCTCAAGATAAACAAAGAAAACACAAACACCAACTCATCTAATGACAAGGCAAAATTTTTCTCCAAAAACAAGAATGTGACTAATGATGGTATTGTGGATGCTCGCACAATTAGCACAACACAACCTCAATTAACTTTGAAAGGTGTAAACCCTACAAATTCACAAACTCCTAATCAAACAACACCTCAACAATAGAAAAATGAGACTTCCACACAAGATAAACCTCGAAGAAATCCTAGAACCAAAGATAGGAAATTCACACCATTGGGAATACCACTTGAGACTAGATTACAATAGCTACTGAGTAATAACTTCCTGCAATTACCCTTAATCAAAGATGAACCATTGACTAAAGCTGATTGGTGGGATGACAAAAAGTATTGTGATTATCATCGCACCAAAGGATAGAAGACTTCATCATGCTTCCAATTGAAACATGCAATACAAGACCTTATTGATGATGGTGTAATCCACAGTTGATCCATCACTGTTAGCATCCAACTCTTATCATATTATTTTCAAAGATCCTTTGGGTAATCATGACAAAGAGAAACCCTCAAGTTCAAATTCAAACTCACAAGGTAATGTGAATTACACACGCACTGGCTATGACTACACCATCAATTGCTTTAATGAGTCTGACTTCTACATATCCACATTCAAATTGAAGGCTGAAGACCCTCATTGTGTTGTCACTACACGTCATAGCAAGATCACCCTACCTGGAGCCCCATCTAGACCTACTGCTTGTACTAGACCTGCACCCCCAAGTAGACCTACTGCTCCTACTTCATCTGATTATAGCCTTGTTGAACAACTCAAAAAAACCCCTGCACAAATATCCATTTTGGACCTATTGCGTGCATCTCCCCAACACCATAAGATCTTAGAGAAAGCCCTTAAAGAGTCAGTAGTCCTAGATAACATTGATGTTTCCCAGTTCCAAGCCATGGTTTGGAACCTATCTACATCACAACATATCACCTTTTCACCCCGTGATATTCCTAAGGACAAACCTAACCATAATGATCCCCTTTATCTCGAAGTCTTCATCCATAATGCCAAAGTCAAACGTGTCTTAATAGATGGAGGAGTAGGACTAAATATTTGTACTCTTAAGGTTGTTAACAATTTGGGTTATTCTGAAGATGATGTGGATCCATCTCGAAGAATCACAATAAAAGCTTATGATGATGGTGAACGCTTCTCCAGGGGCATCATCACACTACCTATTAGAGTTGGTCCAACTACTGAAGATACATTGTTCCATGTCCTAGACATTGAAATGAATTGCAACATGATACTAGGATGCCCTTGGCTTCATGCTATTAAAGTAGTTCCTTCTACATATCATCAATGTTTGAATTTTTCCTATAATAACATGGAGGTTACCATCCCTGGCGATCCAGATCCTTTCCAATTTTGTGCTAATCTACGAGATGCTACTACATTCCAAATCCCAACAAACAATGAAACACAACCCACAAATTCCTCTAAGTATGTGGATGCTGATATACTACTCAGTAAAGCCAAGGAAAAGATGAAGATTGAACACAATGGGTGTGGAGAGTACTTTATGTCTCAAGTCTCTCACATTAGGAGTCACCACGTTCTCCCATCAATACAAAGAATGATACTTCTATCAATGAGAATGCATTTGTATGTATTGAGAAAACAAAAGCAGAATGAGAACCCACTTTGATATCTCCTAGCAAGTATGGACTTGGGTTTACCATCATGCAGAAACAAGGTTATGATGGCTATAGTGGTCTTGGATCTCAGAAACAAGGAAACATTGAACCTATCACTACAAAAGGACAACCTCCTAGTTTGGGGCTTGGATTTAAACCATTATGAATAGGTCCTCCTAGTACCACAGTACCTACATGTAAGACTATGGATGTTTCAAATGATGAAAAGGCATCTGAGGATATCCCACTTGAAACCAACAATCCCCTAGCCTCTAAGCATAACCCCAATGACCTAGTTGAATCAGTTACCCATATATCTACCTTCAACCAAAGCCCATTCAACACTGGTGATGACATCTCCCCAAGTTATCTTGAACCTTTGGATTGGGACCAACATGGACCTCCAATTTTTTATCGATTCGATGATGATGACACTCTCATAATAGACTTTGAAGGCATTATGACTGAAAATCGTAAAGAAGCAGTTTCTCCTAAAGAGAACACATTGGCATACTTTAGGGAGCCTACTCCACTTTCTAGCTACAAAGCAAAAAGAGAAAAAGATAGAAAGCATAGTTCTCTTGGTAAAAATCAAAAGGCACCATTAGACTATAAAAAATCAAAAGCTAAGCAACTCCCATTGATACAAAATGAAAAATATGATGCCATAAATATTAGTGTTCTAGTGTTCAACATGCCACAAAGTCTTTTGGAGCTCTCTCAATCAACGTTCATGCAGAAGGTCATTGGTCTCAACCCTCCCAACCCTCCCTTATATCCTTTTGTTTATCCCCCAATCCAGCTACCTAATTTTTCCTATAACCAAAATTAGTCCTTTATCCAACAAGCCTTTGCATATGTCATCATCAGTTACGTCCCACACGACATTTTTGTTGATCCATTTATCCTTAGATGCCTTGATTCGCAAGAGATAGAAATTGTCTTACATATGGTACATGATGGTATCTCTCGAGGCCTTTCTAGTGGTTTGATTTTAGCTACAGACTTGGAACAAATCCTCCATAATTATGGTCAGTCATGCATCCAAAACTCATCAACTAGCAGCACCAACAATAGATATCTTCTCAGCATTTGTCAGTAACATTCTTGATTTCATTTAAAAGTCTTGAAAAAATATCAAAAAAAAAATAGCAAAAAGTCATGAAAAAAGCAAAGAAAAAAGTGAAAAAAGTCATGAAAAAATGGATGCCTTGATGAAAACCTGGCAAACAAGCATCTTGGCACGAAAATTTGAGTCAAGAGAAAAATTCCATCCAAAAGTGAAAACTTGGCAAAGAGGCGCTTTGGGCAAGTACCATGGTGAAAACCTGGCAAGCAGGCACCATGTGTAATCAGTTATTGCTCCTCCATCTATCAGGATACCATCTGGTCTTTTCCCCCTCCATCATTCCTTGATCATATCCTTCATATTGCATGACATCCTTGGTCCCTTATAGTGGCTCACGAACTGGTTAATGTCCTTTGTTACCTTGCCTAAGCATCACCAGTCTGCTCACCCACTATGTCATGTGCCTTTGTACATAATTTGCATCTTGTCTGGGGGCATATTACCTACATGGTGCGTAAGTTTGAATTTGAACTAGGGGTATACCCCTAGGTGCTTTTTATCCATTGGATCTATCGCATAACAAATTGGAGCTAACACTTGTATATGCTTATACGATCCTGAAAAAATCCCTACAAATCATAAAAAGTCTTGAAAAAACCCTAAACATTCAAATAAAATGTCCTGAAAAAATCCCTAAAAATCATAAAATCTTTTGAGAAAATCACTAAAAATCACATAATGTCCTGAAACAATCCTTAAAAATTTAAATACGATCCTGAAAAAAGCACTAAAAATCATAAAATGTCCTTAAATAAAACCTAAAAAACATAAAATGACCTGAAGAAATCAGTTACACAAAAAAATCAAATATTCCCAAAAACCCTAAAAATCAAAACTCATCAAAATTTTGCAATAAACCTTGTACATTTTCACTATGGATAACCACCCCTTTTGCATAAACACTTGCACTTTGTGGACTGAAAATCAAAGCACTATGCTTCAATGCCAATCACAATATATGAGCAACATGAACCAACAATCAGTCCAACCAGTCACTATGAACTTGTCAATTGAATCCACAACCAAAACTATCACATTATCAAACATATCAAACACTATCTACACACCTAAAACATTAACAAGAATATAATAATGGACAAGAATAGTTGTTGGCTCACATTGTTTAGTGAGATGATTTTTTTTTGCAGTGATTTTTGATCATGTCCCTATGCTACTTGATGATATAAATTGAATTATGAGAGTGGCCATGATGGTTCATGGTCATCTTTTTCTATTTCTCTCTGTTAAAATGTTCTTTTGAGAGTCTGGGGCATGTACATATGCCTTAGGAAGGACAAGGTCATTCTCTGTCTGCATTGTGCTTGTTTACGCAAAAGGCTTGCATTTGCGCTCTGGCCCTTTATGCCATGTTGCGTTGCATTCCCTTTTCCATATCAAAATAAAGCTCCATTTTACATATAGTGCACTTTCTAGAAGAAAAATTCTTTCCATCATACTAACATCTCCTCATCTCATCTTTCTTCTTCATCTAATTCTCCATCACCATAATCATGTCTTCCGATTCACCAAATCATCTTCATCTGGCATTCATGCATTCCTGCATCATCCTGCATTGTCAATCAACTTTCTGTGCTTTCCACCTGGTTCAACCTCAATCTGACATTTGTCTCATCATCTTTGACCAAATACAACCATTTTTGATGATTTCCCTCATGCTCTGACATCTTTCCATCATTTTGGCTTTGATTTTCATTTTGTCAGTTACTATGGTTTTGGCTTCTTGTTATCGATAAATTGACTTATCATATGCTTATCTTAGTCAATTTCTCGAGGAGGCACCCATATATATCATCCCTACTGGGGCATGTTGTGGCTTTCTCCTCAGTTATTCTTTGATACAACGCTCTAAATCACATTGTATCAAAGAGGGGCAAAATGTAGACACTCAAAAATGGTTCGCATCTACTACCTCATCACTTCTTCATATTAATTTGTCCCATTTTCTCATTCTATTAACTTTGATCTTTTGGCCAGATTGACCATATTTAATCATTTGTATCCCCTTTCACATCAATTTCATATCAACTCAAAATCATATCAAATCAATGCAGAATCACCCCATATCAACTCGCAATCACTCAAAATCAGTCCTAATCAACCTAAAACATATCAAATATCCCAAATCAATCATCATTTATCTGCTCCTAGGCATTGTTGTGGCTTTCAGTGTTTTGGAAACCTATCAACCTATCAATCTTATCTATTTGACCTTAGTACTATCGTGGCTCTTAGCGCTAGGTCGAACTATCATTCATGTCATCCAATCTTTGACATTGTTGAGGCTTTCAATGTCAAATCATGGCATCATCAATCATTTTAATAATATTGACAGTGTCTGTCAATGTTATTATGATCAAACCTTATCAATCAATTTCAATCCTGTAGCATTTACAATTTCGGTTAAATGTTACATATCAATTTATTCATGTCATGTGTCCTTGGCATGTTATCAATTTTGATCTATCAATTAATTTGACCATGGTTTTGATCTACTAGTCATCATCTTATTCCATATCCATCATCGTCACATTCATTTTATCAATTTGGCCAATTATCTACTAATTTTCTCTATAGGATTAAATAACCCATAATTTAATCCTATTCTTTCTAATTATTCTTCCCAATTATCATCCTCAATTAATTAATTTTATTAATTAATTGATTCATTATCTGCAAACCATGGAAATTTACAATTTCCTAAGTTCTATTTTCCATCATTAAATCCATTTTCTACTAATTCTTATTTTGTGGAATAAAAGGATTTTTAATTCAAATATTCCATAAAATATTTCATCATCATGACACTTGGATGTGACACCTCGTGGATTCTCCTTTGACACTTGGCTGAGATTTGTCATAATCAAATATTCTTATCTCTTATGCATGTCCCTATTTGGCTTATTCGTCATAGATTCTTGGCTTTAAGTGGGTTGAGGAATCTTATGACACGTCATAGATTCTCTTCCAAATTTGACTTGCATGTGTCATAGAATCTCAAAATTGGCATATTCTGTCATATGCATCATAGGAATCTCTTGCCACATCGCATATCTATGGGTGATTAATCCAATGCTCTCATCCTCTATGAAAATTATAAAATGAACGCTCTTTCTCTCATTTTTGGGGTCCTTGAGTCTCTTGAATCCTAGAATGCTGAAGTCTTGAGTCTCTAATTTACATTTTGCATTCTCTCTCTCACATAAAATCACATTTCAAGTATTCTCATGGCATTATCACTATCATAGGCTTTTGCTTCAATTTTGTGTGCACTATAAGCAACTTTGGAGCTACAATCATTTGGAGAAGAAAGAAAGACATGGGAGCTACAAATGAAAAAGGGAGTTTTTGATTATGTTTTCTTTCTTTTGTTTAGTTTGGCTTTCATGGTAGACTAGTGGGTGCTAACACATGACTATTGAGTTTTGTGATTTTCTCATAGTGTGTTATGCATATTACCCATTTTTCTAGTCCTACATTTGGTGAACCCGACGTGAGGTAATGCATTTTAGTTGAATCCAAGGTAGATGATAGTTGGTTATGGAATAAGAAATTTTGTCATATAAACTTTGACAACATTGTGAAAACCAGCAATATGTTTATAGTTAGAGATTTTCCTAAGATTGTAAAGCCTACTAACACAATTTGCAATGAGTGTCTATTGGCAAAGTATAATAGATCTTTTTTTCCTAACAAGAAGTTTACTACTATAATAAAGTTAGAGATTGTACACATAGATCTTAGTGGTCCTACAAAGATTAAAGGATTTTATGGTGAAAGGTACTTCATGATGATTGTTGATGATTTTTCTAGAATAATGTGGGTTGCAATTGTTAATGAAAAATCTGAGGCATTTGACAAGTTCAATGTATTCAAGAATATAGTAGAGAATGAATTAGGAATGAAGATTAAATTTTTAAGACTAGATATAGGAGGAGAATTTACTTTAAATGAGTTTAAATCTTTTGTGGAGATAATAGAATCAAAATATGATTTTCTACTCCAAAACCTATGAACAAAATGGCATTGTAGAGAGAAGAAACATGTCAGTAATAAAAGAAACAAGAGCTATGTTAGTTGTGAATACAATAGTCTACACTATGAATAGAGTGCAAGTAAGAAAAGACACAAACAAGACCTCTTATGAACTATGGTTTGGTTTCTCACCTACCATTAAGTATTTCAATTTTTTTGGCAACAATTATTATATCAAAAAAGATCATGATGTTGGTAAATTTGATGCTAAAAGTGATGAAGGTATGTTTCTTGGTTATTCATTGAAAATAAGAGCTTATAGATGTTATATTCTAAGAACTAAGACTATTGTTGAAAGTGAAAATGTAAGAGATGATGAGAAATTCAAGATACAAGAAAGAATAATTGACTACAATTCTAATGATGAGAATGTTGTTTTTACTAAACCAAGGAATGATGAAGTATTCTTTGAGACAAACAATGATTTTCAAAATGAAGGAGAGCTAAGGTACGAACAATGTTTAAAACCTAGAGTTTAGATAATAACTCCTACTTCTTGTAAGAATATGACAAAGAATCATCTAGCAGAATAGATCATTGACAATAGAGATAAAGGTGTGATGACAAGAATTAGAATTAATGAAGAACTATGTCTAATATCTCAAGTAGAATGAAAGAGTAAAAATGAGGAATGTAAGGATGACTATTGGAAGCAAGCTATGAAAGAAGAATTGGATTAGATAATGAAGAATGAAACATGGGAATTGGTCCCTAGACTAGCAGCTAACAATGTGATAGGAACAAAATGGGTATTCAGGAATAAGATGAATGAACAAGGTGAAGTTGTAAGGAACAAAGAAATATTGGTATGTAAAGGTTACTCATAGCAAGAAGGAATAGACTATGACAATACCTATGCTATTCTGGCAATAATTGAAGCAATAAGATTATTCTTAGCCTATGTGGCACATAAGAGATTCAAAGTATATCGGATGGATGTTAAGCCAACATATCTAAATGGAGAACTTGAAGACGAGGTATACATAGAAAAATTTGAAATTTTTCCTATAACAGATGACAAGGACATGGTATGTAGATTGAAAAAAAAATTGCATAGCTTAAAATAAGCACCCAACACTTGGTATGCAAGGTTGCCCAAGTATTTGACATAACTTGGATTTAGAAAAGGTATGATAGAAAGTAATCTATACTGGAAAGAAGTCAATGATGGATTGATGATTTTGGTAATATTTATTGATGATATCATATTTGGAGGAGATGATAATGAAAGTGATAAGTTTGCAGAAGAAATGAAGAAGGAAGTTGAAATGAGTATGATAGGGGAATGAAATATTTCCTAGGATTACAGATTCTGTAGGATAAAGAAGGAATATTTATCTTTCACACTAAGTATTTAAAAGATCTATTGAAAAGGTTTAGTTTGGAAACATGTAAACTAGTTGGAACACCTATCATAACTAGATACAAGTTATCTACAAAGGATGAGACACCTACTATTAAGCTGAATAAATATAGATCTATGGTTAGAGGATTACGATATCTAACTCACACAAGGCTAGATATAGCAAATGCAGTTGGAATTGTTGCAAGATTTAAGGCTTATCCTAGAGAAACACTTTATACAATGGTTGAAAGAATATTTAGATATCTAATGGGAACACTGGAGTTTAGATTGTGGTATGACAGATCTAATGATTTCACCTTACATGCTTAACTAATGCTAATTGGGCAGGTAGTATGGATGACAAAAATAGCACTAGTGGTGGAGAATTCTTTCTTAGAGGAATATTGGTTTCT